>JAVLUX010000001.1:12010000-12360000 GCA_032164185.1 Moxostoma hubbsi
AGACTTAAGCCATTAATTATACACATCCCTCTTCCCAAAACCATGCCCTCCAAAGATAGCATTGAGACTGTTCCCGTCCAAGCAGTAGAGCAGTCTTCTCACCATTTTCGACCAAAACAGTAGTAAAATAATGAATCTGAACATGTCTTTTAACCGCTTCAACTACTACACTATAAAAAGATGAATGGCAGGTATCGAAGTCTTTTTATTGGATGAATGATCTGTGGCTTTGTTTGACGTCTCCAAAATATATTGCTGTGACAAGCTTTTGAAATCATTTTGCATGTTTCTATGTTTAGTTGATAGTGGTTGCTTTCCAACAGAACCTCCACACACTTTAGAAAGGGTGAAGTGAATCATTGGGTCAGTTGCATGTTTTAATGCACAAGATATACATTTGTCAACCTTACATAGTTTCTAAAGAATTGAACTTTTCAGAATTGCATTAACCCTCTGGGGTCTGAGGGTGTTTTGGGCCCTGGAGAAGTTTTGACATGCCTTGACATTTGTGCTTTTTTCAGTTGCTTAAAAACATATTAATGGCTAAAGTCTGATAACACCGTATTCAGCACAAACTGGGCTACAATAATAAGTGAACAACATGTGTATGTATTTTTGAGAAAATACTGTTTATGCATGGTTTTTGAAAAAACTAAATTACATCATTGAAATAAGGTCGTATAACATGCTAATCATTTGTCCACAAGACTTTTGAGAACTGGATCTTGTAGCCTGGATCTTGCTACAAAATGATGTGAAAAACATACTGATTACTCATTCATACAAAACAATAGTGTTAGTGTTTGAAAGGTCATATGCGAACAGGCGTGAACTATCATGAATATTGATTGCAATTCACATCTGAGGAGACAAAGACCCCTCCCCTGGGCCCATCAATGAGGAATGTGACCGCAAGAGAATGAATGTGAGGTGACTTAATGATCAAAATCAAGTTTTAAGTTAAAAGTAGTAGTCTGACTATACATTTCCTTTACATAAAGACTTAATTTTAGACCTAAATTACTTACTGAGACTGTCTAAGTCTCTTCTGCTCACCAAGACTGCATTTATTTGATCCAAAATACAGTAAAAATATTGATATTGTGAACTCTTTTTACAGTTTAAAAGAACAGTTTTCTATTTGAATATATTGTATAATGCAATTTGTGATCAAAGCTGAACTGTCAGCATCATTACTGCTGTCTTCAGTGTCACATGATCCTTCAGAAATCATTATAATATGCTGATTTTCCAATATGGGCATATTTAAAGTGCATTTTACTAATTTAACCTGAACACATATTTGCAAGCACAAGCTTTGTTGACGATGATGAGGCAGCATAAACACTAGTTAAAATATAATCTAAACATTCATATTATTTTTATATCATATTACATATCATATTTATATCATACAGCATACAATTTAAATGCCTGATTTAGCCAAATCAGCATTTAAATGTAACCAAATCTTGCCTATTAGGACATATTTCAAATTTCAATACTCTGAATCTTGGCTGGCAAGTCTGAAAACAGTTCCACTAGTAAAATATGTACATGTTTATATAAAATAGCATGTCAACTAATATGAAAGTAAAACTAAATTACTTAGTCATCCGAAATTGTATCCTCGGCTGGATCAAGTCTCTCTTCAAAATGCAAATGTTCATCGGAGACCCGCTCTTCTTCTGTGGAAAATTGTAATTCTTCGTCACTATCCAGGAGTTTCCTCACCTGTGTATCGCGCAATCTTCCAAATGCGTTGAAAAGTGAATGAACTTTGTTTTTAAGGCACAGTCGGGGGCGTTTACCTATTGCATTGATCGCCTCAGCACATTAGCGTATCATTAAGTCCCTGATGCCAGGAGGAGTCACGTGACGCTATGCAAGTGTTGGATGTTTTGTGGTGAGCTCCGCTTCACTTCACTACAATTATCCTTTTAATCAGTATGAACCAGTGAGAACTGAAATAGTTTTGATTGTTAAACTATGCTGGGAGTGCAGGATGTTGAAGAATTTGAAATCGTCGGCCTGTTAAATTAAAAGGCTCTCTCACAGGAGCAAGATGGCAGAGGGCCAGTTGATAACAACAGCAAGCCTCATGATGTAGATATTGTGAACATTTATGCAGCACTTGTGAAAATCTTGACCAACATGGAGGGCCTCGCAGAAATACGTCAAGTGACTACATCTGTGGAGGCAAAACTTTCCACCCTGATTTCAAGAATAGGTGATGTTGAAAAGGAAGTTGAGTCTCTGGTGGCAACTGAGAAAGAGTTGCATGTAACCCGCCTGCCACCAAATCTGATATGAATCAGATGTGGGATAAAATAGAGGATGTGGAAAATTGGAGCAGATGTAATATGTTCGTTGCATTGGAATCCCTGAGGGAAAGGAAAGTCAAGATATAGTTATGTTTTTTGAAGGGCTCATTCCAAATTTGATCAACACGATGGGCCACCGGCTCGAGATTCATGCACACAGAGCTCTCAGTCAGCTTCCCAAAACAGTCGACAGACCCCGATCCTTCCTGGCAAGATTCTTGGGGTTGGCAGACAGAGACTTTGTTCTACAACCGGCGAGGAATAAAGGCAAGCTGTGCTGGGACTACAACATTGCATTATTCCAGACTTTGGCAGAGCTACACAAGCAAAACAGGACCGATTCAAAGAGTGTAAGAAATTTCTGCATGAGTAGAAGGTGAGCTTTAACATTGCTTTACCCTGCTAAGCTGAGAATTGATGACAAGGATGTACGAAAGACATTTACATGCCCACGACAAGCTATGGCCTTCAATAAATTAATGGAGTGAGGGGGTAACTTTGCCTGTACTTAATCAACAATGCAGTCTACACATCGCACATTTTGCTGATGCAGTCTTGGAGGGTTTGTTCTTGCTCTATTTTTTTTTTCTCCCTTTAATGATTTATTGTCGAGTTTTTGATCAGCAGGGGTTTGAGATGGTTGTGAATCTCTCACGTAATTGTTGGTGTTGAGGGTGGTTCCTGATTACAGTGGTTTGAGAGTGATGCAATGATTGTAAAAAAAAAAAAAAATGTGGTAAAGCAGTTTAATCGCGATTAAAAGTGAAAACCTTTGCACTTTTATCGTGATTAAACGCGACTTTAAAAAGTATAAAAGCGGAAAAAACAATGCGCGTAATAAATGAGAGAGATTAAAATAGACATGCAAGCAATGCTAAGCAGCCTACAAACACGAGCGCTAGCAGGCTACAAACACAAGCACTAGCAGGAACAGGAAAAACCTCAATGTTGGAAAGTGGTCTATATAATTTTGCCTTCGGTACAAAATGCATCTTTGCATGTCAATATGTCACACTTTAATATAGGTCAAATGTTTCTCTCCACATGGGCTGGGTCACCCTCCAAGTAGAAGGACGGTTGTATATTTCCTTAAGCATACAAAATATGAGAGATAAATTCACCTTTTTTCACAGGAAGCCTAAAAACTTAGGATGGGTATGTGTTTTGAAATGCTGGTTTAAGTAAGAGCAGGGAAGTCATCACATAAGTTTACAATTTAACACATTACCAATTTAAATGTCTCAATCCAATTAAAAATTATTTAGGAAGAGTCACTGTTTTGGCTGAAATACAGGGGCAAAATCTTATATTGGCTAATATTTATGCACCCAATGCTGATGATCAGAACTTTTTTATAGATCTTGAGGGAAAGTTACAAGCAGCTGGCATCCTTCATGATATGGTTTTGGGTGGAGTCTTCAATCTGTTAATAGATCTGGTCCTTGATCATAGTGATGCAAATGTGTGTAGACCGTTTAGAGCAAAGTTGACTATAGAGGATGTGTTAAAAATCTTGGTCTTGAAGACTTCTGAATCCATATTGGAGGGATTATACCTTTTATTCATCAGTTCATAAGATTGACTCTTTTTTTTATGTATCTAAATTACTCATTCCTTTTGCCACTGATTGCTCAATTGGGTGAATTTTAGTTTCAGAACATGCTTTTGGTGTGTTTAGAGGCGTACACGTAGAGAAAAGAAAATCATATTGATTGAGCTTTAAATCATCCCTTCTACAAGACCCAGTATTTAAAATTAATTTAAAGACAGAAGTCAGTGTTTATGTAGAAACCAATTTGTCCGTGTTTTGTGTGGGCGTGGCATTGGAGGTGCTTAAAGCAGTTATTAAGGGGCCCATAAAACACTATGCCTCACTCATTAAAAATATCAAAGCACAGGAATTAATAGTATTGAAAGTGCTGAACAAGAACTGAATTGCTGATTGTCATCCAATGAACTTAGAGAGCTGACTCAGCTAAAATATAGGTACAACACTATTCTGTCACACAAGGTAGAGTTTTGGTTATTCAGGTCAAGACAAACAAACTTTGAGTCAGGGACAAGCCAGGGAAACAGCTTGCCAGATACATAAAACAGAAGAGTTTTCGGTGAAGTCATTCACTATTCCTTCAGTGAAGTGTTCTGGATGCAATATATATTTTTAGTGTTTAAATTTGGGAGACAACTTTAATGAAAAAATTACCCCAAACTTTAAGATATGATAAATTACTCCAATTTAAAATGTTATTTTCTTTTATGTCATGCCAGCTGACTGTGTCCTGTCTGACCAGTCAGTTTTTTTTTTAGTAATTTTTTTTTTACAATAAACATATATATGCAACACAATTTACATAACAAAGTACTAATATACAATGTACAGTAAACAATACACACAATATAGAATACACATATACTAGATAAGGGTATATAAAAATATAGAAAAAAATGTATAAAAATATATACACATATATGTATATACACTAGTTGAATTGGGGAGACTATATTTGAAAGTCCAGTGTGTGATATAAGATGATGATTAATAATGTGCAGTGCTAATTGTTGATCGTGAGAGATCATGTGTTCAAAAGTCTGATTGCTTGGGGGAAGAAGCTGTCATGTAGTCGGCTGGTGCGGCTCCTGATGCTGCGATACCGCCTGCCTGATGGAAGCAGTGAGAGCAGACCATGACTCGGGTGGCTAAAGTCTCTGATGATCCTCCGAGCTTTTTTCACACACCACCTGTTATATATGTCCTGGAGGGAGGGAAGCTCACAGCCTTTTGAAAGGGTCATGAAGTGTCAATTTATTACTCCTCGTTGTTCCAGAGACTGGATGGAGCCTTAACAGCTCTTAACCCTCTGGGGTCAACGGACGCCTGCTGGATATTTTCGTCATTACAGCAGAAACAGCTTAAAATACTCCGTCATTTTTGGGTATACAGATAAGTGTAAGACATCATTAGAGACTATAAAGGGTCTATTTTATTTGTGTACACTCACAATAACAACAAAACCTTTTCCTTTTGTAAAATAAAGAAAATAAAAAGGGTGAGCGATCAGATGTCTCTGTCTCCGAGCATATTTCAAAAACACGTCACAAAAATGAACTGAAACTCTGCGAATACTTATCACACAAACATGAAACATATGTCTAAAGAAAGCTTAAAATTTCTACTTTTAAATTAAACGATTCAAATTTAAAACAAATATTCTCCTGCAATGTAATCTGTATGAAACAAAGCGATGGACAGGTTTCCTGGCTCAGCTAATTATAGCTAATGTGATCCCACCAACCAGCAGATCGCGCTATTCATACACTAATGTGCTGAGGTGATCAAGGCAAATGGTAGCCCCCCCCCCCAGTGAGGTTTGATGTATACACAATTCATTCACTTTTCAAATCAAATCAATCAAATCACTTTATTGTCACTACTGTGTACACAAGTGCAACAGCAGGTGAAATTCTTGTGTGTAGTTCCGAGCAACATTGCAGTAATGACAGTGACGAGACATAAACCACTTTACAATAACAACATATTTACACAACACAATTTACATAACAAATGTACACATACCTACACAACAATTTACATATCAATTGTACACAATACACACAATGTAGAATACACATACACTAGATAAGGGTATATAATATATATATATACACTAACTGAATTGGGAGCGAGAATATATTGACAGAATGAGGATTAATAAAGTGCAGTGCTGATTGTAGATCGTGAGAGATCATGTGTTCAAAAGTCTTATTGCTTGTGGGAAGAAGCTGTCATGTAGTCGGGTGGTGCGGGTCCTGATGCTGCGATACCGCCTGCCTGATGGAAGCAGTGAGAGCAGCCCATGACTCGGGTGGCTGGAGTCTTTGATAATCCTTCAAGCTTTATTCACACACCGTCTGTTATATATATCCTGAAGGGAGGGAAGCTCACCTCCGATGATGTTTCTGGCCGTTCGCACCACCCTTTGCAGGTCTTTGCGGTTGTGGCCGGTGCTATTGCCGTACCAGGCGGTGATGCAGCCAGTCAGGATGCTCTCTACAGTACTAGTGTAGAACCGTGTGAGGATGTGGTGGTTCATTCCAAACTTCCTCAGCCGTCTCAGGAAGAAGAGGCGCTGGTGAGCCTTCTTCACAACGGCCTCAGTGTGGACGGACCATGTGAGTTCCTCAGTAATGTGGACACCGAGGAACTTGAAGCTGCTGACTCTCTCCACCGGTGCTCCATTAATGGTGATGGGGCTGTGTTCTCTGTCTTTCTTCCTGAAGTCCACCACAAGCTCCTTGGTTTTACTGACGTTGAGGGAGAGGTTGTGCTCCTGACACCAGCGTGTCAGAGTGTGCACCTCCTCTCTGTAGGCTGTTTCATCATTGTCAGTGATCAGACCTACAACCGTCGTATCGTCAGCAAACTTAATGATGGCATTGGAGCTATGTGTCGCCACACAGTCATGTGTGTAAAGGGAATACAGGAGTGGGCTGAGAACACAGCCCTGCGGGGCTCCAGTGTTGAGGGTCAGTGAAGAGGAGATGTTGCTGCCCATTCTAACCACCTGACGTCTGCCTGACAGGAAATCCAGGATCCAGCTGCACAGCGAGCTGTTTAAGCCCAGAGCCCGGAGTTTCACATCAAGCTTGGAGGGCATTATGGTGTTAAATGCTGAGCTGTAGTCTACAAACAGCATTCTCACATATGTGTTCCTTTTTTCCAGATGGGAGAGAGCAGTGTGTATTGTAGATGCAATGGCATCATCAGTGGAGTGGTTGTTGCGGTAGGCAAACTGCAATGGGTCCAAAGAGGTGGGCAGAACAGAGCAGATGTAATCTCTGATCATCTCTCGAAACATTTGCTGATGATGGGGGTGAGGGCAACAGGACGCCAGTCATTTAAGCAAGTGATTTTTGATTGCTTCAGTACAGGCACAATGGTTGATGTTTTGAAGCATGTGGGGACTACAGACAGGGAGAGGGACAGGTTGAAAATGTCCGTAAAAACACCAGCCAGTTGGTTCGCGCATGCTCTGATGACGCGGCCCGGAATGCTGTCTGGACCCGCTGCTTTGCGAATGTTCACCCGTCGAAAGGATCGGGTTACATCCGCAACAGAGACGGAGAGTGAACCATCAACTGTAGTATCGGCCGCAAGTGCTCTCTCCGCGAGGGCGGTGTTGTTGTTGTCCTCGAAACGAGCATAAAAAGTATTAAGCTCGTCCGGGAGAGAGGCAACAGTGTTCATGGCGGAGTTTTTATTCTGTTTATAGTCCGTGATGGTGTTAATTCCCTGCCACATACTTCTGGAGTCATACTTTTCTGTGCGTTTGTAATGATACATAGGCGAGGAAACTCCTGGATAGTAAGGAGAGTTAGAATTTTCCTCAGAAGAAGAACGGGACTCCGATGAACGTTTGTATTTTGGAGAGAGACTTGATCCAGCCGAGGATACAATTTCGGACGAGTAAGTCATTTAATTTTCTTTAGTTGACATGCTATTTTATATAAACATGTTCATATTTTACTAGTGGGACTGTTTCCAGACTTGCCAGCCAGGATTCAGAGTATTGACATTTGAAATATGACTCCTAATAAGCAAGTTTTAGTTACATTTAAATGCTGTTTCGGCTAAAGTAGGTATTTAAATTGTATGCTGTATGATATAAATATGATATAAAATGATATGAATGTTTAGAATATATTTTATCTAGTGTCTATGCTGCCTTATTATCATCAACAAAGCTTGTGCTTGCAAATATGGGTTCAGGTTATATGAGTAAAATGCACTTTAAATATGCCCATATTAGAAAATCACCATCTTATAATGATTTCTGAAGGATCACGTAACACTAAAGACTGCAGTAATGATGCTGAAAATTCAGCTTTGATAACAAATTGCATTTTACAATATATTCAAATAGAAAACTGTTCTTTTAAATTTGTAAAATGAGTTCACACAATGTTTTACTGTATTTTGGATCAAATAAATGCAGTCTTGGTGAGCAGAAGAGACTTCTAAAACTTTTTTACGGTAGTGTAGGTATAAAATTAAGTAAAGTCTTTATGTAAAGAAAATATATAGTCAGATTGCTTCTTTTAACTTAAAACTTGATTTTGATAATTAAGTCTCTTCACATTTGTTCTATTTCTGTCACATTCCTCAGTGATAGGTTCAGGGGAGGGTCTTTTGTCTTAGGTGTGAATTACAATCCATATTCATGATCATTCACGCCTACTCGAATATGACCTTTCTAACACTAAAATTGTCTTACAAAAGTTACATTAGTATATTGTTTTGTATGAATGAGTGATCAGGATGGTTTTCACATCATTTTGTAGCAACAAGATCTAGTTCTCAAAAGTCTTATGTAAAAATGTTTAGTATGTGGTATAAGGCCTTATTTCAATGACTTAAAAATTTAGTTTTTTCAAAAACCTCGCATAAACGTTATTTTCTCAAAAATACAAACCTGTACATACATTTTGCTCACATAGTATTGTAGCCCAGTTTGTGCTGAATACAGTGTTATCAGACTTTAGCCATTAATGTTTTTAAGCAACTGAAAAAAGTACAAATGTCAAGGCATGTCAAAACTTCTCCAGGGCCCAAAACACCCTCAGACCCCAGAGGGTTAAATCCTTCCTTATTGGATTTAGAATTTTTTTTGTGCAAAACATTGTTTTTTGCTTTCAATGCTTGTGTTGCAAACATTAATTTGGGCATTGTTTGAACAGGGCTCTTGTAATTATTTGTGTGGATGTTAGAGTTCTTGTGTGACATGAACATAGAATTGACTGCCTTGGGGCAGTGAGAACACACACTGGGCATTTCTCTGAACTTTGCCTTGTTTTCAGACCCCTTACTACAAGTGGGGATAACTTTGAACAAGGGGAGGCAGGGCGAACTATCACCAGCCTTACTTCTCAGGGGATTGCAGGGCGAGTACATAGCTACCCCTGCTTCTTTTTGCATCCTTGAGGTCTCTCTGATGCAGGAGGATGAGGTCTCCTCACCCAAGCTCCTTGTGGTACAGCAACATTAGGAGATGCTCTGGCAGACTGGCTGTATGCTGAAGGCGTTTAGGAGGTGCCCAGTGTCTGTGTCGAAACGACTTCACAAAGAGAACTATGCTGAATGCAAATTGCGCACACAATGATCTTGCAGGCTGAATTCTGAGCATATACAGTGGAGGACGCAGCTGACCACCTTCATATGACACATCTGCCGGGACTGAACCGCATCAATCCACTATTGTGATCCAGACACATGTATCATCTCTTTTAACATGAGTGTGCTCAACTGCACTCTTCTCCATCATTTAATCATTATTTGATGAATTACTGCTGAAATAATCAATAATAAATCTACACAAATATTTGTTTTAAACAAAATTTGGTTTACCGCCTTGTTTCATTTGGCTGTAATTTTGTGAATGAAGCGTAAATTACAATGAGCCTAATTTACATCGAAGATAAGTATAATAATCTTCATAATAAATACACCTAATACACTACCGTTCAAAAGTTTGGGGTCACATTGAAATGTCCTTATTTTTGAAGGAAAAGCACTGTTCTTTTCAATGAAGACAACTTTAAACTAGTCTTAACTTTGAAGAAATACACTCTATACATTGCTAATGTGGTAAATGACTATTCTAGCTGCAAATGTCTGGTTTTTGGTGCAATATGTACATAGGTGTATAGAGGCCCATTTCCAGCAACTATCACTCCAGTGTTCTAATGGTACAATGTGTTTGCTCATTGGCTCAGAAGGCTAATTGATGATTAGAAAACCCTTGTGCAATCATGTTCACACATCTGAAAACAGTTTAGGTCGTTACAGAAGCTACAAAACTGACCTTCCTTTGAGCAGATTGAGTTTCTGGAGCATCACATTTGTGGGGTCAATTAAACGCTCAAAATGGCCAGAAAAAGAGAACTTTCATCTGAAACTCGACAGTCTATTCTTGTCCTTAGAAATGAAGGCTATTCCATGCGAGACATTGCTAAGAAATTGAAGATTTCCTACAACGGTGTGTACTACTCCCTTCAGAGGACAGCACAAACAGGCTCTAACCAGAGTAGAAAAAGAAGTGGGAGGCCGCGTTGCACAACTGAGCAAGAAGATAAGTACATTAGAGTCTCTAGTTTGAGAAACAGACGCCTCACAGGTCCCCAACTGGCATCTTCATTAAATAGTACCCGCAAAACACCAGTGTCAACATGTACAGTGAAGAGGCGGCTGCGGGATTCTGGGCTTCAGGGCAGAGTGGCAAAGAAAAAGCCATATCTGAGACTGGCCAATAAAAGAAAAAGATTAAGATGGGCAAAAGAACACAGACATTGGACAGAGGAAGACTGGAAAAAAGTGTTGTGGACAGATGAATCCAAGTTTGAGGTGTTTGGATCACAAAGAAGAACGTTTGTGAGACGCAGAACAAATGAAAAGATGCTGGAAGAATGCCTGACGCCATCTGTTAAGCATGGTGGAGGTAATATAATGGTCTGGGGTTGCTTTGGTGCTGGTAAGGTGGGAGATTTGTACAGGGTAAAAGGGATTCTGAATAAGGAAGGCTATCACTCCATTTTGCAACGCCATGCCATACCCAGTGGACAGCGCTTGATTGGAGCCAATTTCATCCTACAACAGGACAATGACCCTAAACACACCTCCAAATTGTGCAAGAACTATTTAGAGCAGAAGCAGGCAGCTGGTATTCTATCGGTAATGGAGTGGCCAGCGCAGTCACCAGATCTGAACCCCATTGAGCTGTTGTGGGAGCAGCTTGACCGTATGGTACGCAAGAAGTGCCCATCCAACCAATCCAACTTGTGGGAGCTGCTTCTGGAAGCGTGGGGTGCAATTTCTCCAGATTACCTCAACAAATTAACAGCTAGAATGCCAAAGGTCTGCAATGCTGTAATTGCTGCAAATGGAGGATTCTTTGACGAAAGCAAAGTTTGATGTAAAAAAAATCTTATTTCAAATACAAATCATTATTTCTAACCTTGTCAATGTCTTGACTCTATTTTCTATTCATTTCACAACGTATGGTGGTGAATAAGTGTGACTTTTCAGGAAAACACAAAATTGTTTGGGTGACCCCAAACTTTTGAACGGTAGTGTATATTCCCTTATGTTCCCAAAAAATGCTGCCAAATGTATGTTCTTATCGAATGTGGTTGTATTGCGTTTAAGGTAATACAGTTAATGCTGCCTAAAGAAAATAAAATTTAACTCAATTTTAGGTTCAAGGTGAATGTGGCTCGTATTTATGATTTAATCACTTTCATCTTTTTCTTTAATAGAAAAATACCTGTAAATATTACTGAACCTGCAGTGTTGCTTTCACAATGTGTAAGAGCGAACTGCTCCGTGGAAATAAACCAAAACTCACAGCACCTCACCAGATGATCGGAGATCATTTGCAGCATTCTCATAGATTACATTATTCTTCCAAACAGCTTTCAGTAAAAAAAAAAAGGAATGATAACTCTTTACATATACAGTGAGGAAAATAAGTATTTGAACACCCTGCTATTTTGCAAGTTCTCCCACTTGGAAATCATGGAGGGGTCTGAAATTGTCATCGTAGGTGCATGTCCACTGTGAGAGACATAATCTAAAAAAAAAAATCCAGAAATCACAATATATGATTTTTTAACTATTTATTTGTATGATACAGCTGCAAATAAGTATTTGAACACCTGTCTATCAGCTAGAATTCTGACCCTCAAAGACCTGTTAGTCTGCCTTTAAAATGTCTACCTCCACTCCATTTATTATCCTAAATTAGATGCACCTGTTTGAGGTCGTTAGCTGCATAAGGACACCTGTCCACCCCATACAATCAGTAAGAATCCAACTACTAACATGGCCAAGACCAAAGAGCTGTCCAAAGACACTAGAGACAAAATTGTACACCTCCACAAGGCTGGAAAGGGCTACGGGGAAATTGCCAAGCAGCTTGGTGAAAAAAGGTCCACTGTTGGAGCAATCATTAGAAAATGGAAGAAGCTAAACATGACTGTCAATCTCCCTCGGACTGGGGCTCCATGCAAGATATCACCTCGTGGGGTCTCAATGATCCTAAGAAAGGTGAGAAATCAGCCCAGAACTACACGGGAGGAGCTGGTCAATGACCTGAAAAGAGCTGGGACCACCGTTTCCAAGGTTACTGTTGGTAATACACTAAGACGTCATGGTTTGAAATCATGCATGGCACGGAAGGTTCCCCTGCTTAAACCAGCACATGTCAAGGCCCGTCTTAAGTTTGCCAATGACCATTTGGATGATCCAGAGGAGTCATGGGAGAAAGTCATGTGGTCAGATGAGACCAAAATATAACTTTTTGGTCATAATTCCGCTAACCGTGTTTGGAGGAAGAAGAATGATGAGTACCATCCCAAGAACACCATCCCTACTGTGAAGCATGGGGGTGGTAGCATCATGTTTTGGGGGTGTTTTTCTGCACATGGGACAGGGCGACTGCACTGTATTAAGGAGAGGATGACCGGGGCCATGTATTGCGGGATTTTGGGGAAGAACCTCCTTCCTTCAGTTAGAGCATTGAAGATGGGTCGAGGCTGGGTCTTCCAACATGACAATGACCCGAAGCACACAGCCAGGATAACCAAGGAGTGGCTCTGTAAGAAGCATATCAAGGTTCTGGCGTGGCCTAGCCAGTCTCCAGACCTAAACCCAATAGAGAATCTTTGGAGGGAGCTCAAACTCCGTGTTTCTCAGCGACAGCCCAGAAACCTGACTGATCTAGAGAAGATCTGTGTGGAGGAGTGGGCCAAAATCCCTCGTGCAGTGTGTGCAAACCTGGTGAAAAACTACAGGAAACGTTTGACCTCTGTAATTGCAAACAAAGGCTACTATACCAAATATTAACATCGATTTTCTCAGGTGTTCAAATACTTATTTGCAGCTGTATCATACAAATAAATAGTTAAAAAATCATACATTGTGATTTCTGGATTTTTTTTTTTTTAAGATTATGTCTCACAGTGGACATGCACCTACGATGACAATTTCAGACCCCTCCATGATTTCTAAGTGGGAGAACTTGCAAAATAGCAGGGTGTTCAAATACTTATTTTCCTCACTGTACTTGCTCCACAAAACAGGGTCCCATTGCACGCCTCTGGAAAAAAAAAAAAAAAAAAAAAAAAAAAAACAGCAGATCAGACACGAGTATTGTAGGCTTTTCTTTTGTCTGTTCTTAAAAATTTTATAAAGTGTGTTTCTTCAAGCGTGTGTCTTTTTGACTAACAGCATTTCTTGTCTTGGGTCACTCCGAGATGTCTTAATGGTCACTCACCGGTTGTGGGTAGATGAGCAAAACTAAGCATGAAATACATTTGGACAAGGAGCTTGCAAACTGGATATAGTCTTGTCACATTTTGTGGGTGGCGGGTGCTATATCA
Organism: Moxostoma hubbsi; assembly: GCA_032164185.1. Lineage (NCBI taxonomy): Eukaryota > Metazoa > Chordata > Actinopteri > Cypriniformes > Catostomidae > Moxostoma > Moxostoma hubbsi. The sequence continues at coordinate 12,023,758 of JAVLUX010000001.1, forward strand.
TACACTGGGTGCACATAAAAAATAACGAACGTTCATAAAATTGTTCATAGAAAATGCTCTTAACTGCTAAGATCAATAGTTATTGGTAAATGAGGCCCAGAACTTTGTGCATGTCTAGGAGAAGCACTTTCATTGGACTCATTTTTAGTATCATTATCATCAGGTGTAATGATAATGAGTAATGAGTAGACCGCTACTGAAGCAGCGCATAGACGGCACGTGGCACCTGATACTTTTTACAGCATTGTTCAGTAAGGGCCTATCACAACTTATTTTTGGTTGAGGATTTAAAAATTTAAAAATGTTTTATTAGTGGTGCTTGCCATAGGCAAAGCATCACTATTGTTCTCTTGCATACTTATTAGTGGTGCTTGCCAAAGGCAAAGCATCACTAGTGTTCTCTTGCATACTTATTATTAGTGGTGCTTGCTAAAGGCAAGGCATCACTATTGTTATTGCTCATACTTATTATTATTTAGTGGTGCTTGCCATAGGCAAAGCATCACTATTGTTCTCTTGCATACTTATTAGTGGTGCTTGCCATAGGCAAAGCATCACTATTGTTCTCTTGCATACTTATTAGTGGTGCTTGCCATAGGCAAAGCATCACTATTGTTCTCTTGCATACTTATTATTATTATTAGTGGTGCTTGCCATAGGCAAAGCATCACTATTGTTCTCTTGCATACTTATTATTAGTGGTGCTTGCCATAGGCAAAGCATCACTATTGTTCTCTTGCATACTTATTAGGTTGGCTTGAGAAAGCCAACTTACTGAAATCCTATTTAAACTTATTATTAGGTTGGCTTGAGAAAGCCAACTTACTGAAATCCTATTTAAACTTATTATTCTTATTATTATTAGGTTGGCTTGAGAAAGCCAACTTACTGAAATCCTATTTAAACATTATTATTAGGTTGGCTTGAGAAAGCCAACTTACTGAAATCCTATTTAAACTTAATATTATTATTATTCTTCTTCTGAGACTAAATTTCTAAATCTAACTCCTCCTAGAGCTTTTAAGCTACATGCACCAAACTCGGCACAGACCTTCAGACTAATCCCGAATAGTGTGCTATATCTTTTCTAACTGATTGGACTTACGGTTTTCCTAAAAATGACGATCAAAACTCGGAAAAACTCCCATTGACTTAACATTGCGGAATGTTCAGAAATTTAAATCCCAACTGACGTTTTCACACACACAGACAAAAAAGGGCCTGTCAGCCCTGCGTCTCTCCCTCTCTCTCTCCCTCAGAGGATTTATTTTATCAAGCAGCCAATAAGTAATGACCTAAAATCTTCATAGCCACAGTATAGTAGCTTCCAGGTTGACTTTGTTCACTCAGTATGGAAAGGAGGCTTGATAAGTATCACCCTGGTAACTGCATAGCAACCAGACAGGGTTACCCTAGCAACCAAATAACAAATCACATATTTCTGCACCAGAAAATCATACAGACTTCCTGTTTCACTTATTTCACTCAGGATGGAAAGTAGCCTTGATATGTATCACTCTGGTAACTGCCTAGCAACCAGATGGGGTTACCCTAGCAACCAAGTAACAAATCACATATCTCTGCACCAGAAAATCATACTGACGTCCTGTTTCACTTATTTCACTCAGGATGGAAAGTAGCCTTGATATGTATCACTCTGGTAACTGCCTAGCAACCAGATGTGATTACCCTAGCAACCAAGTAACAAATCACATATCTCTGCAACAGAAAATCATAGAGACTTCCGGGTTGACTTTATTCACTCAGGATGGAAAGTAGCCTTGATATGTATCACTCTGGTAACTGCCTAGCAACCAGATATGGTTACCCTAGCAACCAAGTAACAAATCATATATATTTGAACCAGAACATCGTAGAGACTTCCTGTTTCACATATTTCACTCAGGATTGCAAGGAGCCTTATGAGTATCACTTTGGTAACTAACTAGCAACCAGACGGGGTTACCCTAGCAACCAAGTAACAAATCACATATCTTTGAACCAGAACATCATAGAGACTTAGGGGTTGACATATTTCACACAGGATTGCAAGGAGCCTTATGAGTATCACTTTGGTAACTGCCTAGCAACCAGATGTGTTTACCCTAGCAACCAAGTAACAAATCACATATCTCTGCACCAGAAAATCGTAGAGACTTCCTGTTTCACTTATTTCACTCAGGATGGAAAGTAGCCTTGATATGTATCACTCTGGTAACTGCCTAGCAACCAGATGCGGTTACCCTAGCAACCAAGTAACAAATCACATATCTCTGCAACAGAAATTCGTAGAGACTTCCGGGTTGACATAATTCACTCAGGATGGAAAGGAGGCTTGATAAGTATCACCCTGGTAACTGCATAGCAACCAGATGGGGTTACCCTAGCAACCAAGTAACAAATAACATATCTTTGAACCAGAAAATCATAAAGACTTAGGGGTTGACATATTTCACACAGGATTGCAAGGAGCCTTATGAGTAACACGTTGGTAACTGCATAGCAACCAGATGTGGTTACCCTAGCAACCAAGTAACAAATCACATATCTTTGAACCAGAAAATCATAAAGACTTAGGGGTTGACATATTTCACACAGGATTGCAAGGAGCCTTATGAGTAACACGTTGGTAACTGCCTAGCAACCAGATGGGGTTACCCTAGCAACCAAGTAACAAATCACATATCTCTGCACCAGAAAATCGTATACACTTCCTGTTTGAATTATTTCACTCAGAATGGAAAGTAGCCTTGATATGTATCACTCTGGTAACTGCCTATCAACCAGATATGGTTACCCTAGCAACCAAGTAACAAATCACATATCTATGCAAAAGAAAATCGTAGAGACTTCCAGGTTGACTTTATTCACTCAGAATGAAAAGGAGGCTTGATAAGGATCACCCTGGAAACTGCCTAGCAACCAGATTGGGTTACCCTAGCAACCAAGTAAAAAATAATATATCTATCTATCTGTCTATCTATCTATCTTTCTGAGGGTCAATATCTATCTGTCTATCTATCTATCTATCTATCTGAGGGTCAATATCTATCTATCTATCTATCTATCTATCTATCTGTGGGTCATACTCTATCTATTTATCTATCTATCTATCTATCTATCTATCTAAGGGTCAATGACTATCTATCTATCTATCTATCTATCTATCTATCTATCTATCTATCTATCTATCTGTGGGTCATACTCTATCTATCTATCTATCTATCTATCTATCTTTCTGAGGGTCAATATCTATCTATCTATCTATCTATCTATCTATCTGAGGGTCAATAACTATCTATCTATCTATCTGTGGGTCATACTCTATCTATCTATCTATCTATCTATCTATCTAAGGGTCAATGACTATCTATCTATCTATCTATCTATCTGAGGATCAATATCTATCTATCTATCTATCTATATATCTATCTATCTGAGGGTCAATATCTATCTATCTATCTATCTATCTATCTATCTGTGGGTCATACTCTATCTATCTATCTGTCTATCTATCTATCTGAGGGTCAATATCTATCTATCTATCTATCTATCTATCTATCTATCTATCTATCTGAGGGTAAATATCTATCTATGTATCTATCTATCTATCTATCTGATGGTCAATATCTATCTATCTATCTATCTATCTGTGGGTCATACTCTATCTGTCTATCTGTCTATCTATCTATCTGATGGTCAATATCTATCTATCTATCTATCTATCTATCTATCTATCTATCTATTTGATAGACTGAATGGTTTTATAATCTCTAAACTTTGAACTTTGAAAACTACTACTTATAATTACATCAAACTAAAAACCTTAAATCTTCAAACTTTTACAACTACTTCAAACTTTATGCTAGGCTTTCTCAAGCCAACCTAAAGTTTGTACTCAAACTTTTTAATCTAGTTAGTGGTGCTTGCAAAGCAACACTATTGTAATCTCACATACTTATTAGTGGTGCTTGCAAAGCAACACTATTGTAATCTCACATACTTATTAGTGGTGCTTGCAAAGCAACACTATTGTAATCTCACATACTTATTTTTCTTCTTCTTCTTCTTCTTCTTCTTCTTCCGTACAAAACTTCGGCACCTAACTCGTCCCGCACCTTTTGGCGTAGACCCATGAATGAGGTGTCAAATCATGCGGCTCATTGAGGAGAGGTGTGCTATGACTTTTATAAGCGATCGGGGGTACGGTGTTTGCCCCAGGGGCAAAAAACTGGGCAAAAAATCCCATTGACTTAACATTGAGCCGAAATTTGACGAGTCATAGCTCAGAGCGAGGATTTCGCAGAGACGTGTGATTTACGAGATTTGAAGAGGCTGACAGGCTCTGTGAGAACATACCTCACAATGGGGTAAAACTTTTACCCCTGGGGGGCAGGAGCTGCCCAAAGTTGCCCCAATGTAAGTCAATGGAATTTTTTGCAAAATTTTTTGGTCACAGACCCACGAATGAGGCGTCAAATCGTGCGGATTATTTGGGAATGGTGTTCTATGACTTTTATAAGCGATCGGGGGTACGGTGATTGCCCCAGGGGCAAAAAATTGGGCAAAAAATCCCATTGACTTAACATTGCGCCGAACTTTGACGAGTCATAGCTCAGAGCGAGGATATCACACAGACGTGTGATTTACCACATTTGAAGAGGCTGACAGGCTCTGTGAGAACATACCTCACAATGGGGTAAAAGTTGCACCCCTTGGGGGCAGGACCTGCCCAAATTTGCCACAATGTTAAGTCTATGGTAAATTGTGTATTGAACATAACTCTGGATCACAGTGTCTTAGAGACAAGGGGGCGGGCTCATTTTACTCAGACGACCAATCAGTCTCTCAGGATCATTGTGAAGCTATCAAGCCACGCCCTAGCAACCATTTACAGTACCTTAGCAACAAGTCCCATAGACTTCCATTGAAAGAGATCAAAGGGATTTCTCCGGACTGAATTATCATAGAAACACGAGGGTGGTCTCATTTGACTTGGGGCAGTAAAACAGCCAATCATGAATCCCCTCAAAACTTCCTAGCCCCTCCCTAGCAACCATTTTCGAGCACCTTAGCAACCAAAATCCAAAGAGAGATATCTTCCATTCTGAATGTCACAGAAGCATGGGAGTTGGTTTATATCATTCATACTGACAAGCAGCCTTTGGTGATTCATCATTGGCAGCTGCCAAGCCACTCCCTAGCAACAATTTAGAGCACCCTAGCAACCACATTTATTGATTTCAATTACAGTAAGATATCTTCAGATCAGAATGTCCTAGAGACATGATAGTTGCTTTGTTTTCATTGGGTGAGTAACCAGTCTTCAGCTTTCATCATATGAACTACTTAGCCATGCCCTAGCAACCATTTAAAGTACCCTAGCAACAAAACACCATTGACATCCATTCAAAATCACTAAGATGTGTATCTTAGGATCAGAATGTCATAGAGACTTCCGAGTTGACTTATTTCACTCAGGATGGAAAGTAGACTTGATAAATATCACCCTGGTAACTGCCTAGCAACCAGATGGGTTTACCATAGCAACCAAGTAACAAATCTCATATCTTTGCACTACAAAATCGTAGAGACTTCCGAGTTGACTTATTTCACTCAAGATGGCAAGGAGCATTGTTGGATGTTACTTTGGTAACTGCCTAGCAACCAAATGGGGTTACCCTAGCAACCAAGAAACAAATCACATATCTCTGCACAAGAAAATCACAGAGATTTCCAGGTTGACTTATTTCACTCAGGATGGCAATGAGCATTGTTGCCTGCCACCTTGGTAACTGCCTAGCAACCAGATGGGGTTACCCTAGCAACCAAGAAACAAATCACATATCTCTGCACACGAAAATCACAGAGACTTCCGGGGTGACTTATTTCACTCAGGATGGCAAGGAGCATTGTTGGCTGTCACCTTGGTAACTGCCTAGCAACCAGATGGGGTTACCCTAGCAACCAAGTAACTAATCATATATCTCTGAACCAGAAAATTGTAGTGATTCCGTGTTGACTTATTTCATTTAGGATGGCAAGGAGCATTGTTGTCTTGCCCCTTGGTAACTGCCTAGCAACCAGATGGGGTTACCCTAGCAACCAAGAAACAAATCACATATCTCTGCACAAGAAAATCACAGAGACTTCCGGGTTGACTTATTTCACTCAGGATGGCAAGGAGCATTGTTGCCTGTCACCTTGGTAACTGCCTAGCAACCAGATGGGGTTACCCTAGCAACCAAGAAACAAATCACATATCTCTGCACAAGAAAATCACAGAGACTTCCGGGTTGACTTATTTCACTCAGGATGGCAAGGAGCATTGTTGGCTTTCCCCTTGGTAACTTCCTAGCGACCAGAAGGGTTTACCCTAGCAACCAAGTAACAAATCACATATCTCTGTACTAGAAAATCGTAGAGACTTCCGGGTTGACTTATTTTACTCAGGATGGCAAGTAGCGTTAGTGGCTGTCACCTTAGTAACTGCATATCAACCAGATGGGTTTCCCTAGCAACCATGGAACAACACCTATATCTCTGCACCAGAACATCCTACTGTCATGGGGATGGCCTCTTTCAACTTTGGGCAGTAGGTGGGACATTGTGGTAAGAAATTTTGCCACGGCAAGCACCACTCACATTTTCTTCAGGAAATGTACATTCTAGTTTTTCTTCTTCTTCTTCTTCTTCTTCTTCCGTACAAAACTTCGGCACCTAACTCGTCCCGCACCTTTTGGCGTAGACCCATGAATGAGGTGTCAAATCGTGCGGCTCATTGAGGAGAGGTGTGCTATGACTTTTATAAGCGATCGGGGGTACGGTGTTTGCCCCAGGGGCAAAAAATTGGGCAAAAAATCCCATTGACTTAACATTGCGCCGAACTTTGACGAGTCATAGCTCAAAGCGAGGATTTCGCAGAGACGTGTGATTTACCACATTTGAAGAGGCTGACAGGCTCTGTGAGAACATACCTCACAATGGGGTAAAAGTTGCACCCCTGGGGGGCAGGAGCTGCCCAAAGTTGCCCCAATGTAAGTCAATGGAATTTTTTTCAAAATTTTTTGGTCGAAAACCCACAAATGAGGCGTCAAATCGTGCGGATTATTTGGGAATGGTGTCCTATGACTTTTATAATCGATCGGGGGTACGGTGATTGCCCCAGGGGCAAAAATTGGGCAAAAAATCCCATTGACTCAACATTGCGCCGAACTTTGACGAGTCATAGCTCAGATCGAGGATTTCACAGAGACGTGTGATTAACCACATTTGAAGAGGCTGAAAGGCTCTGTGAGAACATACCTAACAATGGGGTAAAAGTTGCACCCCTGGGGGGCATGAGCTGCCCAAAGTTGCCCCAATGTTAAGTCTATGGTAGATTTTGTATTGAACATAACTCTGGATCACAGTGTCTTAGAGACAAGGGGGCGGGCTCATTTTACTCAGATGACCAATCAGTCTCTCAGGATCATTGTGAAGCTATCAAGCCACGCCCTAGCAACCATTTAGAGCACCTTAGCAACAACTCCCATAGACTTCCATTGAAAGAGATCAAAGGGATATCTCCGGACTGAATTATCATAGAAACACGAGGGTAGTCTCGTTTGACTTGGGGCAGTAAAACAGCCAATCATGAATCCCCTCAACACTTCCTAGCCCCTCCCTAGCAACCATTTTCGAGCACCTTAGCAACCAAAATCCAAAGAGAGATATCTTCCATTCTGAATGTCACAGAGGCATGGGAGTTGGTTTGAATCATTCATACTGACAAGCAGCCATTGGAGATTCATCATTGGCAGCTGCCAAGCCACTCCCTAGCAACAATTTGGAGCACCCTAGCAACCACATTTATTGATTTCAATTGAAGTAAGATATCTTCAGATCAGAATGTCCTAGAGACATGATAGTTGCTTTGTTTTAATTGGGTGAGTAATCAGTCTTCATCTTTCATCATGTGAACTGCTTAGCCACGCCCTAGCAACCATTTAAAGCACCCTAGCAACAAAACACCATTGACATCCATTCAATATCACTAAGATGTGTATCTTAGGATCAGAATGTCGTAGACACTTCCGGGTTGACTTATTTCACTCAGGATGGAAAGTAGACTTGATAAATATCACCCTGGTAACTGCCTAGCAACCAAATGGGGTTACCCTAGCAACCAATAAACAAATCACATATCTCTGCACAAGAAAATCACAGAGACTTCCGGGTTGACTTATTTCACTCAGGATGGCACGGAGCATTGTTTGCTGTCACCTTGGTAACTGCCTAGCAACCAGATGGGGTTACCCTAGCAACCAAGAAACAAATCACATATCTCTGCACAAGAAAATCACAGAGACTTCCGGGTTGACTTATTTCACTCAGGATGGCAAGGAGCATTGTTGCCTGTCACCTTGGTAACTGCCTAGCAACCAGATGGGGTTACCCTAGCAACCAAGAAACAAATCACACATCTCTGCACAAGAAAATCACAGAGACTACCGGGTTGACTTATTTCACTCAGGATGGCAAGGAGCATTGTTGGCTGTCACCTTGGTAACTGCCTAGCAACCAGATGGGGTTACCCTAGCAACCAATTAACAAATCACGTATCTCTGAACCAGAAAATCGTAGAGATTCCAGGTTGACTTATTTCAGTCAGGATGGCAAGGAGCATTCTTGGCTGTCACCTTGGTAACTGCCTAGCAACCAGATGGGGTTACCCTAGCAACCAAGAAACAAATCACATATCTCTGTACTAGAAAATCACAGAGACTTCCGGGTTGACTTATTTCACTCAGGATGGCAAGGAGCATTGTTGCCTGTCACCTTGGTAACTGCCTAGCAACCAGATGGGGTTACCCTAGCAACCAATAAACAAATCACATATCGCTGCACAAGAAAATCACAGAGACTTCCGGGTTGACTTATTTCACTCAGGAGAGCAAGGAGCATTGTTGGCTGTCACCTTGGTAACTGCCTAGCAACCAGATGGGGTTACCCTAGCAACCAAGTAACAAATCATATATCTCTGAACCAGAAAATTGTAGTGATTCCGTGTTGACTTTTTTCATTTAGGATGGCAAGGAGCATTGTTGGCTTGCCCCTTGGTAACTGCCTAGCAACCAGATGGGGTTACCCTAGCAACCATGTAACAAATCACATATCTCTGTACTAGAAAATCGTAGAGACTTCCGGGTTGACATATTTTACTCAGGATGGCAAGTAGCGTTGGTGGCTGACACCTTAGTAACTGCATATCAACCAGATGGGTTTCCCTAGCAACCATGGAACAACACCTATATCTCTGCACCAGAACATTCTACTGTCATGGGGGTGGCCTCTTTGAACTTTGGGCAGTAGGTGGGACATTGTGGTAAGAAATTTTGCCACGGCAAGCACCACTCACATTTTCTTCAGGAAATGTACATTCTAGTTAGTGGTGCTTGCAAAGCAACACTATTGTAATCTCACATACTTATTAGTGGTGCTTGCAAAGCAACACTATTGTAATCTCACATACTTATTTTTCTTCTTCTTCTTCTTCTTCTTCTTCTTCCGTACAAAACTTCGGCACCTAACTCGTCCCGCACCTTTTGGCGTAGACCCATGAATGAGGTGTCAAATCATGCGGCTCATTGAGGAGAGGTGTGCTATGACTTTTATAAGCGATCGGGGGTACGGTGTTTGCCCCAGGGGCAAAAAACTGGGCAAAAAATCCCATTGACTTAACATTGAGCCGAAATTTGACGAGTCATAGCTCAGAGCGAGGATTTCGCAGAGACGTGTGATTTACGAGATTTGAAGAGGCTGACAGGCTCTGTGAGAACATACCTCACAATGGGGTAAAACTTTTACCCCTGGGGGGCAGGAGCTGCCCAAAGTTGCCCCAATGTAAGTCAATGGAATTTTTTGCAAAATTTTTTGGTCACAGACCCACGAATGAGGCGTCAAATCGTGCGGATTATTTGGGAATGGTGTTCTATGACTTTTATAAGCGATCGGGGGTACGGTGATTGCCCCAGGGGCAAAAAATTGGGCAAAAAATCCCATTGACTTAACATTGCGCCGAACTTTGACGAGTCATAGCTCAGAGCGAGGATATCACACAGACGTGTGATTTACCACATTTGAAGAGGCTGACAGGCTCTGTGAGAACATACCTCACAATGGGGTAAAAGTTGCACCCCTTGGGGGCAGGACCTGCCCAAATTTGCCACAATGTTAAGTCTATGGTAAATTGTGTATTGAACATAACTCTGGATCACAGTGTCTTAGAGACAAGGGGGCGGGCTCATTTTACTCAGACGACCAATCAGTCTCTCAGGATCATTGTGAAGCTATCAAGCCACGCCCTAGCAACCATTTACAGTACCTTAGCAACAAGTCCCATAGACTTCCATTGAAAGAGATCAAAGGGATTTCTCCGGACTGAATTATCATAGAAACACGAGGGTGGTCTCATTTGACTTGGGGCAGTAAAACAGCCAATCATGAATCCCCTCAAAACTTCCTAGCCCCTCCCTAGCAACCATTTTCGAGCACCTTAGCAACCAAAATCCAAAGAGAGATATCTTCCATTCTGAATGTCACAGAAGCATGGGAGTTGGTTTATATCATTCATACTGACAAGCAGCCTTTGGTGATTCATCATTGGCAGCTGCCAAGCCACTCCCTAGCAACAATTTAGAGCACCCTAGCAACCACATTTATTGATTTCAATTACAGTAAGATATCTTCAGATCAGAATGTCCTAGAGACATGATAGTTGCTTTGTTTTCATTGGGTGAGTAACCAGTCTTCAGCTTTCATCATATGAACTACTTAGCCATGCCCTAGCAACCATTTAAAGTACCCTAGCAACAAAACACCATTGACATCCATTCAAAATCACTAAGATGTGTATCTTAGGATCAGAATGTCATAGAGACTTCCGAGTTGACTTATTTCACTCAGGATGGAAAGTAGACTTGATAAATATCACCCTGGTAACTGCCTAGCAACCAGATGGGTTTACCATAGCAACCAAGTAACAAATCTCATATCTTTGCACTACAAAATCGTAGAGACTTCCGAGTTGACTTATTTCACTCAAGATGGCAAGGAGCATTGTTGGATGTTACTTTGGTAACTGCCTAGCAACCAAATGGGGTTACCCTAGCAACCAAGAAACAAATCACATATCTCTGCACAAGAAAATCACAGAGATTTCCAGGTTGACTTATTTCACTCAGGATGGCAATGAGCATTGTTGCCTGCCACCTTGGTAACTGCCTAGCAACCAGATGGGGTTACCCTAGCAACCAAGAAACAAATCACATATCTCTGCACACGAAAATCACAGAGACTTCCGGGGTGACTTATTTCACTCAGGATGGCAAGGAGCATTGTTGGCTGTCACCTTGGTAACTGCCTAGCAACCAGATGGGGTTACCCTAGCAACCAAGTAACTAATCATATATCTCTGAACCAGAAAATTGTAGTGATTCCGTGTTGACTTATTTCATTTAGGATGGCAAGGAGCATTGTTGTCTTGCCCCTTGGTAACTGCCTAGCAACCAGATGGGGTTACCCTAGCAACCAAGAAACAAATCACATATCTCTGCACAAGAAAATCACAGAGACTTCCGGGTTGACTTATTTCACTCAGGATGGCAAGGAGCATTGTTGCCTGTCACCTTGGTAACTGCCTAGCAACCAGATGGGGTTACCCTAGCAACCAAGAAACAAATCACATATCTCTGCACAAGAAAATCACAGAGACTTCCGGGTTGACTTATTTCACTCAGGATGGCAAGGAGCATTGTTGGCTTTCCCCTTGGTAACTTCCTAGCGACCAGAAGGGTTTACCCTAGCAACCAAGTAACAAATCACATATCTCTGTACTAGAAAATCGTAGAGACTTCCGGGTTGACTTATTTTACTCAGGATGGCAAGTAGCGTTAGTGGCTGTCACCTTAGTAACTGCATATCAACCAGATGGGTTTCCCTAGCAACCATGGAACAACACCTATATCTCTGCACCAGAACATCCTACTGTCATGGGGATGGCCTCTTTCAACTTTGGGCAGTAGGTGGGACATTGTGGTAAGAAATTTTGCCACGGCAAGCACCACTCACATTTTCTTCAGGAAATGTACATTCTAGTTTTTCTTCTTCTTCTTCTTCTTCTTCCGTACAAAACTTCGGCACCTAACTCGTCCCGCACCTTTTGGCGTAGACCCATGAATGAGGTGTCAAATCGTGCGGCTCATTGAGGAGAGGTGTGCTATGACTTTTATAAGCGATCGGGGGTACGGTGTTTGCCCCAGGGGCAAAAAATTGGGCAAAAAATCCCATTGACTTAACATTGCGCCGAACTTTGACGAGTCATAGCTCAAAGCGAGGATTTCGCAGAGACGTGTGATTTACCACATTTGAAGAGGCTGACAGGCTCTGTGAGAACATACCTCACAATGGGGTAAAAGTTGCACCCCTGGGGGGCAGGAGCTGCCCAAAGTTGCCCCAATGTAAGTCAATGGAATTTTTTTCAAAATTTTTTGGTCGAAAACCCACAAATGAGGCGTCAAATCGTGCGGATTATTTGGGAATGGTGTCCTATGACTTTTATAATCGATCGGGGGTACGGTGATTGCCCCAGGGGCAAAAAATTGGGCAAAAAATCCCATTGACTTAACATTGCGCCGAACTTTGACGAGTCATAGCTCAGATCGAGGATTTCACAGAGACGTGTGATTAACCACATTTGAAGAGGCTGACAGGCTCTGTGAGAACATACCTCACAATGGGGTAAAAGTTGCACCCCTGGGGGGCATGAGCTGCCCAAAGTTGCCCCAATGTTAAGTCTATGGTAGATTTTGTATTGAACATAACTCTGGATCACAGTGTCTTAGAGACAAGGGGGCGGGCTCATTTTACTCAGATGACCAATCAGTCTCTCAGGATCATTGTGAAGCTATCAAGCCACGCCCTAGCAACCATTTAGAGCACCTTAGCAACAACTCCCATAGACTTCCATTGAAAGAGATCAAAGGGATATCTCCGGACTGAATTATCATAGAAACACGAGGGTGGTCTCGTTTGACTTGGGGCAGTAAAACAGCCAATCATGAATCCCCTCAACACTTCCTAGCCCCTCCCTAGCAACCATTTTCGAGCACCTTAGCAACCAAAATCCAAAGAGAGATATCTTCCATTCTGAATGTCACAGAGGCATGGGAGTTGGTTTGTATCATTCATACTGACAAGCAGCCATTGGATATTCATCATTGGCAGCTGCCAAGCCACTCCCTAGCAACAATTTGGAGCACCCTAGCAACCACATTTATTGATTTCAATTGAAGTAAGATATCTTCAGATCAGAATGTCCTAGAGACATGATAGTTGCTTTGTTTTAATTGGGTGAGTAATCAGTCTTCATCTTTCATCATGTGAACTACTTAGCCACGCCCTAGCAACCATTTAAAGCACCCTAGCAACAAAACACCATTGACATCCATTCAATATCACTAAGATGTGTATCTTAGGATCAGAATGTCGTAGAGACTTCCGGGTTGACTTATTTCACTCAGGATGGAAAGTAGACTTGATAAATATCACCCTGGTAACTGCCTAGCAACCAAATGGGGTTACCCTAGCAACCAATAAACAAATCACATATCTCTGCACAAGAAAATCACAGAGACTTCCGGGTTGACTTATTTCACTCAGGATGGCACGGAGCATTGTTTGCTGTCACCTTGGTAACTGCCTAGCAACCAGATGGGGTTACCCTAGCAACCAAGAAATAAATCACATATCTCTGCACAAGAAAATCACAGAGACTTCCGGGTTGACTTATTTCACTCAGGATGGCAAGGAGCATTGTTGCCTGTCACCTTGGTAACTGCCTAGCAACCAGATGGGGTTACCCTAGCAACCAAGAAACAAATCACACATCTCTGCACAAGAAAATCACAGAGACTACCGGGTTGACTTATTTCACTCAGGATGGCAAGGAGCATTGTTGGCTGTCACCTTGGTAACTGCCTAGCAACCAGATGGGGTTACCCTAGCAACCAATTAACAAATCACGTATCTCTGAACCAGAAAATCGTAGAGATTCCAGGTTGACTTATTTCAGTCAGGATGGCAAGGAGCATTCTTGGCTGTCACCTTGGTAACTGCCTAGCAACCAGATGGGGTTACCCTAGCAACCAAGAAACAAATCACATATCTCTGTACTAGAAAATCACAGAGACTTCCGGGTTGACTTATTTCACTCAGGATGGCAAGGAGCATTGTTGCCTGTCACCTTGGTAACTGCCTAGCAACCAGATGGGGTTACCCTAGCAACCAATAAACAAATCACATATCGCTGCACAAGAAAATCACAGAGACTTCCGGGTTGACTTATTTCACTCAGGAGAGCAAGGAGCATTGTTGGCTGTCACCTTGGTAACTGCCTAGCAACCAGATGGGGTTACCCTAGCAACCAAGTAACAAATCATATATCTCTGAACCAGAAAATTGTAGTGATTCCGTGTTGACTTTTTTCATTTAGGATGGCAAGGAGCATTGTTGGCTTGCCCCTTGGTAACTGCCTAGCAACCAGATGGGGTTACCCTAGCAACCATGTAACAAATCACATATCTCTGTACTAGAAAATCGTAGAGACTTCCGGGTTGACATATTTTACTCAGGATGGCAAGTAGCGTTGGTGGCTGACACCTTAGTAACTGCATATCAACCAGATGGGTTTCCCTAGCAACCATGGAACAACACCTATATCTCTGCACCAGAACATTCTACTGTCATGGGGGTGGCCTCTTTGAACTTTGGGCAGTAGGTGGGACATTGTGGTAAGAAATTTTGCCACGGCAAGCACCACTCACATTTTCTTCAGGAAATGTACATTCTAGTTAGTGGTGCTTGCAAAGCAACACTATTGTAATCTCACATACTTATTAGTGGTGCTTGCAAAGCAACACTATTGTAATCTCACATACTTATTTTTCTTCTTCTTCTTCTTCTTCTTCCGTACAAAACTTCGGCACCTAACTCGTCCCGCACCTTTTGGCGTAGACCCATGAATGAGGTGTCAAATCATGCGGCTCATTGAGGAGAGGTGTGCTATGACTTTTATAAGCGATCGGGGGTACGGTGTTTGCCCCAGGGGCAAAAAACTGGGCAAAAAATCCCATTGACTTAACATTGAGCCGAAATTTGACGAGTCATAGCTCAGAGCGAGGATTTCGCAGAGACGTGTGATTTACGAGATTTGAAGAGGCTGACAGGCTCTGTGAGAACATACCTCACAATGGGGTAAAACTTTTACCCCTGGGGGGCAGGAGCTGCCCAAAGTTGCCCCAATGTAAGTCAATGGAATTTTTTGCAAAATTTTTTGGTCACAGACCCACGAATGAGGCGTCAAATCGTGCGGATTATTTGGGAATGGTGTTCTATGACTTTTATAAGCGATCGGGGGTACGGTGATTGCCCCAGGGGCAAAAAATTGGGCAAAAAATCCCATTGACTTAACATTGCGCCGAACTTTGACGAGTCATAGCTCAGAGCGAGGATATCACACAGACGTGTGATTTACCACATTTGAAGAGGCTGACAGGCTCTGTGAGAACATACCTCACAATGGGGTAAAAGTTGCACCCCTTGGGGGCAGGACCTGCCCAAATTTGCCACAATGTTAAGTCTATGGTAAATTGTGTATTGAACATAACTCTGGATCACAGTGTCTTAGAGACAAGGGGGCGGGCTCATTTTACTCAGACGACCAATCAGTCTCTCAGGATCATTGTGAAGCTATCAAGCCACGCCCTAGCAACCATTTACAGTACCTTAGCAACAAGTCCCATAGACTTCCATTGAAAGAGATCAAAGGGATTTCTCCGGACTGAATTATCATAGAAACACGAGGGTGGTCTCATTTGACTTGGGGCAGTAAAACAGCCAATCATGAATCCCCTCAAAACTTCCTAGCCCCTCCCTAGCAACCATTTTCGAGCACCTTAGCAACCAAAATCCAAAGAGAGATATCTTCCATTCTGAATGTCACAGAAGCATGGGAGTTGGTTTATATCATTCATACTGACAAGCAGCCTTTGGTGATTCATCATTGGCAGCTGCCAAGCCACTCCCTAGCAACAATTTAGAGCACCCTAGCAACCACATTTATTGATTTCAATTACAGTAAGATATCTTCAGATCAGAATGTCCTAGAGACATGATAGTTGCTTTGTTTTCATTGGGTGAGTAACCAGTCTTCAGCTTTCATCATATGAACTACTTAGCCATGCCCTAGCAACCATTTAAAGTACCCTAGCAACAAAACACCATTGACATCCATTCAAAATCACTAAGATGTGTATCTTAGGATCAGAATGTCATAGAGACTTCCGAGTTGACTTATTTCACTCAGGATGGAAAGTAGACTTGATAAATATCACCCTGGTAACTGCCTAGCAACCAGATGGGTTTACCATAGCAACCAAGTAACAAATCTCATATCTTTGCACTACAAAATCGTAGAGACTTCCGAGTTGACTTATTTCACTCAAGATGGCAAGGAGCATTGTTGGATGTTACTTTGGTAACTGCCTAGCAACCAAATGGGGTTACCCTAGCAACCAAGAAACAAATCACATATCTCTGCACAAGAAAATCACAGAGATTTCCAGGTTGACTTATTTCACTCAGGATGGCAATGAGCATTGTTGCCTGCCACCTTGGTAACTGCCTAGCAACCAGATGGGGTTACCCTAGCAACCAAGAAACAAATCACATATCTCTGCACACGAAAATCACAGAGACTTCCGGGGTGACTTATTTCACTCAGGATGGCAAGGAGCATTGTTGGCTGTCACCTTGGTAACTGCCTAGCAACCAGATGGGGTTACCCTAGCAACCAAGTAACTAATCATATATCTCTGAACCAGAAAATTGTAGTGATTCCGTGTTGACTTATTTCATTTAGGATGGCAAGGAGCATTGTTGTCTTGCCCCTTGGTAACTGCCTAGCAACCAGATGGGGTTACCCTAGCAACCAAGAAACAAATCACATATCTCTGCACAAGAAAATCACAGAGACTTCCGGGTTGACTTATTTCACTCAGGATGGCAAGGAGCATTGTTGCCTGTCACCTTGGTAACTGCCTAGCAACCAGATGGGGTTACCCTAGCAACCAAGAAACAAATCACATATCTCTGCACAAGAAAATCACAGAGACTTCCGGGTTGACTTATTTCACTCAGGATGGCAAGGAGCATTGTTGGCTTTCCCCTTGGTAACTTCCTAGCGACCAGAAGGGTTTACCCTAGCAACCAAGTAACAAATCACATATCTCTGTACTAGAAAATCGTAGAGACTTCCGGGTTGACTTATTTTACTCAGGATGGCAAGTAGCGTTAGTGGCTGTCACCTTAGTAACTGCATATCAACCAGATGGGTTTCCCTAGCAACCATGGAACAACACCTATATCTCTGCACCAGAACATCCTACTGTCATGGGGATGGCCTCTTTCAACTTTGGGCAGTAGGTGGGACATTGTGGTAAGAAATTTTGCCACGGCAAGCACCACTCACATTTTCTTCAGGAAATGTACATTCTAGTTTTTCTTCTTCTTCTTCTTCTTCTTCCGTACAAAACTTCGGCACCTAACTCGTCCCGCACCTTTTGGCGTAGACCCATGAATGAGGTGTCAAATCGTGCGGCTCATTGAGGAGAGGTGTGCTATGACTTTTATAAGCGATCGGGGGTACGGTGTTTGCCCCAGGGGCAAAAAATTGGGCAAAAAATCCCATTGACTTAACATTGCGCCGAACTTTGACGAGTCATAGCTCAAAGCGAGGATTTCGCAGAGACATGTGATTTACCACATTTGAAGAGGCTGACAGGCTCTGTGAGAACATACCTCACAATGGGGTAAAAGTTGCACCCCTGGGGGGCAGGAGCTGCCCAAAGTTGCCCCAATGTAAGTCAATGGAATTTTTTTCAAAATTTTTTGGTCGAAAACCCACAAATGAGGCGTCAAATCGTGCGGATTATTTGGGAATGGTGTCCTATGACTTTTATAATCGATCGGGGGTACGGTGATTGCCCCAGGGGCAAAAAATTGGGCAAAAAATCCCATTGACTTAACATTGCGCCGAACTTTGACGAGTCATAGCTCAGATCGAGGATTTCACAGAGACGTGTGATTAACCACATTTGAAGAGGCTGACAGGCTCTGTGAGAACATACCTCACAATGGGGTAAAAGTTGCACCCCTGGGGGGCATGAGCTGCCCAAAGTTGCCCCAATGTTAAGTCTATGGTAGATTTTGTATTGAACATAACTCTGGATCACAGTGTCTTAGAGACAAGGGGGCGGGCTCATTTTACTCAGATGACCAATCAGTCTCTCAGGATCATTGTGAAGCTATCAAGCCACGCCCTAGCAACCATTTAGAGCACCTTAGCAACAACTCCCATAGACTTCCATTGAAAGAGATCAAAGGGATATCTCCGGACTGAATTATCATAGAAACACGAGGGTGGTCTCGTTTGACTTGGGGCAGTAAAACAGCCAATCATGAATCCCCTCAACACTTCCTAGCCCCTCCCTAGCAACCATTTTCGAGCACCTTAGCAACCAAAATCCAAAGAGAGATATCTTCCATTCTGAATGTCACAGAGGCATGGGAGTTGGTTTGTATCATTCATACTGACAAGCAGCCATTGGATATTCATCATTGGCAGCTGCCAAGCCACTCCCTAGCAACAATTTGGAGCACCCTAGCAACCACATTTATTGATTTCAATTGAAGTAAGATATCTTCAGATCAGAATGTCCTAGAGACATGATAGTTGCTTTGTTTTAATTGGGTGAGTAATCAGTCTTCATCTTTCATCATGTGAACTACTTAGCCACGCCCTAGCAACCATTTAAAGCACCCTAGCAACAAAACACCATTGACATCCATTCAATATCACTAAGATGTGTATCTTAGGATCAGAATGTCGTAGAGACTTCCGGGTTGACTTATTTCACTCAGGATGGAAAGTAGACTTGATAAATATCACCCTGGTAACTGCCTAGCAACCAAATGGGGTTACCCTAGCAACCAATAAACAAATCACATATCTCTGCACAAGAAAATCACAGAGACTTCCGGGTTGACTTATTTCACTCAGGATGGCACGGAGCATTGTTTGCTGTCACCTTGGTAACTGCCTAGCAACCAGATGGGGTTACCCTAGCAACCAAGAAATAAATCACATATCTCTGCACAAGAAAATCACAGAGACTTCCGGGTTGACTTATTTCACTCAGGATGGCAAGGAGCATTGTTGCCTGTCACCTTGGTAACTGCCTAGCAACCAGATGGGGTTACCCTAGCAACCAAGAAACAAATCACACATCTCTGCACAAGAAAATCACAGAGACTACCGGGTTGACTTATTTCACTCAGGATGGCAAGGAGCATTGTTGGCTGTCACCTTGGTAACTGCCTAGCAACCAGATGGGGTTACCCTAGCAACCAATTAACAAATCACGTATCTCTGAACCAGAAAATCGTAGAGATTCCAGGTTGACTTATTTCAGTCAGGATGGCAAGGAGCATTCTTGGCTGTCACCTTGGTAACTGCCTAGCAACCAGATGGGGTTACCCTAGCAACCAAGAAACAAATCACATATCTCTGTACTAGAAAATCACAGAGACTTCCGGGTTGACTTATTTCAGTCAGGATGGCAAGGAGCATTGTTGCCTGTCACCTTGGTAACTGCCTAGTAACCAGATGGGGTTACCCTAGCAACCAATAAACAAATCACATATCGCTGCACAAGAAAATCACAGAGACTTCCGGGTTGACTTATTTCACTCAGGAGAGCAAGGAGCATTGTTGGCTGTCACCTTGGTAACTGCCTAGCAACCAGATGGGGTTACCCTAGCAACCAAGAAACAAATCACATATCTCTGTACTACAAAATCGTAGAGACTTCCGGATTGACTTATTTTACTCAGGATGGTAAGTAGCATTGGTGGCTGTCACCTTAGTAACTGCATATCAACCAGATGGGTTTCCCTAGCAACCATGGAACAACACCAATATCTCTGCACCAGAACATCCTACTGTCATGGGGGTGGCCTCTTTCAACTTTGGGCAGTAGGTGGGACATTGTGGTAAGAAATTTTGCCACGGCAAGCACCACTCACATTTTCTTCAGGAAATGTACATTCTAGTTAGTGGTGCTTGCCATAGGCAAAGCATCACTATTGTTCTCTTGCATACTTATTATTATTAGGTTGGCTTGAGAAAGCCAACTTACTGAAATCCTATTTAAACTTATTATTAGGTTGGCTTGAGAAAGCCAACTTACTGAAATCCTATTTAAACTTATTATTATTATTATTATTATTCTGAGACTAAATTTCTAAATCTAACTCCTCCTAGAGCTTTTAAGCTACATGCACCAAACTCGGCACAGACCTTCAGACTAATCCCGAATAGTGTGCTATATCTTTTCTAACTGATCGGACTTACGGTTTTCCTAAAAATGACGATCAAAACTCGGAAAAACTCCCATTGACTTAACATTGCGGAATGTTCAGAAATTTAAATCCCAACTGACGTTTTCACACACACAGACAAAAAAGGGCCTGTCAGCCCTGCGTCTCTCCCTCTCTCTCTCCCACAGAGGATTTCTTTTATCAAGCAGCCAATAAGTCATGACATAAAATCTTCATAGCCACAGTATAGTAGCTTCCAGGTTGACTTGATTCACTCAGTATGGAAAGGAGGCTTGATAAGTATCACCCTGGTAACTGCATAGCAACCAGACAGGGTTACCCTAGCAACCAAATAGCAAATCACATATCTCTGCACCAGAAAATCATACAGACTTCCTGTTTCACTTATTTCACTCAGGATGGAAAGTAGCCTTGATATGTATCACTCTGGTAACTGCCTAGCAACCAGATGTGATAACCCTAGCAACCAAGTAACAAATCACATATCTCTGCAACAGAAAATCAGAGAGACTTCCGGGTTGACTTTATTCACTCAGGATGGAAAGTAGCCTTGATATGTATCACTCTGGTAACTGCCTAGCAACCAGACGGGGTTACCTTAGCAACCAAGTAACAAATCACATATCTTTGAACCAGAACATCGTAGAGACTTAGGGGTTGACATATTTCACACAGGATTGCAAGGAGCCTTATGAGTATCACCTTGGTAACTGCCTAGCAACCAGATGGGGTTACCCTAGCAACCAACTAACAAATCACATATCTCTGCAGCAGAAAATCGTAGAGACTTCATGTTTCACTTATTTCACTCAGGATGGAAAGGAGGCTTGATAAGTATCACCCTGGTAACTGCATAGCAACCAGACAGGGATACCCTAGCAACCAAGTAACAAATCACATATCTCTGCAACAGAAAATCGTAGAGACTTCCGGGTTGACATAATTCACTCAGGATGGAAAGGGGGCTTGATAAGTATCACCCTGGTAACTGCATAGCAACCAGATGGGGTTACCCTAGCAACCAACTAACAAATTACATATCTCTGCACCAGAAAATCGTAGAGACTTCCTGTTTGACTTTATTCACTCAGGATGGAAAGTAGCCTTGATATGTATCACTCTGGTAACTGCCTAGCAACCAGATGTGATTACCCTAGCAACCAAGTAACAAATCACATATCTCTGCAACAGAAAATCAGAGAGACTTCCGGGTTGACTTATTTCACTCAGGATGGAAAGTAGCCTTGATATGTATCACTCTGGTAACTGCCTAGCAACCAGACGGGGTTACCCTAGCAACCAAGTAACAAATCACATATATCTGCACCAGAAAATCGTAGAGACTTCCTGTTTCACTTATTTCACTCAGGATGGAAAGTAGCCTTGATATGTATCACTCTGGTAACTGCCTAGCAACCAGATGTGATTACCCTAGCAACCAAGTAACAAATCACATATCTCTGCAACAGAAAATCAGAGAGACTTCCGGGTTGACTTATTTCACTCAGGATGGAAAGTAGCCTTGATATGTATCACTCTGGTAACTGCCTAGCAACCAGATGTGATTACCCTAGCAACCAAGTAACAAATCACATATCTCTGCATCAGAAAATCATAGAGACTTCCGGATTGACTTGATTCACTCAGGATGGAAAGTAGCCTTGATATGTATCACTCTGGTAACTGCCTAGCATCCAAATGGGGTTACCCTAGCAACCAAGTAACAAATCACATATATCTGCACCAGAAAATCGTAGAGACTTCCTGTTTCACTTATTTCACTCAGGATGGAAAGTAGCCTTGATATGTATCACTCTGGTAACTGCCTAGCAACCAGATGTGATTACCCTAGCAACCAAGTAACAAATCACATATCTCTGCAACAGAAAATCAGAGAGACTTCAGGGTTGACTTATTTCACTCAGGATGGAAAGTAGCCTTGATATGTATCACTCTGGTAACTGCCTAGCAACCAGATGTGATTACCCTAGCAACCAAGTAACAAATCACATATCTCTGCACCAGAAAATCGTAGAGACTTCCTGTTTCACTTATTTCACTCAGGATGGAAAGTAGCCTTGATATGTATCACTCTGGTAACTGCCTAGCAACCGTATGTGGTTACCCTAGCAACCAAGTAACAAATCACATATCTCTGCAACAGAAAATCATAGAGACTTCCTGTTTCACTTATTTCACTCAGGATGGAAAGTAGGCTTGATATGTATCACTCTGGTAACTGCATAGCAACCAGATGTGGTTACCCTAGCAACCAAGTAACAAATCACATATCTTTGAACCAGAACATCGTAGAGACTTAGGGGTTGACATATTTCACACAGGATGGAAAGTAGCCTTGATATGCATCACTCTGGTAACTGCCTAGCAACCAGATGGGTTACCCTAGCAACCAAATAACAAATCATATATTTCTGCACCAGAAAATCGTAGAGACATCTGGGTTGACTTAATTCACTCAGGATGGAAAGGAGGCTTGATAAGTATCACCCTGGTAACTGCATAGCAACCAGACAGGGTTACCCTAGCAACCAAATAACAAATCACATATCTCTGCACCAGAAAATCATACAGACTTGCGGGTTGACTTTATTCACTCAGGATGGAAAGGAGGCTTGACAAGTTATCACCCTGGTAACTGCATAGCAACCAGACAGGGTTACCCTAGCAACCAAGTAATAAATCACATATCTTTGAACCAAAACTTCGTAGAGACTTATTGGTTGACATATTTCACACAGGATTGCAAGGAGCCTTATAAGTAACACTTTGGTAACTGCCTAGCAACCAGATGGGGATAGCCTAGCAACCAAGTAACATTTCACATATCTATTTAACAGAAAATCGTAGAGACTTCCGGGTTGACTTATTTCACTCATGATGGAAAGTAGCCTTGATATGTATTACTCTGGTAACTGCCTAGCAACCAGATGGGGTTACCATAGCAACCAAGTAACAAATTACATATCTCTGCACCAGAACAACATAAAGACTTCTGGTTTTGTTCATGGGACTCAGGGTAGCAAGGATCTATCTATCTATCTATCTGTCTGTCTGTCTGTCTGTCTATTTATCAGTCTATCTATATCTATCTTTCGAACTGTCTATCTATCTGAGGGTTAATATCTATCTATCTATCTATCTATCTATCTATCTATCTGAGGGTCAATATCTATCTATCTATCTATCTATCTATCTGAGGGTCAATATCTATCTATCTATCTATCTATCTATCTATCTATCTGTCTATCTGATGGTCAATAACTCTATCTATCTATCTGATGGTCAATATCTATCTATCTATCTATCTATCTATCTATCTATCTATCTGTGGGTCATACTCTATCTATCTATCTATCTATCTATCTATCTATCTATCTATCTATCTGTGGGTCATACTCTATCTATCTATCTATCGATCTATCTATCTGATGGTCAATATCTATCTATCTATCTATCTGTGGGTCATACTCTATCTATCTATCTATCTATCTATCGATCTATCTATCGATCTATCTATCTGATGGTCAATATCTATCTATCTATCTATCTATCTATCTATCTATCTATCTATCTATCTGTGGGTCATACTCTACCTATCTACCTATCTATCTATCTATCTATCTATCTATCTATCTATCTATATATCTATCTATCTAATCTATTTGATAGACTGAATGGTTTTATAATCTCTAAACTTTGAACTTTGAAAACTACTACTTATAATTACATCAAACTAGAAACCGTAAATCTTCAAACTTTTACAACTACTTCAAACTTTATGCTAGGCTTTCTCAAGCCAACCTAAAGTTTGTACTCAAACTTTTTAATCTAGTTATTATTATTATTATTCTGAGACTAAATTTCTAAATCTAACTCCTCCTAGAGCTTTTAAGCTACATGCACCAAACTCGGCACAGACCTTCAGACTAATCCCGAATAGTGTGCTATATCTTTTCTAACTGATCGGACTTACGGTTTTCCTAAAAATGACTATCAAAACTCGGAAAAACTCCCATTGACTTAACATTGCAGAATGTTCAGAAATTTAAATCCCAACTGACGTTTTCACACACACAGACAAAAAAAGGGCCTGTCAGCCCTGCGTCTCTCTCTCTCTCTCCCTCAGAGGATTTCTTTTATCAAGCAGCCAATAAGTAATGACCTAAAATCTTCATAGCCACAGTATAGTAGCTTCCAGGTTGACTTGATTCACTCAGTATGGAAAGGAGGCTTGATAAGTATCACCCTGGTAACTGCATAGCAACCAGACAGGGTTACCCTAGCAACCAAATAACAAATCACATATCTCTGCACCAGAAAATCATACAGACTTCATGTTTCACTTATTTCACTCAGGATGGAAAGTAGCCTTGATATGTATCACTCTGGTAACTGCCTAGCAACCAGATGTGATTACCCTAGCAACCAAGTAACAAATCACATATCTCTGCAACAGATAATCAGAGAGACTTCCGGGTTGACTTATTTCACACAGGATGGAAAGTAGCCTTGATATGTATCACTCTGGTAACTGCCTAGCAACCAGATGTGATTACCCTAGCAACCAAGTAACAAATCACATATCTCTGCAACAGAAAATCATAGAGACTTCAGGGTTGACTTTATTCACTCAGGATGGAAAGTAGCCTTGATATGTATCACTCTGGTAACTGCCTAGCAACCAGACGGGGTTACCCTAGCAACCAAATAACAAATCACATATCTCTGCACCAGAAAATCGTAGAGACTACCTGTTTCACTTAATTCACTCAGGATGGAAAGTAGCCTTGATATGTATCACTCTGGTAACTGCCTAGCAACCAGATGCGGTTACCCTAGCAACCAAGTAACAAATCACATATCTTTGAACCAGAACATCGTAGAGACTTAGGGGTTGACATATTTCAAACAGGATTGCAAGGAGCCTTATGAGTATCACTTTGGTAACTGCCTAGCAACCAGATGTGTTTACCCTAGCAACCAACTAACAAATCACATATCTCTGCACCAGAAAATCATAGAGACTTCCTGTTTCACTTATTTCACTCAGGATGGAAAGTAGTCTTGATATGTATCCCTCTGGTAACTGCCTAGCAACCAGATGCAGTTACCCTAGCAACCAAGTAACAAATCACATATCTTTGAACCAGAACATCGTAGAGACTTAGGGGTTGACATATTTCACACAAGATTGCAAGGAGCCTTATGAGTATCACCTTGGTAACTGCCTAGCAACCAGATGGGGTTACCCTAGCAACCAACTAACAAATCACATATCTCTGCACCAGAAAATCGTAGAGACTTCCGGGTTGACATAATTCACTCAGGATGGAAAGGAGGCTTGATAAGTATCACCCTGGTAACTGCATAGCAACCAGACAGGGATACCCTAGCAACCAAGTAACAAATCACATATCTCTGCAACAGAAAATCGTAGAGACTTCCGGGTTGACATAAATCACTCAGGATGGAAAGGAGGCTTGATAAGTATCACCCTGGTAACTGCATAGCAACCAGACGGCGTTACCCTAGCAACCAAGTAACAAATCACATATCTTTGAAACAGAATATCGTAGAGACTTAGGGGTTGACATATTTCACACAGGATTGCAAGGAGCCTTATGAGTATCACCTTGGTAACTGCCTAGCAACCAGATGTGTTTACCCTAGCAACCAAGTAACAAATCACATATCTCTGCACCAGAAAATCATACAGACTTCCTGTTTCACTTATTTCACTCAGGATGGAAAGTAGCCTTGATATGTATCACTCTGGTAACTGCCTAGCAACCAGATGTGATTACCCTAGCAACCAAGTAACAAATCACATATCTCTGCAACAGAAAATCAGAGAGACTTCCGGGTTGACTTATTTCACTCAGGATGGAAAGTAGCCTTGATATGTATCACTCTGGTAACTGCCTAGCAACCAGATGTGATTACCCTAGCAACCAAGTAACAAATCACATATCTCTGCAACAGAAAATCAGAGAGACTTCCGGGTTGACATAATTCACTCAGGATGGAAAGGAGGCTTGATAAGTATCACCCTGGTAACTGCATAGCAACCAGACAGGGATACCCTAGCAACCAAGTAACAAATCACATATCTCTGCAACAGAAAATCGTAGAGACTTCCGGGTTGACATAATTCACTCAGGATGGAAAGGAGGCTTGATAAGTATCACCCTGGTAACTGCATAGCAACCAGATGGGGTTACCCTAGCAACCAAGTAACAAATAATATATCTCTTCACCAGAACATCATAGAGACTTCCTGTTTGACTTATTTCACTCAGGATAGCAAGGAGTCTTGAAAAGTATCACTCTGGTAACTGCCTAGCAACGACAAGGGCTTACCCTAGCAACCAAGTAACAAATCACATAACTCTGCACCAGAAAATCGTAAAGCCTTCCTGTTTCACTTATTTTACTCAAGATGGAAAGTAGCCTTGATATATATCACTCTGGTAACTGCCTATCAACCAGATATGGTTACCCTAGCAACCAAGTAACAAATCACATATCTATGCAACAGAAAATCATAGAGACTTCCTGGTTGACTTTATTCACTCAGAATGAAAAGGAGGCTTGATAAGGATCACCCTGGAAACTGCCTAGCAACCAGATTGGGTTACCCTAGCAACCAAGTAAAAAATGATATATCTATCTATCTATCTATCTATCTATCTATCTATCTATCTTTCTGAGGGTCAATATCTATCTATCTATCTATCTATCTATCTGTGGGTCATACTCTATCTATCTATCTATCTATCTATCTGAGGGTCAATATCTATCTATCTATCTATCTATCTATCTATGGGTCATACTCTATCTATCTATCTATCTATCTATCTATCTATCTATCTGTGGGTCATACTCTATCTATCTATCTATCTATCTATCTATCGATCTATCTATCTGATGGTCAATATCTATCTATCTATCTATCTATCTATCTATCTATCTGTGGGTCATACTCTCTATCTATCTATCTATCGATCTATCTATCTGATGGTCAATATCTATCTATCTATCTATCTATATATCTATCCGTGGGTCATACTCTATCTATCTATCTATCTATCTATCTATCTATCTATCTATCTATCTATCTGAGGGTCAATATCTATCTATCTATCTATCTATCTATCTATCTATCTATCTATCTATCTATCTGAGGGTCAATATCTATCTATCTATCTATCTGAGGGTCAATATCTATCTATCTATCTATCTATCTATCTATTTGATAGACTGAATGGTTTTATAATCTCTAAACTTTCAACTTTGAAAACTACTACTTATAATTACATCAAACTAGAAACCGTAAATCTTCAAACTTTTACAACTACTTCAAACTTTATGCTAGGCTTTCTCAAGCCAACCTAAAGTTTGTACTCAAACTTTTTAATCTAGTTATAATTATTATTATTTTTCCACACAAAGTTTGGCGCGCTACTCCTCCTGCAGCTTTTGTCACAGACCCCTGAGTGAGGCATCAAATCGTGCGGCTCATTGAGGAGAGGTGTGCTATATCTTTTCTAAGCGATCGGGTGTACGATGTTCGAACAGCGGACGAAAAAGCGGCCAAAAAAATCCCATTGACTTTACATTGCGGAATGTTCAGAAATTTAAATCCCAACTGACTTTTTCACACACACAGACAAAAAAGGGCCTGTCAGCCCTGCGTCTCTCTCTCTCTCTCCCTCAGAGGATTTCTTTTATCAAGCAGTCAATAAAAATCTTCATAGCCACACCCTAAAACATGCTAAAAATGTGCTAGCAACATGCTAACACATGTTGGCATCACCTAGCGAAGTGCTAAAACATGCTAAAAACGTGCTAGCAACATGCTAACACATGTTGGCATCACCTAGCGAAGTGCTAAAACATGCTAAAAACGTGCTAAAAACATGCTAACACATGATAGTATTGCCTAGCGAAGTGTTAAAAAATGCTAAAAACGTGCTAGCATCATGCTAACACATGCTGGCATTGCCTAGCAAAGTGTTAAAACATGTTAAAACGTGCTAGCATTATGCTAATGCATGTTAGCATTGCTTAGGGGATTGCTAAAACATGTTAAAAACATGCTAGCATCATGCTAACACATGTTAGCATCGCCTAGCGAAGTGCTAAAACATGCTAAAAACGTGCTAGTATCATGCTAACACATGCTGGCATTGCCTAGCAAAATGTTAAAACATGTTAAAACGTGCTAGCATTATGCTAATGCATGTTAGCATTGCTTAGGGGATTGCTAAAACATGTTAAAAACGTGCTAGCATCATGCTAACACATGTTAGCATCGCCTAGTGAAGTGCTAAAAACGTGCTAGTATTATGCTAATGCATGTTAGCATTGGTTAGGGGATTGCTACAACATGTTAAAAATGTGCTAGCATCATGCTAAAACATGTTAGCATCGCCTAGCGAAGTGCTAAAACATGCTAAAAACATGCTAGCATCATGCTAACACATGCTGGCATCGCCTAGCGAAGTGCTAAAACATGTTAAAAACTTGCTTGCATCATGCTAACACATGTTAGCATCGCCTAGCAAAGTGCTAAAACATGCTAGAAACGTGCTAGTATCATGCTAACACATGCTAGCTTCACCTAGCAAAGTGCTAAAACATGTTAAAACGTGCTAGCATTATGCTAATGCATGTTAGCATTGCTTAGGGGATTGCTAAAACATGTTAAAAACGTGCTAGCATCATGCTAACATATGTTAGCATCGCCTAGCAAAGTGCTAAAACATGTTAGAAACGTGCTAGTATCATGCTAACACATGCTAGCTTCACCTAGCAAAGTGCTAAAACATGTTAAAACGTGCTATCATTATGCTAATGCATGTTAGCGTTGCTTAGGGGATTGCTAAAACATGTTAAAAAGATGCTAGCATCATGCTAACACATGTTAGCATTGCCAAAGGAAGTGCTAAAACATGCTAAAAATGTGCTAGTATCATGCTAACACATGCTAGCTTCACCTAGCAAAGTACTAAAACATTCTAAAAACGTGCTACCATCATGAAAAACACATGTTAGCAACATTCTATGACCTTTATTTTAGTGCTTAGAAACAAGTTTGAAAATGCTACTTGACGAGTTTTGCCACGGCAAGCACCACTCACATTTTCTTCAGGAAATGTACATTCTAGTTAGTGGTGCTTGCAAAGCAACACTATTGTAATCTCACATACTTATTTTTCTTCTTCTTCTTCTTCTTCTTCTTCTTCCGTACAAAACTTCGGCACCTAACTCGTCCCGCACCTTTTGGCGTAGACCCATGAATGAGGTGTCAAATCGAGCGGCTCATTGAGGAGAGGTGTGCTATGACTTTTATAAGCGATCGGGTGTACGATGTTCGAACAGCGGACGAAAAAGCGGCCAAAAAAGTCCCATTGACTTTACATTGCGGAATGTTCAGAAATTTAAATCCCAACTGACATTTCCACACACACAGACAAAAAAGGGCCTGTCAGCCCTGCGTCTCTCTCTCCCTCAGAGGATTTCTTTTATCAAGCTGCCAATAAAAATCTTCATAGCCACACCCTGAAACATGCTAAAAATTTGCTAGCATCATGCTAACATATGCTGGCATCACCTAGTGAAGTGCTAAAACATGCTATAAATGTGTTAGCAACATGTTAACACATGCTGGCATCGCCTAGCGAAGTGCTAAAACATGCTAAAAACGTGCTCACAACATGGTAACACATGTTGGCATCGCCTAGCGAAGTGTTAAAACATGCTAAAAACGTGATAACAACATGCTAACATATGCTAGTATTGTCTAGCGAAGTGTTAAAACATGCTAAAAACGTGCTAGCATCATGCTAACACATGCTGGCATCGCCTAACGAAGTGCTAAAACATGTTAAAATGTGCTAGCATTATGCTAATGCACGTTAGCATTGCTTAGGGGATTGCTAAAACATGTTAAAAACGTGCTAGCATCATGCTAACACATGTTAGCATCGCCTAGCAAAGTGCTAAAACCTGCAAAAAACGTGCTAGTATCATGCTAACACATGCTAGCTTCACCTAGCGAAGTGCTAAAACATGTTAAAACGTGCTAGCATTATGCTAATGCATGTTAGCATTGCTTAGGGGATTGTTAAAACATGTTAAAAATCGTGCTAGCATCATGCTAGCACATGTTAGCATCGCCAAACGAAGTGCTAAAACATGCTAAAAACGTGCTAGTATCATGCTAACACATGCTAGCTTCACCTAGCGAAGTGCTAAAACATGTTAAAACGTGCTAGCATTATGCTAATGCATGTTAGCATTGCTTAGGGGATTGCTAAAACATGTTAAAAATGTGCTAGCATCATGCTAACACATGTTAGCATCGCCAAACAAAGTGCTAAAACATGCAAAAAACGTGCTAGTATCATGCTAACACATGCTAGCTTCACCTAGCGAAGTGCTAAAACATGTTAAAACGTGCTACCATCATGAAAAACACGTGTTAGCAACATTCTGTGACCTTTATTTTAGTGCTTAGACACAAGTTAGAAAATGCTATTTGACGAGTTTTGCCACGGCAAGCACCACTCACATTTTCTTCAGGAAATGTACATTCTAGTTATAATTATTATTATTCCACACATAGTTTGGCGCGCTACTCCTTCCGCAGCTTTTGTCACAGACCCCTGAGTGAGGCATCAAATTGTGCGGCTCATTGAGGAGAGGTGTGCTATATCTTTTCTAAGCGATCGGGGGTACGTTGTTTGCCCCAGGGGCAAAAAATTGGGCAAGAAATCCCATTGACTTAACATTGAGCCGAACTTTGACGAGTTATAGCTCAGAGCGAGGATTTCACAGAGACGTGTGATTTACCACATTTGAAGAGGCTGACAGGCTCTCTGAGAACATACCTCACAATGGGGTAAAAGTTTTGCCCCTGGGGGGCAGGAGCTGCCCAAAGTTGCCCCAATGTAAGTCAATGGAATTTTTTGAAAAATGTTTTGCTCGCAGACCCACAAATGAGGCGTCAAATCGTGCGGATTATTTGGGAATGGTGTGCTATGACTTCTATAAGTGATCGGGGGTACGGTATTTGCCCCAGGGGCAAAAAATTGTGCAAAAAATCCCATTGACTTAACTGCGCCAAACTTTGACAAGTCATAGCTCAGAGCAAGGATTTCACAGACACGTGTGATTTACCACATTTGAAGAGGCTGACAGGCTCTGTGAGAACATACCTCACAATGGGGTAAAAGTTGCACCCCTTGGGGGCAGGAGCTGCCCAAATTTGCCCCAATGTTAAGTCTATGGTAGATTTTGTATTGAACATAACTCTGGATCACAGTGTCTTAGAGACAAGGGGGCGGGCTCATTTTACTCAGACGACCAATCAGTCTCTCAGGATCATTGTGAAGCTATCAAGCCACGCCCTAGCAACCATTTACAGTACCTTAGCAACAAGTCCCATAGACTTCCATTGAAAGAGATCAAAGGGATTTCTCTGGACTGAATTATCATAGAAACACAAGGGTGGTCTCGTTTGACTTGGGCCAGTAAAACAGCCAATCATGAATCCCCTCAACACTTCCTAGCCCCTCTCTAGCAACCATTTTCGAGCACCTTAGCAACCAAAATCCAAAGAGAGTTATCTTCCATTCTGAATGTCACAGAGGCATGGGAGTTTGTTTATATCATTCATACTGACAAGCAGCCTTTGGAGATTCATCATTGGCAGCTGCCAAGCCACTCCCTAGCAACAATTTAGAGCACCCTAGCAACCACATTTATTGATTTCAATTACAGTAAGATATCTTCCGATCAGAATGTCCTAGAGACATGATAGTTGCTTTGTTTTAATTGGGTGAGTAATCAGTCTTCAGCTTTCATCATGTGAACTACTTAGCCACGCCCTAGCAACCATTTAAAGCACCCTAGCAACAAAGAACCATTGACATCCATTCAAAATCACTAAGATGTGTATCTTAGGATCAGAATGACGTAGAGACTTCCGGGTTGACTTATTTCACTCAGGATGGCAAGGAGCATTGTTCCCTGTCACCTTGATAACTGCCTAGCAACCAGATGGGGTTACCCTAGCAACCAAGAAACAAATCAAATATCTCTGCACTAGAAAATCACAGAGACTTCCGGGTTGACTTATTTCACTAAGGATGGCAAGGAGTATTGTTGGCTGTCACCTTGATAACTGCCTAGCAACCAGATGGGGTTACCCTAGCAACCAAGAAACAAATCAAATATCTCTGCACTAGAAAATCACAGAGACTTCCGGGTTGACTTATTTCACTCAGGATGGCAAGGAGCATTGTTGGCTGTCACCTTGGTAACTGCCTAGCAACCAGATGGGGTTACCCTAGCAACCAAGTAACAAATCACATATCTTTGAACCAGAACATCGTAGAGACATAGGGGTTGAAATATTTCTCACAGGATTGCAAGGGGCCTTATGAGTATCACGTAGGTAACTGCCTAGCAACCAGATGGGGTTACCCTAGCAACCAAGAAAGAAATCGCATATCTCTGCACAAGAAAATCACAGAGACTTCCGGGTTGACTTATTTCACTCAGGATGGCAAGGAGCATTGTTGGCTGTCACCTTGTTCACTGCCTAGCAACCAGATGGGGTTACCCTAGCAACCAAGAAACAAATCACATATCTCTACACAAGAAAATCACAGAGACTTCCGGGTTGACTTATTTCACTCAGGATGGCAAGGAGCATTGTTTGCTGTCACCTTGGTAGTTGCCTAGCAACCAGATGGGGTTACCCTAGCAACCAAGAAACAAATCACATATCTCTGCACAAGAAAATCACAGAGACTTCCGGGTTGACTTATTTCACTCAGGATGGCAAGGAGCATTGTTGGCTGTCACCTTGGTAACTGCCTAGCAACCAGATGGGGTTACCCTAACAACCAAGAAACAAATCACATACCTCTGCACAAGAAAATCACAGAGACTTCCGGGTTGACTTATTTCACTCAGGATGGCAAGGAGCATTGTTGGCTTGCCCCTTGGTAACTGCCTAGCAACCAGATGGGGTTACCCTAGCAACCAAGTAACAAATCACATATCTCTGTACTAGAAAATCGTAGAGACTTCCGGGTTGACTTATTTTACTCAGGATGGCGAGTAGCGTTGGTGGCTGTCACCTTAGTAACTGCATATCAACCAGATGGGTTTCCCTAGCAACCATGGAACAACACCAATATCTCTGCACCAGAACATCCTACTGTGATGGGGGTGGGCTCTTTCAACTTTGGGCAGTAGGTGGGACATTGTGGTAAGAAATTTTGCCACGGCAAGCACCACTCACATTTTCTTCAGGAAATGTACATTCTAGTTAGTGGTGCTTGCCATAGGCAAAGCATCACTATTGTTCTCTTGCATACTTATTATTATTATAATTATTATTATTTTTCCACACAAAGTTTGGCGCGCTACTCCTCCTGCAGCTTTTGTCACAGACCCCTGAGTGAGGCATCAAATCGTGCGGCTCATTGAGGAGAGGTGTGCTATATCTTTTCTAAGCGATCGGGTGTACGATGTTCGAACAGCGGATGAAAAAGCGGCCAAAAAAATCCCATTGACTTTACATTGCGGAATGTTCAGAAATTTAAATCCCAACTGACTTTTTCACACACACAGACAAAAAAGGGCCTGTCAGCCCTGCGTCTCTCTCTCTCTCTCCCTCAGAGGATTTCTTTTATCAAGCAGTCAATAAAAATCTTCATAGCCACACCCTAAAACATGCTAAAAATGTGCTAGCAACATGCTAACACATGTTGGCATCACCTAGCGAAGTGCTAAAACATGCTAAAAACGTGCTAGCAACATGCTAACACATGTTGGCATCACCTAGCGAAGTGCTAAAACATGCTAAAAACGTGCTAAAAACATGCTAACACATGATAGTATTGCCTAGCGAAGTGTTAAAAAATGC
Source organism: Moxostoma hubbsi (assembly GCA_032164185.1). Lineage (NCBI taxonomy): Eukaryota > Metazoa > Chordata > Actinopteri > Cypriniformes > Catostomidae > Moxostoma > Moxostoma hubbsi. The sequence continues at coordinate 12,058,223 of JAVLUX010000001.1, forward strand.
TAAAAACGTGCTAGCATCATGCTAACACATGCTGGCATTGCCTAGCAAAGTGTTAAAACATGTTAAAACGTGCTAGCATTATGCTAATGCATGTTAGCATTGCTTAGGGGATTGCTAAAACATGTTAAAAACGTGCTAGCATCATGCTAACACATGTTAGCATCGCCTAGCGAAGTGCTAAAACATGCTAAAAACGTGCTAGTATCATGCTAACACATGCTGGCATTGCCTAGCAAAATGTTAAAACATGTTAAAACGTGCTAGCATTATGCTAATGCATGTTAGCATTGCTTAGGGGATTGCTAAAACATGTTAAAAACGTGCTAGCATCATGCTAACACATGTTAGCATCGCCTAGTGAAGTGCTAAAACATGCTAAAAACGTGCTAGTATTATGCTAATGCATGTTAGCATTGGTTAGGGGATTGCTACAACATGTTAAAAATGTGCTAGCATCATGCTAAAACATGTTAGCATCGCCTAGCGAAGTGCTAAATCATGCTAAAAACATGCTAGCATCATGCTAACACATGCTGGCATCGCCTAGCGAAGTGCTAAAACATGTTAAAAACTTGCTTGCATCATGCTAACACATGTTAGCATCGCCTAGCAAAGTGCTAAAACATGCTAGTATCATGCTAACACATGCTAGCTTCACCTAGCAAAGTGCTAAAACATGTTAAAACGTGCTAGCATTATGCTAATGCATGTTAGCATTGCTTAGGGGATTGCTAAAACATGTTAAAAACGTGCTAGCATCATGCTAACATACGTTAGCATCGCCTAGCAAAGTGCTAAAACATGTTAGAAACGTGCTAGTATCATGCTAACACATGCTAGCTTCACCTAGCAAAGTGCTAAAACATGTTAAAACGTGCTATCATTATGCTAATGCATGTTAGCGTTGCTTAGGGGATTGCTAAAACATGTTAAAAAGATGCTAGCATCATGCTAACACATGTTAGCATTGCCAAAGGAAGTGCTAAAACATGCTAAAAATGTGCTAGTATCATGCTAACACATGCTAGCTTCACCTAGCAAAGTACTAAAACATTCTAAAAACGTGCTACCATCATGAAAAACACATGTTAGCAACATTCTATGACCTTTATTTTAGTGCTTAGAAACAAGTTTGAAAATGCTACTTGACGAGTTTTGCCACGGCAAGCACCACTCACATTTTCTTCAGGAAATGTACATTCTAGTTAGTGGTGCTTGCAAAGCAACACTATTGTAATCTCACATACTTATTAGTGGTGCTTGCAAAGCAACACTATTGTAATCTCACATACTTATTTTTCTTCTTCTTCTTCTTCTTCTTCTTCCGTACAAAACTTCGGCACCTAACTCGTCCCGCACCTTTTGGCGTAGACCCATGAATGAGGTGTCAAATCGTGCGGCTCATTGAGGAGAGGTGTGCTATGACTTTTATAAGCGATCGGGGGTACGATGTTCGCACAGCGGATGAAAAAGCGGCCAAAAATGTCCCATTGACTTTACATTGCGGAATGTTCAGAAATTTAAATCCCAACTGACATTTTCACACACACAGACAAAAAAGGGCCTGTCAGCCCTGCGTGTCTCTCTCTCTCTCCCTCAGAGGATTTCTTTTATCAAGCAGCCAATAAAAATCTTCATAGCCACAACATAAAACATGCTAAAAATGTGCTAGCATCATGCTAACATATGCTGGCATCGCCTAGCGAAGTGCTAAAACATGCTAAAAACATGCTAGCAACATGTTAAAACATATTAGTATTGCATAGCGAAGTGCTAAAACATGCTAAAAACATGCTAGCAACATGCTAAAACATATTAGTATTGCATAGCGAAGTGCTAAAACATGCTAAAAACGTGCTAGCAACATGCTAAAACATACTAGTATCGCATAGCGAAGTGCTAAAACGTGCTAGCATCATGCTAACACATGCTGGTATCGCCTAGCAAAGTGCTAAAACATGCTAAAAACGTGCTAGCATCATGCTAACATATGCCGGCATCGTCTAGCGAAGTGCTAAAACATGCTAAAAACATGCTAGCAACATGCTAAAACATATTAGAATTGCATAGCGAAGTGCTAAAACATGCTAAAAACATGCTAGCAACATGCTAAAACATACTAGTATCGCATAGCGAAGTACTAAAACATGCTAAAAATATGCTAGCATCATGCTAACATATGCTGGCTTCGGCTAGCGAAGTACTAAAACATGCTAAAAATGTGCTAGCATCATGCTAACACATGCTGGCATCGCATAGATAAGTGCTAAAACATGCTAAAAACGTGCTAGCAACATGCTAACACATACTAGTATCGCATAGTGAAGTACTAAAACATGCTAAAAATGTGCTAGCATCATGCTAACACATGTTGGCATCGCCTAGCGAAGTGTTTAAACATGCTAAAGCGTGCTAGCATTATGCTAATACATGTTAGCATTGCCTAGGGAATTGTTAAAACATGCTAAAAATGTGCTAGCATCATGCTAACACATGTTAACATTGCCGAGGGCATTGCTAAAACATGTTAAAACGTGCTAGCATTATGCTAATTCATATTAGCATTGCTTAGGGGATTGCTAAAACATGCTAAAAACGTGCTAACAACATGCTAACACATGCTAGTAGTGCCTATCAAAATGTTAAAACATGCTAAAAATGTGCTAGCATCATGCTAACACATGCTGGCATTGCCTAGCAAAGTGCTAAAACATGTTAAAATGTGCTAGCATTATGCTAATGCAGGTTAGCATTGCTTAGGGGATTGCTAAAATATGTTGAAAACGTGCTAACATCATGCTAATACATGTTAGCATCGCTTAGCGAAGTGCTAAAATATGTTAAAACATGCTAGCATTATGCTAATGCATGTTAGCATTGCTTAGGGGATTGCTAAAACATGTTAAAATGTGCTGGCATCATGCTAACACATGTTAGCATTGCCAAACGAAGTGCTAAAACATGCTAAAAACGTGCTAGTATCATGCTAACACATGCTAGCTTTGCCTAGCAAAGTGCTAAAACATTTAAAAATGTGCTACCATCATGAAAAACACATGTTAGCAACATTCTATGACCTTTATTTTAGTGCTTAGAAACAAGTTAGAAAATTTTATTTGATGAGTTTTGCCACGGCAAGCACCACTCACATTTTCTTCAGGAAATGTACATTCTAGTTTTTCTTCTTCTTCTTCTTCTTCTTCTTCCGTACAAAACTTCGGCACCTAACTTGTCCCGCACCTTTTGGCGTAGACCCATGAATGAGGTGTCAAATCGTGCGGCTCATTGAGGAGAGGTGTGCTATGACTTTTATAAGCGATCGGGGGTACGATGTTCGCACAGCGGATGAAAAAGCGGCCAAAAATGTCCCATTGACTTTACATTGCGGAATGTTCAGAAATTTAAATCCCAACTGACATTTTCACACACACAGACAAAAAAGGGCCTGTCAGCCCTGCGTGTCTCTCTCTCTCTCCCTCAGAGGATTTCTTTTATCAAGCAGCCAATAAAAATCTTCATAGCCACAACATAAAACATGCTAAAAATGTGCTAGCATCATGCTAACATATGCTGGCATCGCCTAGCGAAGTGTTTAAACATGCTAAAGCGTGCTAGCATTATGCTAATACATGTTAGCATTGCCTAGGGAATTGTTAAAACATGCTAAAAATGTGCTAGCATCATGCTAACACATGTTAGCATTGCCGAGGGCATTGCTAAAACATGTTAAAAATGTGCTAGCATCATGCTAACACATGTTAGCATCGCCAAACGAAGTGCTAAAACATGCTAAAAACGTGCTAGTATCATGCTAACACATGCTAGCTTTGCCTAGCAAAGTGCTAAAACATTTAAAAATGTGCTACCATCATGAAAAACACATGTTAGCAACATTCTATGACCTTTATTTTAGTGCTTAGAAACAAGTTAGAAAATTTTATTTGATGAGTTTTGCCACGGCAAGCACCACTCACATTTTCTTCAGGAAATGTACATTCTAGTTATTATTATTATTATAATTATTAGTGGTGCTTGCAAAGCAACACTATTGTAATCTCACATACTTATTTTTCTTCTTCTTCTTCTTCTTCTTCTTCCGTACAAAACTTCGGCACCTAACTCGTCCCGCACCTTTTGGCGTAGACCCATGAATGAGGTGTCAAATCGTGCGGCTCATTGAGGAGAGGTGTGCTATGACTTTTATAAGCGATCGGGGGTACGGTGTTTGCCCCAGGGGCAAAAAAATGGGCAAAAAATCCCATTGACTTAACATTGAGCCGAACTTTGACGAGTCATAGCTCAGAGCGAGGATTTCGCAGAGACGTGTGATTTATGAGATTTGAAGAGGCTGACAGGCTTTGTGAGAACATACCTCACAATGGGGTAAAACTTTTACCCCTGGGGGGCAGGAGCTGCCCAAAGTTGCCCCAATGTAAGTCAATGGAATTTTTTGCAAAATTTTTTGGTCACAGACCCACGAATGAGGCATCAAATCGTGCAGATTATTTGGGAATGGTGTGCTATGACTTTTATAAGCGATCGGGGGTATGGTATTTGCCCCAGGGGCAAAAAATTGGGCAAAAAATCCCATTGACTTAACATTGCGCCGAAATTTGACGAGTCATAGCTCAGAGCGAGGATATCACACAGACGTGTGATTTACCACATTTGAAGAGGCTGACAGGCTCTGTGAGAACATACCTCACAATGGGGTAAAAGTTGCACCCCTTGGGGGCAGGAGCTGCCCAAATTTGCCCCAATGTTAAGTCAATGGTAAATTGTGTATTGAACATAACTCTGGATCACAGTGTCTTAGAGACAAGGGGGCGGGCTCATTTTACTCAGACGACCAATCAGTCTCTCAAGATCATTATGAAGCTATCAAGCCACGCCCTAGCAACCATTTACAGTACCTTAGCAACAAGTCCCATAGACTTCCATTGAAAGAGATCAAAGGGATTTCTCCGGACTGAATTATCATAGAAACACGAGGGTGGTCTCATTTGACTTGGGGCAGTAAAACAGCCAATCATGAATCCCCTCAACACTTCCTAGCCTCTCCCTAGCAACCATTTTCGAGCACCTTAGCAACCAAAATCCAAAGAGAGATATCTTCCATTCTGAATGTCACAGAAGCATGGGAGTTCGTTTATATCGTTCATACTGACAAGCAGCCTTTGGTGATTCATCATTGCCAGCTGCCAAGCCACTCCCTAGCAACAATTTAGAGCACCCTAGCAACCACATTTATTGATTTCAATTACAGTAAGATATCTTCACATCAGAATGTCCTAGAGACATGATAGTTGCTTTGTTTTCATTGCGTGAGTAATCAGTCTTCAGCTTTCATCAAATGAACTACTTAGCCAAACCCTAGCAACCATTTAAAGCACCCTAGCAACAAAGAACCATTGAAATCCATTCAAAATCACTAAGATGTGTATCTTAGGATCAGAATGTCGTAGAGACTTCCGGGTTGACTTATTTCACTCAGGATGGAAAGTTGACTTGATAAATATCACCCTGGTAACTGCATAGCAACCAGATGGGGATACCCTAGCAACCAAGAAAAAAATCACATATCTCTGTACAAGAAAATCACAGAGACTTCCGGGTTGACTTATTTCACTCAGGATGGCAAGGAGCATTGTTGCCTGTCACCTTGGTAACTGCCTAGCAACCAGATGGGGTTACCCTAGCAACCAAGAAACAAATCAAATATCTCTGCACAAGAAAATCACAGAGACTTCCAGGTTGACTTATTTCACTCAGGATGGCAAGGAGCATTGTTGGCTGTCACCTTGGTAACTGCCTAGCAACCAGATGGGGTTACCCTAGCAACCAAGTAACAAATCATATATCTCTGAACCAGAAAATTGTAGTGATTCCGTGTTGACTTATTTCATTTAGGATGGCAAGGAGCATTGTTGGCTTGCCCCTTGGTAACTGCCTAGCAACCAGATGGCGTTACCCTAGCAACCAAGTAACAAATCACATATCTCTGTACTAGAAAATCGTAGAGACTTCCGGGTTGACTTATTTTACTCAGGATGGCAAGTAGTGTTGGTGGCTGTCACCTTAGTAACTGCATATCAACCAGATGGGTTTCCCTAGCAACCATGGAACAACACCAATATCTCTGAACCAGAACATCCTACTGTCATGGGGGTGGCCTCTTTCAAATTTGGGCAGTAGGTGGGACATTGTGGTAAGAAATTTGCCACGGCAAGCACCACTCACATTTTCTTCAGGAAATGTACATTCTAGTTAATACTGCTGTGGTGTATTTCTATTCACAACTACAAATCTTTGCAACAATCAGTTTTAATTAAAAATTATTACAACTTATGTTATGTAGTAAGTGGTATTTTATCAAAATAAAAAAGTAAAATTAATAAATACAATAACAATTTTTTTTGTTTTAAGATGATCAAATGAAGAATTTGTTTGATGAATGACTTCTCACATAGTCCTTGAAAACAAATACAAATTTGTCCTTGAATTTCACTTTGAAGCATCTGTACGAAGTCTGGTGCTAAGATACAATCATTATGGGTAAAAGTCCAGAATTTTATCTGTGGGGCTTTAGATACCCAAATTTAATTCTGCACTAGACTATGTATATTAGGTGATGGGGTGGTAACATTTTTATTGATTCACACAGAAAACACGAGAAACAAACCATATATACATGGAATCAATATTTAGCATTTAATCCCCACCACTACCTCTCCCCCCTCCCAATCCCTAACCCCACCCTATCCCCAGCAAACACTCCCATGGTCATATGAGCATACACACACACACACACACACACACACACAAATAAATAAACATAATAATCACACACATATACATCTAAAAATCTCTCTCTGCTATCTCTCTGCCCTCCAAGAACGCCAACCAATTGCCCCATTTCCCAACAAACAAATCCAGCTTACCCCGTCTACTAAATACCATTTCCTCATATGCCACCACCCACCCCATCTTCGTGCACCACTCCTGAAATGGGGGCTTTCCAACTTGAAATTATTTCACCACCAGCAGATGTCACTGAGGGAATATATGTATGTATGTGTTGTGTTTTTCTCTGTTGTGTTTTTTATAAAAAAAATTAATTACAAAAAGTCCATCAAAAATTAAAGTCTCCTCCCAATATTATATCATGATATTATAGATAGATATACATACATTATTATAACCACATTCCACATTGGTGCAATAATCAAACCCCGATCTTTCCCTAGAACAAAACAAACAGAAAAATTAAAAACATGCGCATTAACCCCGCACACAACAGTGCCAATCGGCATCCTTCCCTCTATACTCAAACAGTCCATGTATGCCTATGAGAGTCCTGTGACAACTTTGCCATCAGATTGCTGAAGTCCAGTGTTTCTATATGAAAATTTGTAAGACCACAGAAGATAATCTGTAAAACAAATTCCAGCCAATAAGTGGAATAACACAAAGACATGTAGATTCATCCACTTAACTGTCTCGAAGGTGTGTGCCTCCACAAAACAAGCTTAAGTCGCTAGCGGAACTACCACAAAAAAAAAAACACCATTCAGTTTTTCGGGCTGTCAAACACACTCCAATGTCCGGCAAGAAATATTTCATAAAACCAATTCCAGCCAACAGGAGGCATAAGCACCCAAAACTATCAGATACATCCACAAGTTGTCCCAAAGAAATTATTCTACATGAATCAAACTCTAGTCACTAGGTCGGAACCAGCACAAAATGAAACTAAAAATGTGCCCAGTTTCCTCGAACAGTCAAGTGAATGTTCAGTGAGACGGGTCCACTAGGCGGCAACATGAAAATCACCAAATGGCTCACTCGATTGTCTTTATGTAGGATAATGCTTTCTGTGGGCATGTAAATTCTCTACACCCTCCTTAGTATCTATTCTCAGTTTGGTTGGACACATCAGAGCAGAAGTGACTTTCCGTTGATGTAAGAGTTTCTTGCATTCCCTGAATCATTCACATTCCTCTCTTGTCGAATTTGCAGTCTGGGAACAAGAAAATGTTGTGGTTCTTCCAAGAAAGTCTTCCTTTTCTCCTCGCGTAACAAGATTTTTATCAGATGATCTCAGGAATTTGGCCAGAATTGATCGGGGCCTGTTGCCCTCAGCGGATCTGCGAGCTTAAGGGATTTCCAGCTTATGGCCTGTTGTCAAGCAGACGCAGGAAGAGCTCGTCTAGGAATTTTACCATATCTCTACCTTCCTCATGCTCTGTGTGACAGGGCCATGTCGGGATTCTACACACCCAGTCCCTTATCAGGCTAATCAAGCCTCCGAGAGGGATAAAGGCCAACGGTGGTGCGAGAGACAGTGAGCGTTTACGGGCAGCTCTCCGTCATATGTTTGTGACTTTTGGTTAAGTTCTTAATTAAATATCATTTATATTGTCAAGCCAGATCTCGCCTCCTTTCCCTTAATCCCTTTAGTCTGGTTCCCGAAATCTGGGAAGGAGGAGGTATACACTGTAGTGGAGTTCTCGCCACTACCATCCACCCTAATGGAGCAGCCACGGCCATCGGCTGGGGGAAGGAGGAGCTCGGCCACCTGGAAGTGGAGGAACGGAATTCAATTCTTAATTAAATATTATTTATATTGTCAAGCTGGTTCTTGCCGCCTCCTTTCCCTTAATCCCTTTACACTCAGGAATTCCTACAATTCGGACATTGAAAACCATTCAAACGTCTGCTTCTCGCATTGTCACATGACTCCTGATGAGGCGGATTTTGAAGTAGGTGATAAATATATAAAAGCTGGGTCTGGGTCTGTACATATATAGTTCTTTATTTTTTAAAAAAATTAAAAAAAGGGGTGTATCCATAAGTGGTGCTGGTAAAGGATATTACATTTGGATGAGTGTACACAAATTAATCATTCATTTTTTTAAGTTTTCAAATACACTTTTCAAGGTAAAATATTTCTTATAAATATCATGTTTTCTCAGGATTATACCATATGACCTGAACAAAATGTCAATGTCAAAATTTAGATTTTTTTTTATAATTTAACAAAATAGTACTTCACACTCTGTCATGAGGGTCTAAAGGTGTCCTTTCTGTTTTGTTGTTTTGTCAAATGACGACAAAATGTCGACCTGCATATTGGTTAAACACAACTATGATTTGTGGACAAAAATTATTCATATATTAATGATATTTTAAAACATAATTGTTTCACTAATTTTTTAAAATAATCTTTTTCATCAATTCTCATTCCAATATTTCTTTTTTCAAGAATTTCAAAATTTTATGAGACTTTGTCTCCATACGGTTACGCCACATGACAATTTTTTACTTTTACCCTCTGTGGTCTGAGGGTGTTTTGGGCCCTGGAGAAGTTTTGACATGCCTTGACATTTGTGCTTTTTTCAGTTGCTTAAAAATATATTAATGGCTAAAGTCTGATAACACTGTATTCAACACAGACTGGGCTAAAATAATATTTGAGCAACATGTTTGTATTTTTGAGAAAATAAAGTTTTATTATTTTAAGTAATTTAAATAAGGCCATATAACACATACTGTACATTTGTCCACAAGACTTTTGAGAACTGGATCTTGTAGCCTAGAGTTTTTGCTACAAAGTGCTGTGAAAACCATCCTGATCACTCACTCACAATATACTAATTTAACTTTTGTAAGACACTTTTAGTTTTAGAAGGGTCATATGCAAGGAGGCGTGAATGATCATGAATATGGATTGTAATTCACACCTGAGAAGACAAAAGACCCTCCCCTGGGCCTATCACTGATGAATGTGACAGAAAGAGAATGAATGTGAGGAGAGTTAATGATCAATCAAGTAATATGACTACATTTTCTTTACATAAAGACTACTTAATTTTAGACCTACACTACCATTTAAAAGTCTTTTCTGCTCACCAAGACTGCATTTATTTGATCCAAAATACAGTAAAAACATTGATATTGTGTACTCTTTTTACAATTTAAAAGAACAGTTTTCTATTTTAATTATTGTAAAATGCTATTTGTGATCAAAGCTGAATTGTCAGCATTGTTACTGTCGTCTTCAGTGTCACATGATCCTTCAGAAATCATTATAATATACTGATTTTCTAATATGGGCATATTTAAAGTGCATTTTACTCATATAACCTGAACACATATTTGCAAGCACAAGCTTTGTTGATGATAATGAGGCAGCATAGACACTAGATAAAATATAATCTAAACATTCATATTATTTTTATATCATATTACATACCATATTTATATCATTCAGCATACAATTGTAATACCCTGCTTTAGCCAAAACAGCATTTAAATGAACTAAAACTTGCCTATTAGGATATATTTCAATACTCTGAATCCTGGCTGGCAATTCTGGAAACAGTCCCACTAGTAAAATATGTACATGTTTATGTAAAGTAGCATGTCAACTAATGAAAAATTAAATTACTTACTCATCTGAAATAGTATCCTCGACTGGATCAAGTCTCTATTCAAAATGCAAATGTTCATCGGAGTCCTGCTCTTCTTCAGAGGAAAATGTTAACTCCATCACTATCAAGGAGTTTCCTCGCCTGTGTATCTTGCAATCTTTCAAATGTGCAGAAAAGTGAATGAAATAGATGTTTTTAAGGCACTGTCAGAGGCGTTTACCATTTGCATTGATCACCTCAGCACATTACCTTATGAATAGCGCCCTCTGCCCATGGGTGTGATCATATTAGGGATAATTAGCTGATCCAGGAAAAAAATTTACATTGCTTTGTTTCATACAGATTACATTGCAGGAGAATATTTGTTTTAAATTTGAATTGTTTTATTTAAAAGTAGACATTTTAAGCTTTCTTTAGACATGTTTCATGTTTGTGTGATAAGTATTCGCATTTCAGTTAATTTTTGTGACGTGTTTCAGATATATGCTCGTGAACACACAGACCGCTGTGAGCTCACCCTTTTTATTTTCTTTATTTTACAAAAGCAAAAGGTTTTGTTGTTATTGTGAGTGTACACAAATAAAATAGACCCTTTATAGTCTCTAATTACACTTATTTGTATGCCCTAAAACGACAGAGTATTTTATGTTGTTTCCACTGTAATGACAAAAAAAATCAATGTGCCGGATGTGCCGGCGCGTGCGTCGACCCCAGAGGGTTAAGCCTGAGAGAAAATATAAAACTGACTGAGCTCAGAAATTGAAAACATGTTCATCATCCTAAAAGAGCTGCATTCAAGTCACTGTTTTGGTGAATTTAATTTAAGAGATCTGGACAAAAACAAAAATGTCCCTGATGCCAAACAGTTAACAAAAACAAAGGAAATGCATCAAATATGTGCAACTGTGATTTTGTGGTTTGAATTCTTCTCCTTATAGGAAGTTGGTAATCTCTATGACATGTTTCACACCCGTAACTGCCTCCATCGACGAGCATATCAGCACAAAGTTGGCAACATCATTGAGATCATGTATGTATCAGAATCATCGAACACAAACACATTTTTCAGTTTCACAGGTTGATGTGAATGTTCCGTGGTGTGTTTGTCAGGATTACAGAAGCCTTCGTAAAGGCTGATCCTCATATCTGCATCCAGGGTTCCTCTGGCAAGATATTCACAATCTCTTCAGCAATAGAAGACATGGAGGCCTACACCAAACTCACCGGTAGTGTTCGACCAATGTTGTATTTTCAATATGATTGAGAGAAGTGTGTCTGAAGGAATGCTGATATACACTCAGTGACCACTTAATTATGTACACCTGTACACCTACTTATTGAGGTGATTATCTAATCAACCAATCGTATGGCAGCAGTGCAATGCATAAAATCATGCAAATACGGGTCAGGCGCTTCAGTTAATGCTCAAATCAACCATCAGAATGGGGAAAAATTATCACAGTGATTTTGACCTTGGCATTTTTTTTGGTGCCAGACGGGCTAGTTTGAGTATTTCTGTAACTGCTGATCTTTTGGGATTCAGAGAGCTGAGGCTGCAGTGGGCCTACCATCTGTGTACCTCAGCAGAAATTGAGATTTATCAAACAAGGCATCATGGTGTTGTGCATTTTGAGATGCTATTCTGTTCACTAAAGTTGTACAGAGTGGTATTCTGAGTTGCCGTAGCTTTTCTGTCACCTTGATCCAGTCTGGCCATTCTCCATTGACCTCATCAACAAGGTCAAATTTTTCCCCATTCTGATGGTTGATGTGAACATCCACTGAAACTCCAGACCCATATCTGCATGATTTTATGCATTGCACTGGTGTCACACGATTAGATATTTGCATCAATAAATAGGTGTACATGTGTACCCAATGACTGAGTGTATTTCTTTCTATTTAATGTTACTTTGCTGAAAGATCAAGTTGATAAATTATTTGGTATTTTGGTATGTTTTTGGTAATTTGGTATTTAATTGGTGTGTGTGTGGTGGCTAAGTGGGCTAAAAGCACATAACTGTTAATCAGAAGGTTGCTGGTTCGATCCCCATAGCCACCACCTTGAGCAAAGGCACTTAACTCTAGGTTGCTCCAGGGGGGATTGTCCCTGTAATAAGTGCACTGTAAGTCACTTTGGATAAAAGTGTCTGCCAAATGCATAAATGTAAATGTAATTTATAATTAGGGCTGCCAATGAAAAAAAATAAAAATTTAATCTAATTAATTACATGATCAAATAAGTTACAAATATATGCTTAGACAATCTCACAAATGAAGATAATTCAAAGATATAGTTGTATCAGATTGTCAGATGAACGAGTAAACATAAGTCAATATATTGTTTGCTTTATTTCGATAGCATTGAGCATAAGCCTGTCACTGGACTACAGTCCACAGCAATCCCTTTTACAATCAAATGTGTTTAAATGCGCAGTTATAAGCAAGCTACTGCAGGTTTTTGCATAGTCAGGCTACAGTCTTCATCTGTCCGTCCAAGTGTATACTACATAATGCGTAATATTTTTGTAGGAAGGACGTTAAATCTAGGTTAAATACACAGCGCTAATGTCTCACTTTCTTCCTGCTAAATACAGGACATTGATTTTCTGGACATTCGAATTAACCTAGAACCTAAACATTTCTTAATGTACTAATACAATAACCAGGCAGAATTTCTCAATTATTTTGCCAAAAGAACACAACCAAAATATTCTTCAGATTTTTTTATTTGTGCTTAAAAAAAAAAAAAAGAGCAGAGCAGCACTTGGAATTTCTTATCGATAGCTGTATGAATTAATACATACATCATGCATGTGGTGGCAATGTAAATATACTTACACAGTGGTGAAATGTATGCGCTCAGATGTTATACAGAATTTTGACAAAATTATACAGTTTTAATTATCCTGGTTTGACTGAAAATGTGACAGAATATGTGCACTAATTATCACTGATCTTCCTTGATCTTTCCTCCGCCATTGATAAGTGTAGTAGTAGTAGTAGTAGTGTCTTTGTTTCAGGTCCATATCTCTTGTTTTCCATTCTAATCTGTAATTTTTGACATTGACCCTTGAATGTCAACATGATTGAAATGTATAAAAATTCTGAATGTTCTCAACTGTTTGGGTATGAAAGTTAACAAATGGTACATTATCTGCATCCATTTTGAACAAGGATGTGTCCTGTGTGAACAGCTTTCCATATGGATTTTATGTATTGGTTAGGAGGATGATTAAATGTTTTTATTTTAATTCTCTCTACTGTTAATTCTCAGTTATTATATTGAATTTCAGCTGTTGCATGTTATTTGAATAAAGAGTGTTTAACTGGTCTGCTGATTTTATTATGACATGTGTTTGTAGATTATATTTTTGAACAGATTCTGTACTCGTCCTCGCCGGAGCTGTCTGATGCTCGAGCCATCTTACAAAACATCGTCTGTAGACGTCTGTATAAATGTGTAGGTCAGACCATACCAGAGACACATCTGGACATATCACAGGTGCGAAACATATGGACAAAATTGTTAAAACAGATTATGTTTTCCAATACTTATTTCTATTTGCATACTACTATACTATAACCCAGGTTGCTGTCACACGGTGTTTGGCTCTAGTTTCCTACATGTCAAATTTGATATATGAACTTGTGATGAAATCTATGTACCCTGATTAGCCAGATAACACCTTACACTGCACTTAACCTACTTTAAACATCATTACAATAACAATGAATCATCAAATGTTTATCTTTTTTCTTTCAAGAACATCTATGTTGTTAAAAAACTGCATTTCTGCTATTTTTTTATATATTTTAAATTTATGAGGCATCGGTTTTCTTGGTTTTGTTCAGCGTTTTATTCAAAATATACAGTAGTTGCTTTTTTGTTTTTCCTGTAATTGTATTTATGTGACTTGAGTGCTGAATAAAGACACACAAAAAAAACTTCTATGGCCTCTTGCAGGACAAACTGTGTGAATGGGAAAATGAAGTGGCCAGTTCCAAACCCAGTGGCATCGATGGGGACCTCAGGGCTGAGGACTTTGTAGTTAGTGTATGTGAGGAAAAACAAACTGTCCTCAGATTTTTATTTGTGACTTTTTATCTAGTCTAACTTAATTTATTCATTAGGTCATTCACATGGATTATGGAATGAAGGAGAAAAATCCCATGAACAATGTTTATTTCTACTGCAAGAATGACCCCACCAAAGCCATCAAGATTCGCAAAAAACAGGTACACTGCAGTTTTGATCAATTCCCAATTCTTTTGGCTTGTGAATGCTGAACACATTGTGTAAATCCAGCATCCCTGATGCATTGTCTCATCTAGGTGTCAAAAATCCTGCCAGAGCACTTTGCCGAACAGCTCATTAGGGTTTACTGTAAGAGGACCGATGACAAGAGCCTTGAAGCTGCGAAGAAGTACTTTGTCAAGTGGTGCATGGACAAGAACTTTACTAAACCACAGGTATGTCAGGTAATGCTCAGTTCAGCTAGTAGGTTGGGACAGCAGGGAAAAAAACTAGGAAGAAAAATAAACTAATCATACATTATAATCATGCAATATATTATACTAGTTCAATAAATGGGCTTAACATAATTTAAAAAGGCAGAAAACGCTTTCCATATTTTGTCTTGTTTTTGGCATCAAAGGCTGTGCATTCCATCAAACTCTGCAATAATTTGGTTGAGATTCATCTGGCACTTATATAAATACTAATGCAATATTTTTCCTTTTGTTTGTTCCATGTGTTAGGCTGGTAAATCACACTTCTTTTATTCATGCATTTAGAAAATGTTCCTATTAATCATGTAATGTGATGTTAAAAGTTTTTTTTAATAATATTATCACAACTATGCTAGGTAATTGTTATATAAATATAATATTTAAAGGGCATTTTGTCTGATATTTTGTACGATAAAAACTTACTAGTATTGTGTTGGTTGCCACTGAACCAAAACAAGTTGAGAATCTCAGCTGTACATAATGTGAACGTGTCTGTTCCAGGATGGAGATATAATCGCTCCAGAGCTCACCCCACTCAAACGGGACTGGCACACCCGGGAACAAGACAATGATGGCAGTGAGGAGGATGTAGACAAGTATCCAGGAATTAGAAATGAAACAACCAGAAAAACTGAACGTCACGTAAAAGTTAACCTTTTTCAGGCTAAGGGAGAAGATATTACTCTCTGACTAGCATTACTGGCCAAAGGAAGTTGTTTATTTCTTGACATCTCCAAATGAACAGTGTGTTGTATTTACAGCTTTTTATGTTTATAGTTAGTCTTTTTTTAAATCAGTGTTTTATTGCAACTCATTAAAACACAGAGACGCTTCATCAGTCTGTCTAGAAAGATTGTCTCTTACCCTTTGTTTTTTATTGGTTAAATGCTGATCATCTAGCGAAGCTAGTGAGATGCATTTTGACACTTATTTAAAACATACTTTTTATTTTTTGTCCTTATCAAGGACTGTTACATTTTATTTTGTTGAATATTGTAGAGTGACTCTGCTCACTACGTGCGAAGACTAAAGCATCTGCTACACTCTCTGGTTCTCAAAAGTTTCAATGTGTTTACATATGACATTTAATCAGGACATAAAATCTAGAGGACTTCATTGTAATCACATCTGTATATCAGCAAGCACATTTTAGTTTTCATATTTTCAGTACTGTTTTTGTGCTGTTGTGACCCCTTGTGCTCAGGGATTTACTTTGGGCTTCCTTCAAATGTGTTCCCTGGTCATTTAAAACAATGTCTACCTGAGGGTGAAATGCTTTTCATTAATGTTTCATTCTATTATGAAATAATAAAATTGCGTCTCAATCGCATCACAATCACATCAGGCCAAAATGGTTCCAAATATGGTAAAATTATGGTGTTTTTCCCCCACCATAGAGGATGTTAGTTACAGCATCATATTTACTTTATTACTATTGACATTATATCTAACTTTGACTTTCTGAAGTGTAGTTTGTGTGGATTTATGTTGTGTATTTGGCCAAGACGGAATTCTAATTTGCATTAGAATTAATATCTCAATCATAAATATTGAACCAGTGCTGTATGCCTTTAGTCAAGTGATTTCTAATGTTAAAAATTTAACTGAAGGCAGGTTTAAGACGACTACAGTCCTTTTCAACTAATCCAGCCAGAGCAGCAAGCTCTTGTATATCAAAGCTTTACCAAACATGCTGCTTCCACAAATGTGATCTAGTGAAGCTGAAAGAGGGATTATTTTGTTTAAAAAAAATCAAGGTTGTTTTGTTTTTGTTTTATTTAGAAGGTGTTTGTTTGCACCTTCTTTGTTGTACAAAATTGCCACATATTTGTTTGTTCCAAAGAACACCATTATAATATGTTTTAAAGATGCACTCAGGTTTTGATTATTAAAACAGTTTTACACCAAAAAAAAAAAAATGTTCTAATTTCTGAAATTGTGCATCCTTATTTCGTCTCCTTGCTGCTTTTCCTTGTTCCTTACTCCACCCTCATAGGAAAGGATGGAAGGAAAGTAAACGAGGATAGAGGAATCCAAGCAAGACTGATTTGCAAAATGAAATGTCCTCACACGTCACTTTAGAGTGTTATTTCACAGCTGCGGTCCCTCAGTGTTCATGCCATTTTGTTATTTAAACTTTATTTATAAAGGTTTTCAAAATAAATCCAAATAATACAAGATGCACTGTTGAATTATGTGACAATTATGGTTTATTTAAACTGCAAAGGTGAAACATAAATTTAAATGGTTGTGTTCGATGTGAAGGGGGAAGATAATTTAACCTGCATCGGGCGCTGTTCGACTTCATGCAGCGCTGCACAGACCGATGAGCACAGGCCTTGAAGCAGTGCATGATGGTTAAACATTGTGTCTGACCTGAAAGGTGTCAAGGAGGTAACCCTCCCACGTCAAGATTCTAGCACATGGCAATTATTTCGCCACTCGCCTGTCAGTTTATTAATGATGGGAAGTATTAAATACTTAAGGTCTCTAGAAGATTTCAGTGATTGTATTCAAGAATATAGACAAAAAAAACTAAGCTCGTAGATCTGAAAAATGGTTGGACATTTGGTAAAAGCGGTAAGTTTAAAAGTGATATTATAGATGTAGTTTTTAAATAGCATAATTATTTCAGTTATAGCTACAGTCTTCAAGGAGGCCCCACCCACTCATGGGGGCAAGTATAGTGAGTTACCATAGTTACTCATACATTACTATGAAGAAAACGGGGTGATACAATCTGATAGAGAACAATTAAAACATGAAAATCTGTTCCAAAAAACCCTAAACTGATATTTTATTGCCTGCCAACTGACAGAACACTCAAGAGTACTGCGTCTGCAAGCTGTTGAGCCATGTAGTAGTTTCTTTGCAGCACCAGGCCACACCAATACAGAAGTTTACGTTTATGATTGTAAAGTTAATATTTTGTCTTTTGATTAATATCTTAAAATTTTTTATTTATACCTTTAATATGATTGATGAAATGACTGCACATAAAATAACAAAAATTATTTGCTTACTTTACCAGAAACCACATTTACTAAACACTGCCAAACTGAACTTGCCAAGAAAAACATCCTCCATCCAAATGTTTTGATTGAAGCATGAAAATGATCGGCTCCACTCCGATCATGTCAAGTTTTCTTATGCGTTTTGTCTTGTTTTCTGATGTTAACTCATGTCTCTGCTGGAACTGCTGATGTGATGATCGAATTAGTCTTGAATCCACTCAGGGTTTTCAGGGTACATTAAACCACAGAATCCAGCATATTGTCGACCATAGTCACAGAGCTTTGGCGAAGTGCAAAAACATGCTGCTTATGAATGTAACTGTGGTTCTATGACTGTGGAAAACCGCCAGATGTAGTACTTAAAGCACTAGTGGAAAACCTGTGATTTGATCAAGAATCAAATTAAAGAGTTTTCACTCCGTGTTAGTTATAAAAGCCCCTGAAGACGTCAGCTCGATCTCTAGAAAGCGAATTCCGAGTGACCGGAGACTTGGGACCTACGGGTAATCGTCTTCCACTAGTGCTTACAGTACTGCCTCTGCCTTTCTTCCACTCAGTCATAGAGCCAGTTACATTTGTAACCAGTGTTCTATTTCCTTTCATTCCAGACAGCAAGATTCAGTACAGCAAGAACTATGCAGTCATGAGGAGTCCCCTTGTGATGCAGTAGTACAGGTAGAGAGCACTGCAGCACACACTGCTGACAGAGGAGTCACATTCAATCGGTAGAAATGAGAAAAAGTGCAAGCTGAAGACTTTGACGCACAAATTTCAGAAAACGGTAAGCCTCTGTGCGATGCCCAAGATGTTGCGAGAGCATGCATAGAGATGGTGAATAGATGTGGAAACCGCATGCCCTAAAGATTTGAGAAATTACCTGCGCCACCCTCTGCTTTGAGACCACAGTCCCTTTGCGTACATAACTAAAGCAAACAAACAATTGGTCTTGTGTCAGGCTGCAGTCCTGTCAGTGTAAACCTTCAAAGAGCTAACTTAACATAGCTCACCCTGCATGTCAGCCAGAGCTGGAGGAAGAGCAGCCATCACAATGGACTTTATAAATTGTGGAGACAAAGTCTTCGGTAAAAATTCTGGATTGAGCCACAACAAAACATAATTGAAATGCAAACAGGGAGCATTTACTGATAATGTGTGGAATTCACTCATGATTCACTGTTGTAATGGGCCAGAGGAATGCAGTCTTTAAAGAAAAGACATTATAGGCTCATGGTGCTTGAAGGATGTAATTGAGCTCCACACTCAAGTCCCACATTGGGCTTCGTACACCCCATGTAGGGCACATACGATTAGCCACAGTTTGAAAAAGGCCAGGTAGGGAGTCCCACATGATGCCATGCGAAGGGCAGACGTGTGAGAGAGAGCTCTGCGCTAATTAAAAAAAATATTTTCATGTTATAATCTAGTGAAATTCGATACACCCAGTTACACATTTGCTGTTTGAGGTAAACATGGCAAAGAAGTCAAAAATCATTAAACATTAAAGAGACATTAAAAGACACTTAAGAGTTCAAGATGAAAGCCCAGACAGGCCTGTGGTCCGGGGACTCAATTTGGGTGGCACGATGGGAGAAGAAACACAGTGTCGACTGTCCAACATGTCGGTGATGCTGATGAAGGTAGTTGCTGACTTGAAGGATCTTGCTGTAATACGTTGATTAATTACGATGATGGAAAAATATTCTCTGAGTTAGTCACAAGAGTGGCGGATGATGAGAAACTAATCAATTATCTGGAGTCTTCTGAAAGGGAATTGTCCGCAGCCAAGGTAGACTTGGAAAAAATTTGGGAAAAATTGGAAGATATGGAAAATCGAAGCCGAAGGAATAATTAGCAGATTATTGGAATCCCTGAGCATGAGAAAGGCAGAGATATGGTGAAATTCCTGGACGAGCTCTTCCAGAGTCTGCTCTACATAACAGGCCATAAGTTAGAAATCGAGCTACCTCACAGAGTTCCGACTCTGAGATCTGCGGAGGGAGACAGTCCGCGATCAATCCTGGCTAAATTTCTTAGATCATCCGATAAAGATCTCGTGTTGTGCCAGGCAAGGCACAAAGGAAAGCTTTCTTGGAAGACTCACAATATATTCTTGTTCCCGGACTTTGCGAAATCAGCAAGCGAGAAATGCGATTGGTTCAAGGAATGCAACAAACTCTTGCAGCAGCATAAGATCACACTGATGTCTCCGGCCAAATTGAGAATAAACACGTAAGGATGGCAGCCAAGTATTTACATGTCCCAAACAGGCAATGTCTTTTATCGAATCAATGGGTGAGTAATCCATTGGGTGTTTCTCTTGTGAGTGGATCGACTCACTGTGCTTACTCTGGCTTTCGAAGAAAACTGAGTGCCATTTTTGTTTCTTTTTGCATTGACTCAGCCGAGTGGCTGGAGTTTGTTTTGATTTGTGGAATAACACTTTTCCTTAAAGAAACTTTGGCATTGACGAAAGATTATTTTTGCAATGAAGTTCATGGCCAGATTGAGTATGGACACTATGGATGACTGCAAAATATCTACATGCCCACACAAAGTATGTCTTTTATAAAGTTGATGGACTGTATAAGTCATGGTATATACTTTTATGCAGCATCCGAGTGAATTGATTCTTGACCATCCGAGGAACCGGGATGCAGTTTTGTTTCCTATTGTGTTGGTTCCACCTAGCAGCCTGAGCTTGTTCTTTTGAATAACACTGCTCCGGAACAGTTGTAGATGACTCTGTTCATTCCTTGCGCTTATGCCTCCTGTTGGCTGGAGTATGATTTATGGAGTATTTCCACCAGAAATTGGAATGATGACGTCATTTTCTGCACTCATAACAGCTGGCTCACTGATCATTCGTTTGTCTTTCCGAGGAAACTGAACGGCTTTTATATCGGCTGGAATTTGTTTTGTGAAGGAACACACCTTCGAGACAGTTCTGTAAATTAATCTACACATTATTTGTTTACTCTGCCTATTGGCTGGGATTTATTTTACTAAATATTTTATGTCATGTAATTTTGCAGAATTGTGCAATCCGATGTCAAAGTTGTCAGGGGGCTCTCATAGGCATACATGGACTCTTGAGTTTAGAGGGATCGACGCCTTTTGGCGCTGTCATGCATGGTGTTAATGCGTACTTTTTTCTGTTTTGTTCGGGGGTTTATCGTTGCATTAATGTTGAAATGCTGTCTTCATTATTTTGTTTTTGCACACAATTAGCTTTTTCTATTATATCAAAATGTCAAATGTTAATATGAATGTACTATTTCTCACTACTTTTCTTAAATGTAAGACATATGATATTGTGTTTCTTCAAGAAACGCATCTTCCCCTGCAAGAAACTGAACATTTTGGGAAGATATGGGGTAGGCATGTTTTTAGATCACGCCCTGGTGATTTTAGAGGTGTTGCCACATACGGAGAAAAATAAATCATATAGTTGGTGCCTTAATGTCTTAAATCCTGGTTTCCAACAAATGTTAAAGACTGAAATCAATGTTTATATGGAGATCAACTGGTCCTCTCTATATTCTGTGGGCATGGCTTGGGAGGCACTTAAGGCAGTTCTTAGGGGTCAGATCATACAGTATGCCTCATTCATCAAAAAATCCAAGGCACGAGAACTTGTGGAGTTGGAAGGAAATATTAAAAGTGCCGAGGCAGAGCTGAAGCTCCTTATCTCGTCTGATGGCCTCAGAGAATTGACCCAATTGAAATATAGATATGATACTATTTTGTCATGAAAAGTGGAATTTTGGATATTCAGGGCAAGACAGTCATACTTTGAGTCGGGGGATAAAGCAGGAAAACATTTGGCTAGATATATAAAGCAGAAAGAGTCATTCTACCATTCCTTCAGTGAAATTTTCAGGTGGTGAAATATTTATCTCAGCCATTGATATTAATAATGCTTTCAAAGAATTATACCTTGATCTTTATAGTTCCATGTCTTCGTCTACTGACGAAGACATTAGAAACTTTGTGGAACCATTAGAACTCCCAAATTGATGACTGATCAAAAAAATTCTCTTGATTCTGAGATAACCTTGGAGGAGCTTGGCAAAGTAATTAAGGCCATGCCTACAGGCAAGTCTCTGGGGCCAGATGGTTTTGCCGCTGAATTTTTTAGATCTTATGCTACAGAATTGGCTCCACTTTTGTTAGAAGTTTATATGGAATCATTAAAGAATGGAAAGCTTCCGCCAACCATCAGTCTGATTCTTAAAAAGGACAAAGATCCAAGCGAGAGTGAAATTTGCCGACCAATTTCTCTGATCCAGTTAGATGTAAAAAATGTTGTCAAAAATTCTAGCTAACCGATTAAGTTATGACATCTCTCAAACATATAGTTCAGGTGGGGTTTATTCGGGACCGTAGCTCTTCTGATAATATTAGGTGTTACATCAACATCATGTGGTCAGTGGAGTATGATCAATCTACGGTCGCTTCCATCTCACTTGCCGAAAAGGCATTTGATATGGTAGAATGGGATTATCTTTTTAAGATTTTGGAAATATATGGGTTCGGAACTACTTTTATTTGATGGATTAAGTTCTGTAGTGGTGGAACAAACAAATGGATTAATTTCAAATTATTTTACTTTGGATAGGTGCACCCGGCAGGGTTGCCCTCTTCCCATTATTGTTCAGTCTTGCCCTGGAACCATTAGCAGCCGCAATAAGAAAGGAGGAGGATTTTCCAGGGGTGATGGCAGGAGGTGTGGGGCATAAGCTTTTGCTTTACGCAGATTATATTTTATTATTCATCTCTGACCCCACTAGATCTATGCCTTGCCTCCACAGAATTATCAATTCCTTTAATTGTTCTAAATCTGAAACTTTGGCTTTGACAGCATAAGTCCAGTAACTGCTTTTCAGCCAGGTGCCTTTCAATTGCCCAAACAGGGCATTAGGTATTTGGGCATTTTATTCCCCAAAAAATTGTGTGTTTTAGTTAGTTAATTTTGACCCCTTAATAAAAAAGGCTTTTGAGCGATGTGGACAGGTGGGCTTCATTACATTTATCTATGATCAGGAAAGTTAATGTTCTTAAAATGAATTATATTCTAAAATTCAATTACTTGCTGTAGATGTCCTCATATCTTATTTTAAGCAATTTGATAGCATAGCGAAGTCCTTCATTTGGAGTGGTGGGCTTCCAAATTACATTTCAATAAGGTACATAGGCCAATTGACAAAGGTGGGCTAGGCCTACACAAGATTTTATTTGATTATTATGCATTCAGTCTCAGTCATTTGGCTCATTGGTCGCTTCCACCTGAGAGAGCCCCTCCCTGGTTCTGTATAGAACAGGAAGTTCTTGCCCCTATTTCACCATTGCAGTGCCTTTCTATCAAATTAATCAGAGAGGTTAAGTTGCATCCTATCATCTCGCATTTCAACTTGGTATGGACAAAAGTATCCAGACTGTTTAATTCTGACATTTTTTGAGGATTCAGAGTTTTATGTGTGAGGTTTTGGCCTCTCAAATTAGAATTTGTTTGATGAATGACTTCTCACATAGTCCTTGAAAACAAATACAAATTTGCTTAAAGT
Organism: Moxostoma hubbsi; assembly: GCA_032164185.1. Taxonomy (NCBI): domain Eukaryota; kingdom Metazoa; phylum Chordata; class Actinopteri; order Cypriniformes; family Catostomidae; genus Moxostoma; species Moxostoma hubbsi. Next base: position 12,081,746 of record JAVLUX010000001.1, read on the forward strand.
CCTTGAATTTCACTTTGAAGCATCTGTACGAAGTCTGGTTGGAGGATGGAGACATAGCCCATGCTCTGTGGTTCTGTGCTAAGATTCAATCATTCTGGGTAAGAGTCCAGAATTGTATCTGTGGGGCTTTAGATACTCAAATTTAATTCTGCACTAGACTATGTATATTAGGTGATAGGGTGGTTATTTTTTTGTGATTTTAACATTTTTATTGATTCACACAAAACACGAGAAACAAACCATATATACATGGAATCAATATTTAGCATTTAATCCCCACCACTACCTCTCACCAATCCCCAACCCCAACTAACCCCAACAAACACTCCCATGGTCACATGAGCATACACACACACACACACACACAAAAATATAATAATCACACACACATACATATAAACATCTCTCTCTGCTATCTCTCCCACGAGAGCCCTCCAAGAACGCCAACCAATTGCCCCATTTCCCAACAAACAAAGCCAGCTTACCCCGTCTACTAAATACCATTTCCTCATGCGCCACCACCCTTCCCATCTTCGTGCACCATTCCTGAAATGGGGGCACTCCATCCCCTCAAAACAATCTGTCTGGCAACCATTACACTGGTCAGGACCCAATTTTTTGTTTTTATTCCCCACATAGTTGACCTCCCCATCGCCAAAAACGAAAAACTTTACATACAAAACTCTGAACATTCACCCAAAACCCCCTGGAACTCAATACACCGCCGTGACTCCATCCTCTGATTGGCATCACCAGCATGTAGATATATACAATCTAGAGGGGGGGGGGGGTCCAATACAGTTAGGGTTAAATATTTATTCTGTATATATATGTTTTGCTGTTCCTTTATAGTAGATGAATCAATAATAATGTTAATCGCAAAAAAAAGTGACACCTGGTGGACCCACAACGATCTGGGTGAGGGTGCCAAAATTTCCCCTCCAACAGAATTTGCAGATCTGATCTGCTGAGGACAATGCTAACAATGACAAAACATGGCCTCACAGGCCAATGAGGTGCAACCAACAGCAGTCGATGGCCGTAGTCATGCACACGACACAGGGTCCTTCAAATCAGTGGTAATGGCTCATCTGTCAGAGTGAACCAAGGAGGTCAGTGAGTTTTATGATTCTCGAAGAACACATGACAACTGCAGTCACTTAAGTCCCCCATATCAGCTGCACCAGCTCCAAGTGTAGTCTCCAATTTCATTGTAACACCTTACTGTGTGAGAGAGCTTATAAAAGGCCCCAACTAAACAGTCATTTCTTGAGAAAAATTCTTTATAAATTGTTGGAAAAGGCCTTAATTTTTCCCAATTTACTGTGAACCCCAAGCTATCATATGGTCCAGCAAATGTCAAGATTGATCCATTGCCTGATGTGGTGGTACTGCACATACAAACCAATTGCCCAGGAAGATGTCCTTTAAATCAATCATTGAGGCATGATGGCCTGTAAAACATCTGCTGTGCCCAACATTCAGAATGGCAGGAAATTTAGAAAACAATTTAAATACCTTAAATCTAAGATTGACTGAAACCCGCCATCTTTCTTTGTGACCTGAAAACAAGTGGAAAAGAATCCCCTGGGATGAACTTGGGGGTTGACGAGTTCTATGGCTCCTTTGCGCAGCAACACCTGAACTTTGTGTACAAGAAAGTCTATGTGGCGTGGATCGGTAACTATTATGGGACTCATGAGAGAGTGTGCATGGGTCATCTGCGATACTGTATATGATAGCCTCTTGAGAGAGTAGTCAGCATCCACTGGTTTGTTATTGATCTCCAATGAGCAAGCTGACTCAGTAAAACAGCCCACAGTCGACCTTACCATGTCAGCGCACCTGTCTGCACTTGTCCACAGAGATGTCTCTGTGTTCGCGATCATATTTCTGAAACACATCACAAAAATGATACTTATCATGCAAACATGAAACATATGTCAAAGAAAGCTTAAAATGTCTACTTTTAAATAAAACATTTCAAATTTAAAACAAATATTCTCCTGCAATGTAATCTGTATGAAACAAAGCAATGTACAATTTCTCCTGGCTCAGCTAATTATCCCTAATGTGATCACACCCACAGGCAGAGGGCGCTATTCATACGGTAATGTGCTGAGGCGATCTATGCAAATGGTAAACGCCCCCAACTGTGCCTTAAAAAGCATCAAGTTCATTCACTTCTGCGTGTTTGGAAGATGGCATGATACACAGGTGAGGAAACTCCTGGATAGTGTCGAAGAGTTAACATTTTCCTCAGAAGAAGAACGGGACTCCGATGAACGTTTGTATTTTGAAGAGAGACTTGATCCAGCCAAGGATACAATTTCGATTGAGTAAGTAATTTAGTTTTACTTGCATATTAGTAGACATGCTGTTTTATATAAACATGTACATATTTTACTAGTGGGACTTTTTCCAGACTTGCCAGCCAGGATTCAGAGTATTGAAATTTGAAATATGTCCTAATTGGCAAGTTTTAGTTACATTTTAAATGCTGTTTCGGCTAAAGCAGGCATTTAAATTGTATGCTGTATGATATAAATATGAATGTTTAGATTATATTTTAACTAGTGTTTATGCTGCCACATAATCATCAACAAAGCTTGTGCTTGCAAATATCTGTTCGGGTGTAAATGTGTCAAATGTGATGTAAATATGCCTATATTAGAAAATCAGCATATTATAATGATTTCTGAAGGATCATGTGCCACTGAAGACTGCAGTAATGATGTTGAAAATTTAGCTTTGATCATAAATTGCATTTTACAATATATTCAAATAGAAAACTGTTCTTTTAAATTGTAAAAAGAGTCCATAATATCACTAGTCATACTCTATTTTGGATCAAATAAATGCAGCCTTGGTGAGCAGAAGAGACTTCTTTTAAACAGTAGTGTAGGTCTAAAATTAAGTAAAGTCTTAATGTAAAGAAAATATATTGTCAGATTACTTCTTTTAACTTAAAACTTGATTTTGATCATTAAGTCTCCTCACATTCATTCTTTCACATCATTTTGTAGCAAAAACCTTAGGCTGCATGATCCAGTTCCCAAAAGTATTGAGGACAAATGTTTAATATGTGTTATATGGCGTTATTTCAATGACTTAATTAAATTTTTTCAAAAACCACGCATAAACGTTATTTTCTCATGTTGCTCACATATTATTGTAGCCCAGTTTATGCTGAATACAGTGTTATCAGACATTAGCAATTAGAATGTTTTTAAGAAACTGAAAAAAGCACAAATGTCAAGGTATGTCAAAACTTCTCCAGGGCCGATAACATCCTCAGACCCCAGAGGGTTAAATGCAGGTTTTGTACCAACGCTAACATATGATAGTGGGTAACATTGGTCTGTAAGCTGGCACCAGGCTATCTACAACCAAAAGGTGCCGTTTCCGGTAAATGTCAAAGAACTCTCACACAGAAGAGCATCTCCACTTGAGACGACAACACCCTATTGATTAAGGACCATAAAATGCAAATCTCACTCACATCTGCCCCCTCTTCCACCTCAGGTCAATTTCGGGTCACCAAAGTTATGACTTATCCTGTTCTGTAATGTTAAAGGTTTTTTGATCATAATTGTTTGGTATCATTCAAGAGGTCTCAGTGCAACTGGTAAAACAGTCTCATTCCCTTTCAGCAAAGTCAAATCACAAGTAAGATTTAAGAACTTAGTAAAATACTGCATTCCATCAGGGACATGCCTCTAACTGATCTCTCACAGGGACCAGATGCTGTATGCAGATTAGGTTCATTCCTTGTAAACATCAAATGACCTACTCAATCACAAGTTTCAAACGTCAACCTTCAAACCCCTAAATTGTAAACCAAATCCTGAATAACATTAAACACACACATCTATAATAGAATTGTTTAGTATTTAAAGAGAGATGACAGATGAATCAGGGAATCTGTAGTCAGATATCCTGCACAATTGCTGTGTTGAGGTTTTCTCTATCAGGTATGCAATTCTTATTCCTTATGTTTTGTTAAATGTTTAAATTTGATTTATTGCCCAATCTGTTGTCAATCTGGCAGACTTTCAACAACCACTAGCAGCCCTCATGGAGAACACAACTCATAACCATCGTAATACGATAAAGATGTATACACTTGTAAAATGGCAGGCAAAACTGCTAAAAACTTATAGATTTGCCCCTTGAAGGTCTCTGCGTTGTTCTGTCTTTTCTGAGCACTGGCAGTAAAGCAATTATTGTTAATAATTTGCACTTTACAAATTCATCCCGTTATTAATTTTATCTGACTCCAATTTTATATTAATCTGACTCCAATTTTAAGTTGACCTCTAATTTAGATTAAAGCTCTAAATACTTTCTGATCATTCTTTTATTTTAATCATTTAAGTTATTGATTACTCTGACTCCTCTTCTATTCATTTACCTTTTGATCAGTTTCTAATGAGATTCAAACTGATAGTCTTTAAGTGGCTTCCTCCTACATTAAAGCTTCAGTTATGATAGAAATGATTCTTAAAATGGTATTCTCCTGCTCGGTTTCTCCAGAGCAGTTTCTCCTATTTTAAAGAACCAATATTGATATAAATGATTTCAGAGGAATACAGAATACATCAAAAAGTAACAATTTATTTGCCAGGTAAGATTTAAAACACAAGTTAAAGAAACAAGTCAAAGAACATACCTGGCAGTTGAGAAAACTACATGTAATTTCAAAGCATGGGAAATCTGAATGCAGATTTCTGTTATTAAAGTTACACACAGTGAGGTGTGGGATCATCTGACTACAGAGAATCTTGAGCTCTGGGCCAGCCTTCCTTAAATATCCAGAGAGAATACACATTGAGTACCAAATGGTATTATCCTTTGTGAATTTGGGGGTGAATGGGTTCTTGGCTTCCTTGTGTTAAATCTTCAAGGAGGGGTATAGACCTCTAGAGGTATTCAGTATTTGGCAAAGACCTTATAACTTTGTTGTCATTGAGTTTTATAAACCTGGGGACAAAACACTATACCAGACTGAAATGCTGTTTATGAGCATGTAGCTTTTAGGATCGACAGATTTCAAGGGACTGATATGATTTCATCAAATGCAGTCAACTTCTTTTTGAATACAAACAAGACTTTATTAACTAATCTACAACATACGACTAAACTAACAAATACAAACAAACAGAAACAGTAAGTAAGCTTTGACAGAAAAGTATCTGTAACAGAAAAATAAACTTTATGGAGTCTATAGACCTTGCCTTAAAAACACCAATACTTAATTTATTACGCCGTGATCTGAGATTGGATTTCTCAAGTTATATTAAATAGACACCGGCACTTTCATTTAAAGTTTGAAGGTACTTGTGTTGTACCGATGAAGTTGATGTCCTTTGACTTGGCTTGTGGAAGTTCTTTGTCTGTTGTGTTGATGGATGGGTAAAGGAATGACCAGGCGGATCCCCAGAAGCGATGTCCAAGTGTGTGAAAGAAGCAGGAATGAAAGTTCTCTGTCACTACGATGGATTTCCGTCAATTGAGTGTAACCGCAGTGACGTCTGCCTACTGTGACATCATGTGCATACCCTCTATTGCAAGGGTCTTCAACAGGGGGTCCGCGGTGGTACCGCAGGGGGTCCATAAATTATTGTTTGATCCACCTTGGCATTTGTAATATCACTCGCACGCGAGCGACAGTAGAATGAATTATCAACATGTTGAAGTCCTTCATAGCTGCATGCCAAATTTTTGTTTGACTATATCAGCAGAATCGTGCAGCCTGGACAAACCCTTCACGTGCCCATCGCTCATCACAAGCTGTTCAATGCACGACAGACATCCGGTTCAGCAGCACTGCAGTGGCGGGTTGCATGAGTTAACACATTTGCTTTGCCATGCTGTGGTCATGCTGTGCGGTTGATGACAGGCTGCTTTCAGAACAGTAGCTTAGTTGCCTGCTGTAAATAAATGGTTACTACTGAGTTGATCAGTGTATACTGTGTATACATAAGATGGTGACACTCAAATCAACATAATTAAAGGTGCACTCAATGAAATAAACAGTAATTTAAAAAAAAACATGAAATGCAGACCCATTTTAGTAACCTTAAGTTGTTTTATTCTGCATGGAGTCTGTCTGTTTTCTGTCTCTGTCTTTTTCTTTCTATTGGGGGAAGGTTTGGCACAGGGAATTACAGGGGAATGTGAAAATGTTTATTCATGTCAAAAATGTTGCAGACCCTGCTGTACATATCGGCTGAAAAACCAGCTAAAACCAGCTTAAGCTGGTTGGCTGGTTTTAGCTGGTCACCCAGCCTAGCTTACTGGTCAGTTAACAGGTTTCAGAGGGGGTTTGACTAGCTAAGACCGCCTTGGGAGACTAGCTAAGACCGCCTGACCAGCTAAGACCAGCCTGACAAGCTAAGATCAACATGACCAGCTAAAACCGGCCAACCAGCTGTTGTTTTATTTGTTTGTTTTTCTGTTAAGTGTTAAGAGGTTCCCTTAAAACAACACACTGTTTGGTGTTCTAAGATCAATAAAAACACATGCACTGAAGATGTAGATGGTTGATTAATTGTATGCCTAAAAAGTGTGTCAAGCATTGCAAAAATATCCATTTTATTTCATAGATTGAAAACAGCTTTTTTTAATAAATCATACAATAACAAAGAAATGCAAAACATATATATACAATCAACATTTAAACCCCACAACCCAAAAAAAAAAAAAACCTTGTGGTTAAACATAAGTAAATGTATAGAAAAAATAATAAACAAACAGACACACACACACACACACACACACATATATATATATTTAGAAAAAATATATAAATATGATATATATAAATCTACACATATATACATACACATGAATACAGACACATAATAATCATACTAGCTATATTACACTACTCTCTCCACCCAAGAGCCCTCCAAAAACTCCAAATACCTGCCCCATTTCCAGATAAACAAATTCAAGCCACCCAGTCTTCTCGACAACACCTCCTCATAAGCCGCCACCCTCCCCATCTCCATGCACCACTCCGGATATGGGGGCACACCGGCAGACCTCAAACCCTCATATTAACCTGCCTGGCTATCATCACACAGGTCAGAACCCAATTCTCTATATGACTATCACCCACATAAAAGACCGCCCCATCGCCCAGAACACAAAGTCTAGGGCAAAACAAAACCCGAGTGCCTAGAACGTCAGAAACAAAATTCTGAAACTTTTCAGAATTTCAGGATCTCAACACACCACCAAAAAACATCAGGTGGGTGTGTCTTTAAGACCAAGCCTATACAATAAAATCTATGCACATTTTTAAATTGCATATGATGCACCCTTACATCTCTAGATGCGGACTTAACATTTTTACGAATCCTAGCCCTCACCCCCTCCTCCAATACCAAGTTGAAGTCTTTCTCCAATACTCTCTTAAAAAAAGTTAAACTCTGTCCCCCAGACTCTGAATTAATAGGGAGTAATACACTGATGACACATGACCTTTTCCAAAAGCAGTAATCACCTCTCCCAGAGTATCTGCTGCTTTGGGGGGGGGGGGGGTGTTCTACTCCCAAAAACAGACCTGCAGAAAGGGGACTTGCCAATACACAATCTTGGGTTCTGCCATCTGGTCGAGGTAACATCTATTTAAATGTCTGAATTAAACATTCTGGACACTTTTGTCCATACAGTGTGTACATGTGAAATAAGTGTGACTTAACATCTCTGATTAGTTTGCTAGAGAGGCTTTGCAATGGCGAAATAAGGGCAAGAACTTCCTGTTCAATACCAAACCAGGGAGGGGGCTCTCTCAGGTGGAAGAGACAGATGAACCAAATCTCTAAGACTGAACACAATAATAAAACATAATCTTGGGTAGACCTCCTGGGTAGACCTTTGTCAATCAGCCTATGTAACTTATTGAAATGCAATCTGGGACGCTTACCATTCTAAATTGAAGGACTTCACTATGCTATCAAATTGCTTGAAATAAGAGAGATAGTGACATCTATAGGGAGTGACTGTAGCAGGTAGTTTCATTTTGGAATACAATTTTTATAACATTAACCTTTCCAATCATAGATAAATGTAATGAAGCCCACATGTCCACATCGCTTGAAACCCTTTTATTAAAGGGTCAAAATTAACACTAACTAAATCAGACAAATTTGCTGGGTATAAAATCCCCAAATACTTAATGACCTGTTTGGGCCACTGTAAGGTACCCGAATGGAAAGTCGTTGCTGGATAATACGCTGTCAGAGCCAAAGCTTTGGATTTAGACCAACTGACTTTGTACACTGAGAACTTGGAAAAGGAATTAATAATTCTGTGGAGGCAAGGCATAGATCTAATAGGGTCAGAGACAAATATTAAAATATCATCTGCATCAAGCAGAAGCTTATGCTTATGCTTGGATCTTTGTCTTTAAGAATCCGGTTGATCTGGGCTTGTGTCAAAACCATCTGGCCCTGGAGCCTTGCCAGGAGGTAAGGCCTTAATTACCTCTTCAAGCTCCTCCAAGGTTATCTCAGAATCAAGAGAATTTTTTTGCTCAGTTGTCAATTTAGGGAGTTCTAATGGTTCCACACATTTTCTAATATCTTCATCAGTAGACGAAGGCATGGAACTAAAGAGATCAAGATAGAACTCTTTAAAGGCATTATTAATATCAATGGCCAAGGTAAAAACTGTCCCCTGACTCAAAGAATGACTGTCTTGCCCAGAATAACCAAAAATCTTTATGCTACAAAATAGGACTATATCTGTATTTTAATCGAGTCAATTCTCTGAGGCCATCAGATGACATTCTGCACTTCAGCACTTTTAATATTCTCTTCCAAATCCACAAGTTCTCAGGCTTTGGATTTTTTGGTAAATGAGGCATATTGTATGATCTGACCATGCAACAGCATTTAGATCCCTTCAAGATCCAGGCCATGCTAACTCCACCCCCCCCCCCCCCCCCCCCCCCCGAACCACTTCTATGGCCGCTTTGATAGGGACAACAAGGAAGTGGCCATCAAGGCTGTGGTCTCTGCAGTTCACCAGCCCCTTACACTCTCCACCACCGATGTGTGTGTAGCACTGAGCAGGATTAATGCACACAAGACTGCTGGTCCTGATGGTAGCCCTGGACGCGTACTCAGGACCTGTGCTGTGCAGCTGACTGAGGTTTGGACTGACATATTTAATCTGTCACTAGACCAAGCAGCTGTCCCCGCGTGCTTTAAGACCACTTCCATCGTGCCGGTGCCAAAGCACTCCAATGCAACAAGCCTTAATGACTTCCGTCCAGTTGCACTCACCCCCCATCATTATGAAGTGCTTCGAGGGGCTGGTACTGGCCCATCTCAAGACCTGCTTACCACCCTCACTGGACCCCTTCCAATTCGCCTACCTTCAGAAGAGGAGCACAGAGGATGCCATCTCCACGGCACTTCACTCTGCCCTGTCCCACCTTGACAACAGCAACACCTATGTGAGAATGCTATTTCTCATGGCTCTAACACCATTGTCAAGTTTGCAGACGACACTACGGTGATTGGTCTCCTCAGTAACAACGATGAGACGGCCTACAGGGAGGAGGTCCAGCACCTTTCTTCGTGGTGCACTGACAACAACCTGGCTCTCAACACTAAGAAGACCAAAGAGCTTATTGTGGACTTCAGGAAGTCTAAAGCTGGCACACACACACCCATTCTTACAAAGAGGACTGAGGTGGAGCGTGTCACCAGCTTCAAGTTTCTGGGTGTCCACATCTCTGAGGACCTCTCTTGGACCCTCAACACCTCCACCCTGATCAAGAAGGCTCACCAGCATCTCTTCTTTCTGAGGAGACTCAAGAAGGTCCACCTGTCTCCTCAGATCCTGGTGAACTTCTACCGCTGCACTATCGAGAGCATCCTCACCAACTGGGTCACAGTTTGGTACAGCAACTGCTCTGCCCATGAGAAAAACATGGAAAGCACTGCAGAGGGTGTTGAAAACTGCCCAATGCATCACCGGTTCCTCACTCCCCTCCATCGAGGCCATCCAGGGTAAGCGATGCTTGCGTAAGGCACACAGCATCATCAAAGACTGTTCACCCCACTCCCCTCCGGGAGGCGTTTCAGGTCTCTCTGCACCCGTACCAGCAGGTTCAGAGGAAGCTTCTTTCCTGCGGCTGTCACCCTACTGAACTCTAGCTCTGCATCCCGGTGACCCATTCTGTTCTATTTATTTATTTAAATGTACATACTGGTAATTACACCTATACATAGCCATATTATACTGCTCTTCATACTATTCATCCTGCACATACACACATACACTTATTCTTAATGCTCTTATAATGTTACCACACTGTACATAGCTGTACATACTGTACATATCTGTCTATATGGTTCATACAGAATATCCATATTTACTCTGTTTTCTTATTATATATTCTGCTAATACACTGCTATATTATTCTACTACTATTTTTAAATGTCACTGCTACTACATTGCACATATCTGTACATGTTGTTCATACACTGTTCATATTACATAGCCATATTTATTCTGCTCTTATAACACTGCAATATATTTCTTGTCCTGCCTATGTCTATACTTGATTATCACATTGCACTTTTCTGCTTATTTGCACTTCTGGTTGGATGCAAACTGCATTTCGTTGTCTTTGTACTTGCTCTGCACAATGACAGTAAAGTTGAATCTAATCTAATCTATAAAAAAGCCCTGATCATCAGCGTAGGTGCGTTAATATTAGCCAAAATCAACCCTTGCCCCTGAATTTCTGCTAAAACATTTATGACATTTCCTAATTTATCTTTAATCTGTTTGAGGTATTTGAATTGTAGATGTTTATTTAACAATATGACCCCTGCTTTTACTTGAGCCAGCACTAAAGAAGATATGTCCACCACATATCTTCCCAAATTTTTCAGCTTCCTGCGGAGAAAGTTTTGTTTCTTGAAGAAACACTATCATATTTCTTACGCTGAAGAAAATAAATAACCTTCCTTCTTTTTATGGGGTGCCCCAACCCATTCACATTTCATGTGGAGAGAGATAATCCACTTACATTAACATTTGACATTTTGACATTAGAAACAATCAATTGTGTGTCAGAAACAAGATTATACAGACCACATTCCCCATTAGTGCAACAATCAAACCCCAAACTTTCCCCCAAACCAAACAAACAGAAAAAAGAAAACAATGCGCATTAACCCTGCACAAACAGCATCAATCCCTCTAAACTCAAAAGGTCCATGTATGCCTACGAGAACCCCCGCAACAACTTGAACTCCTATGTAAAACAAATCTATCCAATAGGCAGAATAAACACACAGAACATCTTGAATGTGTGATCCTACACAAAACAAATTCCAACCAATATAAATCCATTCAGTTTCCTCGGACAGACAAGCAAGTGTTAAGTGAGCTGGCTGTCCACGAGCGCAGCAGATGAAGTAATCATTCCAATGTCCTGCAAAAATACTCCACAAATCAAATCCAGCCAACAGGAGGCATAAGCACAAGGACCAATTCATCCACAACTGTCTCGAAGCAGTGTATTCCACAAAAAAAACTCCAGCTGCTATGCAGAACCAACACAAAAAGAAACAAAACAGGTGTCCTGGTTCCATGGACGGTCAAGAGTCAAATTCTCTTGGAAGCTGCATAAAAATAAATAAAATTAAAATTCAAAAATACACCATGACTTACTCAGTCTATCCACTTTATAAAAGACATCCTTTGTGTGGGCATGTATATATTTTGCAGTCATCCATATTGTCTATTCTCAATCTGGCTGGGAACGTCAATGTGATCTTCTGTCATTGCAAAAATGTCTTCAAGGCAAAGTGTTATTCCACAAAACAAACTCCAGCCTCTAGGCGGAGTCAACACAAGAAGAAACAAAAATGGCGCCCAGCACTGCAAAAGCGATCTTCCGTTGATGCAAGAGTTTCTTGCATTCCTTGAACCGATCGTGTTTCTCGAATTCACAAAGTCCGGGAACAACAGAAGCTTTCCTTTGCTCCTTGCCTGGCATAACATGAGATCTTTATCAGATGATCTCAGAAATTTGGCCACAATTGATTTGATGTCTGTCTCCCTCAGCCCATCTGCGATACAGAACTCTGTGCGCTTTCTCTTTTTCTAACTTATGGCCTGTTATGTCGCACAGACTCAGGAAAGAGCTCTGGAATTTCAGGAATTTCACCAAATATCTGCCTTCATGCTCAGGAATTCCAACAATCCGTACATTGTTCCTTCGACTCTTATTTATCAAATCTTACAATTTTTCATGAATACTTTCCACATCTATTTTGTCGAGGGCAGATAATTGATCCATTTCTCAACATCTGCCAGTCTTGGAACCAACTCGATGGAGAATTTATTTCCATCGCCGTAATCGATCCATGTATTACAGCGAGATCCTCAAAGTCAGTAACAACCTTCGTCAGCCCTCCTGATGGCTCGCAAATGGCAGATGTGGGCCATATTCCAGACCCTCTCATTAGACTTAATCCAGTAGTCTACAGCTGGCAACTCAGATGGCCAGAACCAGGAGTCAAGTGCAACCATTCTAAGAGAGGGCGACGAAGTGGCTCAGGCATGTAAGCATGTAAGTTGGGTGGACAATTCGCTGGAGCAGGGTCTGTCTAAGTGGTCCAGGCGATCCCCTGATCAATAGTACACTGAATCGGGCTCACAGGCACGGAAGGAGGAAGGATGGACTCAGGAGATAAGGAAAGTGCAGACAGGAGAGAGCATCTGCTTTGATGGTTTTGGATCCGGGTCTGTATGTGAAGGTGTAATGGAATCGTGTGAAGAAGAGTGTCCAGCGAGCCTGGCGAGGGTTCAGCCTCTTGGTGGAGCAGAGGTATTCGAGGTTGCAGTGATCAGTGATGTCTTGAAAGGGGTACTGGGCCCTCTCTAACCAATGCTGCCATTCCTCTAATGCCATCTTAATTGCTAAGAGTTCAAGTTTAACAATATCATAGTTTTGCTCCTAGTTTTACTGGGAGGAGTTCCTTGCTGCTGGGAGAGAATGCCACCAATGGCAGTGACAGAGGCGTCGACCTCCATGATGATGGGAAGCTCTGGATCCAGGTGATTAAGAATTGGGCGCTGAAGGTGGTCTTGAGCCATGGGATTGCGTGGCTTTGGGCGACCACGGACATACTTTGGGCTTGTTTTTCAGCAGGTTGGTGAGGGGAGCAGCCACACTGATGAAGTTGTGTATGAACCACTGATAAAAGTTGACAAAGCCAAGGAAGCATTGTAATTCCTTGGTGGTGATAGTTTAAGGTCAGGATGTGATTGCCTGCACTTTCACAGAGTCCATCTGCACCCCCTGGGGGGGAGATGACATACCCCAGGAAATGGACAGATGACTGGTGAAACTGGCATTTGTCACTTTTGAGGTATAGTTGGTGCTCTTGTAGACACTGGAGGACCTGCTTGACATGATGGATGTGCTCAAAGAAGGATTATAAATAAATGAGGATATTGTCAATGATGAACCATGGAGAAAGTCCTGCAGAACCTCATTAATATATAGATGAAAGCGGTTTTCCACTCGTCTCGCATATGAGATGAGATTGTACGCACTCTGCAGATCCACTTTCAAGTAGACTGTATCCATGACGCAGAACCTCATTCACACACTCCTCCATGGCAAGCTGTTCAAGGATAGATAGGTAGACTTGCCCCTATGGCAACAGAGCACCAGGCAATAGCTCAATGGCACAGTCCCAAAGCCGGTGTGGAGGAAGCTAGGAAGTTATCTGAGGACTGAACACATTGAGGAATGCATGGTTTTCCAACGGAATGTCGAGATTTGGAGAGATGGAAGGACTTACAACAGTGGTGGCACGGCATGGAAGTGACATGCAATCTTTGAAACATCACTCACCTCAACAGCACACAGCACCAGTGGACCTTGAGAGAACTAGGTTGAGAAGTATGAACCACAGTAGTCCCAGGATGGTGCCTGTAGTGGAGTTACAAGGATGAGGAAGGAGATGGTCTCTGTGTGGAGAGCACTTGTTTGGGGGTAAGTGGCTCCATTTGATGGGCAATGAACCCCAAACCAATGGGTGTTCTGATGATGGGAATGGATGGGGAACGGAGTGGGGAATGGGGTCATCTGAACTTGAAGTTTGGAGAGGAGTGATTGGGCTATGAAGTTCCCCACTGAGCACGAATCTATGAGGGCAGTAGTGTTGAGAGTGGTTAGGGCTGTATATGGTAACTTTCAGAGTGAATGGCTAGTTGTGTATGATGGCACAATGAAGAGAGCTCACCTAGGAGCCTAGGAGGATAAACCAGGCAAGAGGGCAGTATATGATCAGCCGTTCCAAAGTACAAGCATCATTTTGTGTTTGTCTTGTGGAATAACACTCCTTTGGGACAGTTGTGGATGAATCTTCTCGTTCATGTGCTTATGCCTCCTATTGGCTGGAGTTTGTTTTGTGGAGTATTTTTTGCAGGACATTGGAAGGATTAGGTCATCTGATGCACTGAACAGCTTTTTTTTCATCTTTGTGTGCTGGTTCTGCTAGTGGCTGAAGTTTGTTTTGTGGAGGGAAACACCTTAGATACAGTTTTGTGAATGAATCTACACATTCTTTTTGTTTATTCTGCCTATTGGCTGGAGTTTGTTTTGTAGATTTAGTTTCTGTTATGTAATTCTGTCTCACAAAATTTGCACAGAAGCACTGTATTTGAGCAGTACGATAGCAAAGTTGTTGCGGGGGCTCTTGTTGGTGTACTAACTGTTTGAATTTAGAGGATGGAAGCTGGTTGGCGCTGACGTGCACAAGGTTAATGTGCACGTTTTTAATTTTTCTGTTTGTTTGGTTTGTGGGGGAGTTTGGGATTTGACTGTTGTCTGGGGCAAAATGAAAGCTGAGTGCCCAATACATCACACACAAGACTCCTGGATCTTAACACACCCCCAAAAGACATGGGTTAAGTCTCCATCCTCTGATTGGATTCACCAGCTTCAGTATGGACAGTGGTAAGTCAGGTCTTTATAAATTATCCCATTGTCTTTTAGATGTTTGTACTCAATCAAAAAGTCAGTAAGATACTCCTCAAGGGGACTGGGCATGTTTTGTCCACTAAATATACCGACAATAAATGGATACAAATGGCTAAACTAAAAAGTGGATGCCATCAATGTTTTACACTGAGGTGTACAATATTACTCTGTCTGTCTGTCTGAAAATGTCAGATCCCCTTATCTATGCCATAGTACATGTACTGCCTGCCACATCTAGCCTCAGATGCTTTATCTTGTTGTATAGCAAGGAGTGACCTGGCATCCACAGGCAGCAGGAGCCCTTGCTTTCTTCATGTGGACAATAACTGATCCACAGATCTGTATGTCTCTGTTTTATTATGGCCCACTGTCTCAAGTCCTCTTAAAAGTTCACATTCACTTCAGCTTCATTATTTCACTATTTGGAATGCTCAGCAGACTATTATATCTGCCTGAATCTTGCATAAGATGATTCATTTCTCTTTTTCATCATATTTTCAAGTAAGCCATCTGTAAAACACAGATATCTACGTACGTAAGTTTAGTTAAACAGTTTATTTTACAGGGACAATGTGCATTTAAAATGCTATGGAATTGGCCAACAAGACTTTAACCTAAATGCCTAATGATTCAATTCAATTAAATTTGATTTATAGAGCACTTTCAAAAACCACACTGGGTACCAAAGTGCTGTACATTGAGTTACAAAAAATAAATAAAATCATATAAATACAGCTTAAGAATGCAACAGACATTTAAAACCAGTAAAACAAGAATAAGATAAAATTGACCTAATACAATTTATAATGCAATTAATTAAAAGCTAGTGAAAATAAATACATTTTTAAGGCCCCCTGGAAAGAGCATAGAGACGGAGATGATTTTATGACCAATGGAAGCTCATTCCAAAGTCTAGGGGCTGCCACCGCAAAAGCTCTATCACCTTGAGTTTTTAGGCGAGATCGAGGAACTGACAGACACAGCTGATCACCAGAGCGGAGAGACCTTGAAGGTTGATGCAAACTTATTAAAGCAGAGATGTACTCAGGTGCAAGACCATGAAGATCCTTAAATACATACAGCAACACTTTGTACTTAACCAATGTAGGGAAATCAGTACTGGGGTAATATATTCTCTTTTCCTTGTTCCAGTTAAAAGCCGGACCAGCTGCAGGCGAGAGAGAGAGGCCTGACTCACACCCAGATACAAAGCATTACAATAGTCCAATCGAGAAGACACAAAAGTATGCACAACCGTCTCCAAATCATCAAAAGAAAGGATGGACTTCAACTTTGCAATAGATCTAAGATGGAAAAAACACCCAGGTTTTTTACATAGGGAAGTTTATTCCCTGGAAGCAGTGACAAATTTCTTTCTAAATTTATCTCACATCCCCTTTGACCAAAAACAATAAACTCTGACTTATCCTCAACTTAGCTGTTTGCCAGCCAACACTTCACATCAGCCATGCATTTATGCAGACTCAAAAGAAGGGTGCTTCCCATGTTTAATGGGAAAGTAAAGTTGAGAGTCATCAGCATACATATGGTAGAGTATGCCATGCTTATCAAAGATCTTTCCTAATGGAAGCATGTAGAGGGAGAATAAAACGGGTCCCAAAATGGAGCCCTGAGGGACCCCACATGTTAAAGGAACAACTGATGAAGAACAGTAATCTAAACAGACTGAAATTGTTCTACCCTTCAGATATGAAGAGACCCAATCCAAGGTTAACCCCTGAATACCAACCTGGTCTCTTGGGTGATCGATAAGAATGTCATGATCGACCGTATCGAAAGCGACACTAAGATCCAGCCAACAGGACTACCAGAATCCACACCTATTAAAATATAATTTAAAACTCTCAACAGAGCTGACTCTATGCTATGACCAGCTCTGAAGCCTGACTGAAATTTATCAAGCAAATTATTGATAGCTAAAAATCATTTAATTGTGCAAGCACCATCTTCTCTAATATTTTTGACATAAAGCATAATGAATAATGATGCTTTTGATGACGTTATTTAGCAAATTAAGCTAACTTCTCTATTTCATGGAAGAATCTTACCTGAAGGCTCTGATATTAACTGATCTCTGCAGTTACCCTGTAAATCAAAGAGTTGTGATTTACTCAAAAGCATATAATATAAAGATATTTGGTATTCATGGTACATTAAAAATTTGTTCTGTAACATTATATAAATTACACAATGTCAGTGTTAATCCATTTTTTTATTGCCTAACAGTACCATTAAATGAAAATGCACAAAATCTAAAATTAGAGATGAATGCTTGCTGCATATGCTGTGACTAGTTAGCGTTACTATCTATCCAATAACTAGATTTGTCCCCTCATGGTAACTAACTAACATTAGCTAAAGCTTTTCAGGGCTTTTCTGAGGTAATCCTCGAAGGACCCCTTTTAATGGGCAAATGGAGGACAGCATCGAGCTACAGGTGGTCTCCCAACTGACCACAGAGACCCCTAGATTCCCACGAAACCACTATTTGTCCCCTAACCAACTATTTCACCCAAGTGACCCCTGAGACCCCCTGACCTCTTGTGCCACACCCCTAGAGCCTCACAGACCCATTATTTATCCTCTAAGTGACTATCTCCCAAAGGACCCCTGAGACCCCCTGACAACCTGGGCCATGCCCCGAGTCTCACGGACCCACTATTTGTCCCCTAACTGACTATTTCTCCCAAATGACCCATGAGACACCCTGACCACCTGGGCCACACCCCTGATTCCCACAAACCCACTATTTGTCCCCTAACTGACTATTTCTACAAAATGACTACCAAATGATGCCTAAGACTACCACGCCCCCAGATATTTTTCCTAAATAGGTATTTACACTGTAATCACAAGGCATATGTTTGATGCCCGCTGTGCCCGCCCACACCCATTAAAAAGGCATATTTCAAAGAAAAAAAAAAACATCACAGAAGACATCTGCCCTCTTAGTATGTGATCGAGGGGCACTAGATGTGGAAAATATATATATATTACATCAAACCACCTCTAACTCCGTGTTTCTCAGCGACAGCCCAGAAACCTGACTGATCTAGAGAAGATCTGTGTGGAGGAGTGGGCCAAAATCCCTCCTGCAGTGTGTGCAAACCTGGTGAAAAACTACAGGAAATGTTTGACCTCTGTATTTGCAAACAAAGGCTACTGTACCAAATATTAACATTGATTTTCTCAGGTGTTCAAATACTTATTTGCAGCTGTATCATACAAATAAATAGTTAAAAAATCATATATTGTGATTTCTGGATTTTTTTTTTTAGATTATGTCTCTCACAGTGGACATGCACCTACGATGACAATTTCAGACCCCTCCATGATTTCCAAGTGGGAGAACTTGCAAAATAGCAGGGTGTTCAAATACTTATTTTCCTCACTGTACATATACACACATATACACATACACATATACACATATACACATACATACACACACATATATATATATACATACACACATATACATATACATACACATATACATATATATATATATATATATATATATATATATATATATATATATATACATACACATATACACATATATATATACATACACACATATACACACACATATATATACACACACATATATACATATATACACACATATATACACACATATATACACATATATATACACACATACATACATACATACACACATACACACACACACATACACACACACACACACATATACATATACACACACATATATATACACACATACACACACACATACATACATACATACATACACATACCTACATACACATATATATATATATATATATATATATATATATATATATATATATATATTCAGATAATTAAAAGGCATTACATTCTTGTGGCAGAAGAGTTAATCATTGATAAGACAATACAAAAAACAGCTTTAGAATACAATGTATTGTTTACTACCATTGGCATACAGTTCACAGCAATCCATTTCACAAGTGAATTTGTCAATCAGTTCGAGATTCATTATGAGGGCTTGTTTAAGGAGGACCCGTCAATTTCAACAAGTGTCAGACATGCTTGTGTAGCGTCTCGGGAGCTTTTGCATCATAAACATAATATTTTTAGGTCACTGTGTCAAGTTAAAAATAGGTTAATATTTAGAAAACATCTTGAGATCCCTCGAATTTGCGCACCATAAAATGTTTTGAACACAAGAACATAACGAATGTCTGTTTTGTTCGAATTCTTTTATCACTTATTTTTAATTATTTTATTTGTTTTTCATTTAATTTGGAGTGCAATTTGAATCAAGAAATGTATTAGATTTTTTTTTCTTTCGGAACAAAATTAATTTATTCACACACTTGATGTATTTTCCCAGACAACGAAATACCCGACCAGTAGAGAATGCACAGATGAAATAGGTTCTTTGAGAGATGACAACTGTTGTAAAACCATCTTTCAAAAAGTTGAACAACACATTTTAATTGGACTTATTTTTTCCAATTTCATTAGAATATTTAGTTAAAATAAAGTTCAAAGTTTGAAATCAAAGTGTCTTGCTTTATTGTGTAGGCTTAACCCTAAACCTGCTTGTTATGACCTCCCCTGTCTAGGGTAGAGGAGCAGCAGTTTAAAATTAAAAATTAAGGAAACTAAATAATACAATATAATATATCGTTACTAGCTAGCATTGCTGAGCCCCTGTTTTCCCATCCCAGCAGTATTGAACATGATTCATTAGAATAACAAAGATTTATTTTGAAAACAAAAACATAGGAATCTTTATAGGGAAGCAATAAATTAACCTCAGGAGGAGGCAATGTTAAAATAACAAACAAAAGAATCTACTTGTGCTAATTCGACTAAATCTATATACAAAACAAAGATGCAAATAAAAGACAATACTGATCCCAACTCCCTCTCTAATCATAAACAGGAGAAAAAGATAGGAAAAATAATTGGCACCCACCTCCCTGCAGCTTCCTAAATTAACTCATTAAAGAAAGAGACTTTTCTTTCTGCAATCAGGGTAACATTGCTCTCCTACAACAACATAATACCAAAGTATAATACCTCACACAGCATATAATACAGGGAGAAAAACACCCAGCATCTGGGAGAAGAGAAAAGGGACCCAGCAAGAGAGAGATGGTGTCTCTCCCGTAACTCTAAACTGGAGAGCTTTTATTTCCGAGCACACAGCCAATCAGATGAGTCAATCACGTTGATTTGCAACAGGTGCCACTACTCATCCTACAGGAGCAGAACAGACAGACAAACAAACATATATAATCCCCAACATATTACAAAACAAGATACGTTCTGGAACGTAACACTGCTTAACGAAAATTACCCCATTGTACCACCTAGCATCCAACCAGCAGTAATAACAGTGTTCATTGTTTTCTCTGGAGTTTTTTCTGCGACTAACCGACCAATCAAGTCTTGGTCGACCAAGACTCTTCTCATTGACTAAATTTTGGTTTACTATCAGGGGGTAGCCCTAGTTAGAGCACATCCCACATACAATTTATACCATTCATTTTCATAGTGGGTATGTGGACATGACTCAGAAAGGTCCAAACGACTCAAATTTGAAATATGTTGCTTCTCAGAGGCCCCCAATACAGTTAATACAAAGTTTCAAGTCTGAATGACTTCGTTAAGTGCTTAATTGGCTAAATTGTGAAAAGTAATAGTAATTTTTATATAATATTTTTCTTTTTTTTTTTTTTTTACAGTACTTCCCAAACACTGAGGGACACAGATTTTTAATATGTTGTGTCTGAGCAGCAATGAAGCATTTAAATCTCCCAAGTCTTGGCACCAAATTTTACCCAGTTCACGAAACTGGTATAGAATTGCATTGGTTTAATAGGCAAGTGGGACATTTGGTGAAAAAATGGTCAAAAGGTTGCAGGACCTTGAAATTTGAGATTTTGGGTGGCCCCCAGGGCCACCCAAATCAGGGCCTTAAATCACTTAAATAGTGATGTTAGAGTGTATCACATATACAATTTATACTGCTCAAAAAGCTCAAAATTACTCCAATTTGTAATCTTAAACAGGCCCTTTAAACAAAGTTTGAAGTCTGTTTGAGCTTGTTAAGTACTTTATTGACTGACAAGTGAGTGTAATGTGACTCATTTTTCATAAATATTTTTCTTCATTTTTTTTTTTTTACTGTACTTGCCTAACACTGAGGGACATGAGTTTTTAATAGGTTGTATCTGAAGGCCCCACTATGGAGTATTCGATGCCTGAAGTGGCTGGCATATGATTTAAGGTTTTTTTTCTCTGAATCACACAAAGTGCCCACATACAATATTGTTAAAGGGCGCCGAATACATGGTTTGTGGACAGTCATCTTTTAAGCACATTATGCATATATACGAGTTGTAAGTTAGATTAATGTGTGCATTAGGGTGTGCTGAGTGTGTAACAGGTGATGCAGTCAACAAAAGTCATCATATTTATAAAATATGAAATCTATAATAATTGTCCACGAACCTAGTATTGAGTCTCAATAGAATTAATTACTTTTGGACCATTACATTTTCAAGCAAATTATAAAAATGTATATACTGTACCGTAAGTTACATAAAAGTGCTCTGTACAGTACGTTATGTGCTGTAATAGAAGTTCCATAGGTAAATACTAATAAATAAGTGTTTATCCCCCCCACCCAAACATCTCTTCTTCATACAGGAAGTTCCCACGTACAATGTTTTTAAAGGGTGCCGAATGCATGGTTTGTGGACAGTCATTTCTTAAGTATGCATATTTATTAATTAAAGCTTGCATAAACATGTTTTATTGAGTGATGACACTAGGATTTTATCAATAAAAATCATTTTTGAGGTCTACTGAATCAACAACCCTGAAACTTGAATTATGGAAGGTGGAATTGAGAGAGGATGTATCCGAGGATGAATGGAGACAAGTCTGTAAAATCTCTCAGAAACAGTCAAGTAACGTTAGTTTAAAATTACTTCAATATAACTGGTTGATGCAGACTTGCATAACTCCTGTCAAACTAAATAGGTTTAATAAAAATATCCCTGATACATGCTTTAAATGCAGAGAGGCTCAGGGATCATTTGTGCATTGTGTTTGGGAGTGCAACATTATTAGAGACTTTTGGGTGGAAGTGATTAATATTACAAAGATAATTTTATCCTTGAATATTCCTATAGATGCAAAAATGATTTTGCTACACTTATATCCAAAGAACCTTAAACTAAATCTTCAGCAGCGTAAATTTACAGATTTTGCTATACTACAAGATAAAAGAATGATAGCTCTTAGCTGGAAAAGGTCTGATCCACCAGTTATTGGAGCTTGGATTAAGGCCATGGCACAGTGTATGGCCCTGGAAAAAACAACATACTTTATTAAAAACAAAATGGGTGTATATGAAGAAATATGGAAGCCGTTTAAGTACTACATTAACAACAATAATATTGGTCATTTATTACAGGAGGTGTAACTATGTATTAATGTTTTTAATTTATTTTTTCTTTTTTTTATATTTACTTATATATAGTGTATTGCTGGAAAATGTATTTAGATTGAACAATACTTTTATGTATTTATGTATGGGGAAAGAGAGTGATGTGTTCTCTTGTTGGGGCGGGGAATTATTGTGACGAATTGAAAAGTGTATCTTTGTCAACCGTCTTGTATAATTAAAACAATAAAAACATTGTTAAAAAAAAATTAAATAAAAAAATAATAATTTTTGAAGTCACTAAAATGAATTGTCCATGAACCTAGCATTGAGTCGCCATAGAAAAAAATTGCTTTTGGACAATTTCATTCTTTAAGCAAATTTAGCTTGTTTGAGTCATAATATTACATATAAATACTAATAAATAAAGTGTTTTTTCACTCAAAATCTCTAAGTCATATATCTAGTACACATGTACATTGTATGTAATAGGCACCAAACAACAAACTATGCCTTTTTTTGTATTGGTCTTAATTAATATTCTAATTTTCTGAGATACTGATTTTGGGGTTTTCATTAGTTGTCAGTTATAATCATCAAAATTAAAAGGAATGAACACTTGAAATATATGATTCTGTGTGGAATGAATGTATACATTATACAAGTTTCACTTTTTGAATGGAATTACTGAAATAAATCAACTTTTTGATGATATTCTAATTATATGACCAGCACCTGTATGTATGTATGTATGTGTATATATATATATATATATATATTCATAGGTGTATGAAGGATCATAAAGATCAAGATTGAATTCTTTAAAAGCATTATTAATATCAATAGATAAGGCAAATATTTCACCACCAGAAGATTTCACTTAGGGAATGGTAGAAAAAGACTCTCTCTGCTTAATATATCTAGCCAAAATTTTCCCTGTTTTGTCCAACTCAAAGTATGACTGTCTTGCCCTGAATAGTCAAAACTCCATCTTCCAAAACAAAATAGTATTATATCTGTGTTTCAGTAGGGACAATTCTATGAGGCCATCAGATGACATTCTGCACTTCAGCTCTGCTTCGGCACTTTTAATATTCTCTTCCAACTCCACTACTTCTTGGTCTTTGGAGTTTTTGGTAAATGAGGCATAATGTATGATCTGACCTCTAAGAACCACCTTAAGTGCCTCCCAGGCCATGCCCACAGAGGATACTGAGGACCAGTTGGTCTCCATATAGACATTGATCAGCCTTTAACAATTGTTGGAAATCAGGATTTTGCAAAAGGATACATTAAAGTGCCAACTATATAATTTATTTTTCTCCGTATTTGGCAACACCTCTAAACTCGCCAGGATGTGATCTGAGACTAAGATATTTTTTGTAATTGAGCAATCAACAGCAGATGAAATGAGGGACTTAGATATCAAGAAAAAAAAATCTATTCTAGAATAAATATTATGGACTGATAAAAAATGTGTAGTCCCTTCCAGATGGGTTTAATAGTCTCCAAATATCTGTAAGACCAAGATTTTTACACATCATGTGAAGCATCAATGTTGCTGTGAGGCTTGCACACTTTTGCTTTAACACAAAGCAAGTAGGATATTTGGTACTGAAGAATTTAGACAGGAACCGTTAAAGTGGCCGCAAACTCACACCATTATATGTTAGGGAATTTGGTATGCTAAATTTAGAAGGGAACCGTTAAGGTGCCCTCATTCTCACACCATTATATGTAAGGGAATTTAGGGTCTTGAAATATGTGAGCTATGAACTAAATTAAACTGTCCTTATATTACATTATTATGTAATTAAATATATAATGGAATTAGTCGTGTTCGACAACCATTATAAATTAGATAAATGACAAATAATTAGATTACTTGTCTGAATAAAATTCTCCACCAATAAAATCTCATTGTATCTGCTCACAATTTCTACTATAAGGAATTCGATTTAATAAGTAAATTATGAATAATTCACTTATTCTCATGGTTTATTGAAAATAATATCACATGTATTTAGGTACAGCTTTGAAGCTAAATCTTTTAGAAACAGGGATGAGATTATTTATCAAAATATACCACAGTCAAATCATCTTTGAATACAGACTAACTTTATTGCTATTCTAAACTTAAATCTAATCTAACACATGTATACATGAGACAGGATTGGTGAGAAGAGTGACAGAATGTGAAATAAATGATCAATACAGTGAAAAGGAACTTTATGGAGACTGTTGACAATGCCTTAATAACCATTTAACCTTATTTGAGTCTACATCAATTTGCTATCAGATTACCCAAAGCATTTAACTAATACACCAGCACTTTGAGCACAATACTGGAGATGTATAACATGTTTTGGTGTTTCCTTGCATTCTTTGTGTTGCTTGGTTATTGGCTCTTGGTCAAAAGTTTGTTCCGACCTCTTTAAGATGAGATAGTTATTGTATGTAGGCATGATGAGGATGGTTTGAAGGGAGGTATGCTCATGGACCATAGAGAGTGAGAGGCTTCCTCGGGACTTCGAGTCCCGAGTTTCCTTGGACTTCACATGGCATGGATCTGGTTCCGAAGAGTTCCAGAGAAGACCACAATGGAAGAGTCAGAGCAAAGTATGTGCAGTCAGAAGAGCAAAAGAAAAAGAGACGAGAGAAGAGAGAGGAGCAGAGTTCTTCCTATTTGGAAACATTTGAACTGAAATTGGGGCCGCATCCCCAAGGTGTCCTGCACCAATCACAATTGACTTTTCAGAGTCACATGGTCGACTGGGCTGTCCTTTCCGTTGATTTTACGCTCCTTTGTTTCGGAGTCATACAAATTTCCTGCTCAAAAATAGTGTATGTTTTATTCATTAACTTTTATATCTTGCAAATGATACAGGAGGCATGATATTCATTGTCATCACCTTCCTCTATGTAACCAAGCGAGTGTCTGCATATTAAATTTGACATTCTTTCATTAATATGGTACGTGTAGGTAAAAAAAACATAAAAATCCCTGTTTACAAATCATACTGGTTAATTCCTTGGTCATAAATCATGGATAAAACATTACACAGATTTTAAAGAGGTACATCAGGCTATAATCATTCATTTGTCATACAAGTTACCACAGTTCAAAGCAATTTTCAGAATTACCTAGCAAGACTAAGTATTATATAAATCGTGGATTTAAATGCATTCTGTACATTTTAGAAGGTTAAATTGGTAAAGTGCTGTGACTTGTGTAAAATGTTCCTGGATTAAGATGAAATGTGTTAGTATTAGAGTCATGCAAATCTGATGGTCTTTTGGAAACCTTTGTGTGGAAGTTCAGAAGGTCATGCTGAGGGGGCCTTGCTGACCAATGACCCTTTTTGCTCTGAATAATGGTGTTTAGAGTGTCTTGATCATTTTATTGTCCAAAAACAGGCCTTGATGCTTGGAAGTTGATGCTTGGTCCATTAATTTATGATGTTGAGGAATTCCAGGATTAAAAAGGTTGTGTTTTTCGTAGATTCAAATCATGTCATTGCAATTCTTCTGCATGTATAATCCTACATATTGTTACTCCTTTCGTTTGAAGTGGAAGCAAACCTCTGCAATCGCTGGAAAACAAGCAGAAGAAGACAAACAACAACAAGACAACTTCCGTCAAAGCTAAAGCACTGGTGCAGAATAATAAATTATTCAGAAAAATGTTCTAGCATGGAGGATTCTTGGGATGTTTCGGTACTCTTGGACTCTTCTACGATTGTTTGTTTTAGTCATCCTTAATTATCTTAAGTGGTTCAGAAACCTGTAAAGGGTAAATTGTTTTTATTGGGGTGATATAATGAAAACGAGAGATTACTTGTGAAATTAAACCGATTAGAGTCAGTTCCGTTAGGTGAATTCCTCCGCCTTAATTCTTTTGTGATTCAGATCCAAAGGTGAAGGAGTACTCATTTAAAACCAGGAGGATTGAGTTTCACTCTTCACTCGGAAAGTACCAAAAGCTAAGTCAGAACATGAAAGCTTGTTTTTTTTAAAAATTCATCCACACGTTCAATTGTGTAGTGTAATGCGGTAATATCCTTCAATTTAATGGGGGCGGTTTCTCTGTCAACAATATCGTGGCATATCATGGATATCTTCGCACAAGGCTTTCTGAATTCTCTATGAATTCATGGTGGCTTGTGAACGAAAAGCATAAGGAGTCAATCCTGATATAATGCCCTAATGATATAAGCTAACTGGATTATCTTTAGCATTTTGCCTATTTGAGTGTGTCCTATCGTAATGTGTTAGTTACATAACCAATGTTGAGGGGTTAGTGTGACCTTGTATGAACTAAGAGTAGGTAGGGTTTCTGAGTACCTTTAAGTAATGTTGGGTGTCTTGTCTATGAGGAAACTAGTTGGTTATTTCCCTATAGTGTTTGGGTCCATTAAGGGACTGTTATAAACCGTGTCAGACTGTTTCAAATTCACCCCTTTTCTAGTCTTGGAGCATGTTCCTGTCGATTTGGTTTTGGTGGACCCATTTGAAGATTGGGGCTTTATGTCTTGGCCAATCTGGATCCTCTATGTGACTGGGTGCTGATGAAGAAACAGTTCATTGAAGTTTTTTGCACCGTTCTTGAGGTATGTATGTAACTCGTCATGAGCTGTTGTATGCCTGAGTTTCTGTCATGTTGAATTAGGATGTGGTTGAGGCTAATGGCTGAGTTTTCAGTCCATGAGCCGGTGCCGTGTCGGACACTGGCACCTGCATTCCTGTCGTTGAGTGTGACAGGAGGAGTATGAAAGTCTTTATGGTTGGCCTTGGGTGGATTCTGCTTGAAGTATGCTGTAAGTAGCTTTCTGAAGGTGGCTCATCTGGTTTGTGAGCAGACTTTGTTCTGTGTTCATCTGCAGGCTCACTTCTGTGTCTGTCTGCATGATGTTGCGATGGCTTTCATCATCGGTTGCCTTTAAGTGTCAATCTGGGTTCCCATGTCGTCCTTTATTTTTGACTGCTTGAGAAACGTGATCTGTTCCACTGTTTCTCCCAGTGGTGGGACGTGCATATGGGACAGGCACTGATGTGGGGCTCACCCTCTTGGACGCCATGTGGTTTACTCCTCTCTATGCTGAAGAACCTGGCTTTGCGGTGATGCTGCATATTTTCTGATGCCAGCCCTTGGTCTTGAGAGGTAAAGCTTGAGACTGACGATGCCTTTTAGGCCTTTCTTGAGGCCGTTCTTTGTTTAACATAACCCTTGTGTGCTAAGTCATGCAGTTGTTGAGCTGTCATTGTACGAGGACAGGCCGTGACTCCTAGATGATATTTCAAGATGGTTTTGAAGTCAAATTCTTCCATTTCAGGTTTGTTCCGAGACTGGAATTAGTCTTGACATAGTCTACGGTAGTAGGCTTGTATGGTTTCTTTTCATCCCTGTTTTGTGTTCAGGGTGGATAACCGTTCTTGTCCAGACTCTGGGTCAGAAAATTCTTTAACCAGGGCATCTCAGATGTTGGTATTCAGACTTTGTGTGGTTTGACTGTCTGTCAAGAAAACTTTTTACCTCATGGCTGGATGTTATCCATAGTAGGTATAAAGTGACTCTGTCAGTCATCTGAGGACTCATATTCAGGTTGAAGTCTACATCACGTAGGTAAGAATGGATCTTGTGACCCTTAGCAGGATTTGGTGTGAACTTTTCAATGTTCCTTGCCAGCTTGTCGAGGTCCTTAAAATCCATTCCACGTGCTGCTTTGGGGTTCGTAGGGATGTTTACTCTTTCACTGCAGTTGTAAGGTGCTGCTTGGTCGACCAGGAGTACTGCTGTGGGATGCCTGTCCATTTTAAACTGTTGTCTTAACTCGTCAGAGTGTTTCAATTAATCTCTGACCATGTCGAGCTCATCTTTAGTCAAGTTGCTGGGTCAGGGTTTTAATTTCAGATCTGGATGTGTCCAGATGGCCTTCCAAGGCCATGTTTCGAGAGTTCATCCTTTTCAAATAACACTGTAGTTGAAGACTAGACACAGGTCTACACAGAGTTAAGGGCCCAAGTGTGGTGTTACAGCTAGATGTTGGCTTCAGTATGTGGGGACACAAATGAAGGGTAGTAACAGCTAAGTGTTGTTTTCAGTGAATGTGAACAAATAATGAAGTGTAATAAAATGTTTCTTTCTTTTCAATCTGGCAGGATTGACACCATACATCTGTTTATGCGGTACAGTTGAATTCCTTACCACAGATGCCTCAAAGGCATGCTCGGGGGGTGGTGATGTTTACCTGTTGCTTCTCTCTGCAATTTATTTCCGGATGTGGCTGTGCTTGGATAACGGAATTTGGATTGCATTGATAAACACAAAGAAAGGAGTTGCGTGAGGTTAAGAACACACAAAATTTGGCTAAAAACTTAACTCCAAGGCCTTTTTTTCTTCTGACAAAATATTTGATTTCCTCAGATCTTCATAAAATTCACACCATAGAAAGAGGAGGCACAGTTTTCACCTTCCTGAGTCTATCTAGGGCTGAGATCTAGACATCCCACATACAATTTATACCATTCAAAGGAATAGTGTGTGAGATTATATATGCAGAAGAATTGAAACAACATATATCTGGATCTAGGAAAAAAAACAGCCTTTCAGTTTGGAATGTTTCACCGTCATAAATCTCACATAAGACTCGACGTCCCGAGAAGGAGTGAGAAGGTCTCGCTTCACAGCTAACATCATTCATACATACAATAAATTAGATCACACAGAAGTCAAAACATTGACAGAATGAACTTTCGACCAAGTGCCAAGAACCAAGGAAACACCACAAAGAATGCAAGTACATCTCCAATATTGTGCTCAAAGTGCTGGTGCATTAATCAAATATACATATACATACACTCACCTAAAGGATTATTAGGAACACCTGTTCAATTTCTCATTAATGCAATTATCTAATCAACCAATCACATGGCAGTTGCTTCAATGCATTTAGGGGTGTGGTCCTGGTCAAGACAATCTCCTGAACTCCAAACTGAATGTCAGAATAGGAAAGAAAGGTGATTTAAGCAATTTTGAGCGTGGCATGGTTGTTGGTGCCAGACGGGCCGGTCTGAGTATTTCACAATCTGCTCAGTTACTGGGATTTTCACGCACAACCATTTCTAGGGTTTACAAAGAATGGTGTGAAAAGGGAAAAACATCCAGTATGCGGCAGTCCTGTGGGAGAAAATGCCTTGTTGATGCTAGAGGTCAGAGGAGAATGGGCCGACTGATTCAAGATGATAGAAGAGCAACTTTGACTGAAATAACCACTCGTTACAACCGAGGTATGCAGCAAAGCATTTGTGAAGCCACAACACGCACAACCTTGAGGCGGATGGGCTACAACAGCAGAAGACCCCACCGGGTACCACTCATCTCCACTACAAATAGGAAAAAGAGGCTACAATTTGCAAGAGCTCACCAAAATTGGACAGTTGAAGACTGGAAAAATGTTGCCTGGTCTGATGAGTCTCGATTTCTGTTGAGCCATTCAGATGGTAGAGTCAGAATTTGGCGTAAACAGAATGAGAACATGGATCCATCATGCCTTGTTACCACTGTGCAGGCTGGTGGTGGTGGTGTAATGGTGTGGGGGATGTTTTCTTGGCACACTTTAGGCCCCTTAGTGCCAATTGGGCATCGTTTAAATGCCACGGCCTACCTGAGCATTGTTTCTGACCATGTCCATCCCTTTATGGCCACCATGTACCCATCCTCTGATGGCTACTTCCAGCAGGATAATGCACCATGTCACAAAGCTCGAATCATTTCAAATTGGTTTCTTGAACATGACAATGAGTTCACTGTACTAAAATGGCCCCCACAGTCACCAGATCTCAACCCAGTAGAGCATCTTTGGGATGTGGTGGAACGGGAGCTTCGTGCCCTGGATGTGCATCCCACAAATCTCCATCAACTGCAAGATGCTATCCTATCAATATGGGCCAACATTTCTAAAGAATGCTTTCAGCACCTTGTTGAATCAATGCCACGTAGAATTAAGGCAGTTCTGAAGGCAAAAGGGGGTCAAACACAGTATTAGTATGGTGTTCCTAATAATCCTTTAGGTGAGTGTATAGTGGTGGTAAAATGCGTGCAAAATACCCATTTTAACTGACTGCGTCCACATCTCTAAATTACATATGTAAAAACCCTACAAGTGCTTTCGTGGACAGTCGAATTTTGAAGGGCTTATGTTTTTCAGGCGGGTCAGAGAATCACCTAAATATGATATTTAGTGATTTTTCTGTATACTTTATAATGCTGGTGGACATTAGCATGTCTATTCAATAAATTGGAAATGGACATTTAGTATGTTGGTAGACAAAGGGGTAATAGGCCAATAAAATAAATTGGATATGGGCATTTAATATGTTTGTGGACATAGGGGTAATAGACCAATACAATAAATAGGAAATAGAGAGTTAGTATGTTGGTGGACACATGGGTAATAAACAATACACTCAGTTGGAAGTGCAGATTTATTATGTTGATGGACAAAGGTATAATAGACCAATACAATAAATTGGAAATGGACATTTAATATGTTGGTAGACACAGGGGTAATATTTCTATACTATAAATTGGAAATTGACATTTAATATGTCAGGTAGTGGGTTTGTGGATGGTCACATCCCCTCCGGTTGGTACAGATGTCTAAGGGTATCTTATTTGTCAAATTGTGCAAAATAGTTGGTTAGGGGACAGATAATGGGTCTGAGGATGACCCCACCCCCTCCGGGTGGTCTCATCAGTCACATTGGGGAAAATATTTGGTTAGGGGACAGATAGTGGGTCTGTGGACAGCCTCCAGGTGGTCTGGGGGTCTCATTGGACAAATTGGGAAAAATAGTTGGGATGATGCATATTGACTCCTTTGCAATGCATAGCTGCCTTCTTGTTACATTAGTTACATGTCATGCTTATTGAAAAGAAAGTAGGCTACTTATGTTTCAAATTCTCTGCATATGATCCAATACAATCATTGAAGAAAAAACTGCTTGCAATCTGTTGTGTTGTTTGTTGCCAATGGAGAGTCAGCAGTGGAGAGTCGGACTTTGTTGTTTTTGCCAAGAACTTGGTAGTGGAGCGCATGTTCCAAAACAATCAAGTCTTCTGCATGCTCATATGCTCCGAAAACAAATCGAGTCCTCTGCACGCTTGTTCGTTCCAAAAACAAATTGAGTCAATTGCGTCCTTTATGTTCCAAAACCATGTCTGGCAAGTCTGAGGAGTCAGCAGTGGAGTGCATAGGCAAGCTACTTATGTTTCAACTTCTCTGCTTATTATCCAATCCAATTGAAGAAAAAACAACATTCAATATTTTGTGATAATTTTTTTATGTGGCAGTGGAGAGTTGGCAGTTGAGCGCATAAGAAGGCAACTTAAGCATCACATTATCTGATTTTGCTCTAATCAAATGATTGAAGAAAAAACACATTTAAATTTTTGTGTTTTTTTTTAGTCGGCAGTGAAGGGTCTGCTGCAGAGAGTTGGCATTGGGAAGTCGGCAGTGGAGCACTGTAAAACAGATCAAGGTCACGGGCAAGGAAGAGGCGAGAAACCGGCTTGACATATAACTTAAATGTTTAATGTAAAACTCAAAAGACAAACACATAAGATAACGGACATGTCCGTGAACGATCTCTCTCTCTCCCATCACCGTCGGCGAGTGGCATTTATCCCTCGTGATGGCTTAATTAGCCTAATACGGGACCGGGCGTGCGTAATCACTTAAATCCCTCCTGGCCAAACCTGTTCCCCTCCTGGGATCTCTCGGTGGTCCTCACCGGTCTTCAGAGATCCCCCTTTGAGCCACTAGAATCAGCCGGACTCAGGGCCCTCTCCCTAAAGACGGCCCTGTTGATCGTGCTTGCCTCCATCAAGGGGGTCGAGGACCTGCAAGCGTTCTCTCTTAACAACACTTGCCTGGAGTTCGGTCCTGCAGACACATATGTGATCCTAAGACCCCGACTGGGCTATGTGCCCAAGGTTCCTACCACACCCTTCAGAGATCAGGCAGTGAACCTGCAAGCGCTGCCCCGGGAGGAGGCAGACCCAGTCCCCTCACTGCTGTGTCCGGTACGTGCCTTCTGTGCCAACCTGGAACGCACCCAGAGCTTTAGGTGCTCTGAGCAGCTCTTCGTCTGCTTTGGGGGACTGCGGAAAGGGAACACTGTCTCCAAACAGAGGCTGTACCACTGGGTGGTGGACGCCATCCTATTGGCCTATCACACCCAGGCCATGGCACCCCCTTACGGGTTCGAGCACACTCTACCAGGAGTGTGGCATCCTCATTGGCACTGGTTAAGGGGCACCTCCCTAGCATACATTTGTAGGGCTGCGGGCTGGGCAACACCTAACAACTTTGCAAGATTTTACAATCTCAGGGTTGAGTCAGTCTCGTCCCGTGTTTTCACAGGTCCAAGCCGGTAGAACTCGGTCGACGGTCTGACTGGGTGAATCGCTTGCGTTCAGCGCCCTTTCCCTCTGCCTTCTTTCCGAAGAGACCCCTCTAGGTCACTGGTCGACTCCTCCCTAGCCCTCTTGGGTCCGCAGTTCAGTGGAGGAACTTGTCGACCCAGTCCACTACGGGTACCCCAGGCTACCCTTACTGAAATAGGTGCTCCACAGGTCAGGCCTCCTACGTGGAATCTTCCTGTGTGTACTAACGCGGTACGGTTACCTTACGAGCTGACCCGCGTCTCCCTTAGGCAGTCCTTCGCTGCCCTCCAGTCGCCGTGTTGTAGAAGCTCCCCCCTCCTCAAGGTTGGATCTACCACCGTGCCATTCTTTCCCACATGTGACCGAAGAGGCCATGTGATGTGTTTTCACTACCTTTTCCTCCCGTTTCGGGCAGGTGTGGCCTCCGCAGGGTCTTTTCCCCCTGAAAGAATAGGAATTCGGGTAAGACCCCTTCCCAGCGATGCGGCAAGGGCCCCGGCTGCTCTTGATCTATGCTGAGGAAACATAGAGAGAAAAGGGGCCCAGCCAGGCTTGGCCCGTTCCCTAGTTGGCAAGCGTCGCCTTGTTCCCCTCTAGGGTAACCAAAAGTATTCCGACTAATTTTTTGGGGGGGCATTGGGGAAGGGTATGTGCAGTCTGAAACACAGTTGGTCACTTGTGCACGTGAAATACCTGCCCACTTCTGTGTCAGCAGTACACGTACACGGCTCAGCGCATGGCGTGATTTGAAGTGGACCCCTAGTATCGCTTCTTCGACACGACATCGAAGTGAGCGACAGACAGGGAACGTCTCGGTTATGTATGTAACCTCCATTCCCTGATGAGCCGAGCCGCTGAGGGGGCCGGACACTCCCGGCTCCTCAGAAAAATCCTGAATGAACGTGCGTATTTCCCCTCGCATTTATATGCGTATTTCCGGGGGCGGGGTATGCAAATACTGATCGCCAACTCTCCTTCTTTCATAGATCAGAGGCATATTCGGCGCTCAAGAGACCCCTAGTTTCGCTTCTTCGACACGACGTCTCGTTCCCTCCATCAGGAAACGGAGGTTACATACGTAACCGAGAAGTTTTCATGGAGGAATATAAGTATATAAAACTGTGCAAACATCTTGAAAAAGCTCTCAACTGCCCAAAAGCAACTTTTTAGATTCAGACAAGCTGTTTGGAGTCATTCTCAATCAGAATTCCCTTTTCTTTCAATACACATAACATTTATCTAGTGTCACTAGAAGGCTGAAAGGCTGTCACTAGACAGCTTACAAATGCCAAAAAGTTACTTTTTCAACATATAACGCTTTTTGGAGTCTTTTTCATTCATAATTCACTTTTTATTGACTAAAACATGATATTTCATTGTTATAACTAGATGTCAGCAGTGCAATGCCAAAGATTGTCAAATTGCATTATATAAGTTTTATTATTTATGAGAGCAAAATAATCTTTTGAACTGAAGAATTTGAATTTCAAATCAAAAAATGTGCAAACTTCATAAGTAAGCTTTCAAAATCAAAAAGCATAATTTTTTAGCTCAAAACGATGGAGAAAGTTTCATTACGAATTCACTTCCATTTCAATAAACATGACACTTTTTTTTCTGTCACTGGAACGCAGCTATGCATTTTAGGAAATATCAAAATGCATCATTATATTTTTGAAAGCATTTTAAGAGTTAAAAAGTTATTTTCATGAAGGAATCTGAATGTCAGTATAAAAATGTGCAAACATCATGAAAAAGCTCTCAACTGACTAAAAGCAACTTTTCAGATTCAGACAGCTGTTTGGAGTCATTCTCAATCAGAATTCCCTTTTCTTTCAATACACAACATTTATCTAGTGTCACTAGAAGGCAGCTATAAATTGCAAAGGAATGTCAATATGCATCATTGCATTTTGCATAAATGTTGTGAGATAAAATGTCATTTTAAATGAAGAACTGTGCAAACTTCATAAGAAAGCTCACAAATGCCAAAACGTAACTTTTTCAACGTAGAAAGCTTTAGTCTTTTTCATTCATAATTCACTTTTTATTGACTAAAACATGATATTTCATTGTTATAACTAGATGTCAGCAGTGCAATGCCAAAGATTGTCAAATTGCATTATATAAGTTTTATTCTTTATGAGAGCAAAATAATCTTTTGAACTGAAGAATTTGAATTTCAAATCAAAAAAATTTGAAAACTTCATAAGTAAGCTTTCAAAATCAAAAAGCATAATTTTTTAGCTCAAAACGATGGAGTAATTTTCATTACGAATACACTTCCATTTCAATAAACATGACATTTATCCAATGACTCTGGTAGGCAGCTTTAAATTGCAATGGAATGTCAATATGCATCATTGCATTTTCCGTGCATTTTTAGAGCTAAATTGTCATTTTAAATAAAGAATCTGAAATTTAAATAAGAACTGTGCAATCTTCATATGGCAGCACACAATTGCCAAAAAGTAACCTTTTCAACATAGAAAGCTTTTTAGAGGCTTTTTCATTCATTATTCACTGAAACATGACATTTCATTGTTTTAACAAGATGACAGAAGTGCAATGCCAAATTGTCAAAATTGATTGTCAAAATGCATCATATAAGTTTTATTCTTTATGAGAGCAAAATAATCTTTTGAAATGAAGAATTTGAATTTCAACTCAAAAAATGTGCAAACTTCATAAGTAAGCTTTCAACATCAAAAAGCATAATTTTTTAGCTCAAAACGATGGAGAAAGTTTCATTACGAATTCACTTCCATTTCAATAAACATGACACTTTTTTTTCTGTCACTGGAACGCAGCTATGCATTTTAGGAAATATCAAAATGCATCATTATATTTTGAAAGCATTTTAAGAGTTAAAAAGTTATTTTCATGAAGGAATCTGAATGTCAGTATAAAAATGTGCAAACATCATGAAAAAGCTCTCAACTGACTAAAAGCAACTTTTCAGATTCAGACAGCTGTTTGGAGTCATTCTCAATCAGAATTCCCTTTTCTTTCAATACACAACATTTATCTAGTGTCACTAGAAGGCAGCTATGGAACAACACCTATATCTCTGCACCAGAAAATCCTACTGTCATGGGGGTGGCCTCTTTCAACTTTGGACAGTAGGTGGGACATTGTGGTAAGAAATTTTGCCACGGCAAGCACCACTCACATTTTCTTCAGGAAATGTACATTCTAGTTTTTCTTCTTCTTCCGTACAAAACTTTGGCGCATAACTCGTCCCGCACCTTTTGGCGTAGACCCATGAATGAGGTGTCAAATCGTGCGGCTCATTGAGGAGAGGTGTGCTATGACTTTTATAAGCGATCGGGGGTACGGTGTTTGCCCCAGGGGCAAAAAATTGGGCAAAAAATCCCATTGACTTAACATTGCGCCGAACTTTGACGAGTCATAGCTCAGAGCGAGGACTTCGCAGAGACGTGTGATTTGCCACATTTGAAGAGGCTGACAGGCTCTGTGAGAACATACCTCACAATGGGGAAAAAGTTGCACCCCTGGGGGGCAGGAGCTGCCCAAATTTGCCCCAACGTAAGTCAATGGAATTTTTTGCAAAATTTTTTGGTAGCAGACCCACAAATGAGGCGTCAAATCGTGCAAATTATTTGGGAATGGTGTGCTATGACTTTTATAAGCTATCAGGGGTACGGTGTTTGCCCCAGGGGCAAAAAATTGGGCAAAAAATCCCATTGACTTAACATTGCGCCGAACTTTGACGAGTCATAGCTCAGAGCGAGGATTTCACAGAGACGTGTGATTTACCACATTTGAAGAGGCTGACAGGCTCTGTGAGAACATACCTCACAATGGGGTAAAAGTTGCCCGCCTGGGGGGCAGGAGCTGCCCAAAGTTGCCACAATGTTAAGTCTAAGGTGTAGGACGGCCCATGAAATGTCAATTTCTATTGAACATAACTCTGGATCACAGTGTCTTAGAGACAAGGGGGCGGGCTCATTTTACTCAGACGACCAATCAGTCTCTCAGGATCATTGTGAAGCTATCAAGCCACGCCCTAGCAACCATTTAGAGCACCTTAGCAACAAGTCCCATAGACTTCCATTGAAAGAGATCAAAGGGATATCTCCGGACTCAATTATCATAGAAACACGAGGGCGGTCTCGTTTGACTTGGGCCAGTAAAACAGCCAATCATGAATCCCCTCAACACTTCCTAGCCCCTCCCTAGCAACCATTTTCGAGCACCATTGCAACCAAAATCAAAAGAGAGATATCTTCCATTCTGAATGTCACAGAGGCATGGGAGTTGGTTTATATCATTCATACTGACAAGCAGCCTTTGGAGATTCATCATTGGCAGCTGCCAAGCCACTCCCTAGCAACAATTTAGAGCACCCTAGCAACCACATTTATTGATTTCAATTACAGTAAGATATCTTCAGATCAGAATGTCCTAGAGACATGATAGTTGCTTTGTTTTAATTGGGTGAGTAATCAGTCTTCAGCTTTCATCATGTGAACTACTTAGCAATGCCCTAGCAACCATTTAAAGCACCCTAGCAACAAAACACCATTGACATCCATTCAAAATCACTAAGATGTGTATCTTAGGATCAGAATGTCGTAGAGACTTCTGGGTTGACTTATTTCACTCAGGATGGAAAGTAAACTTGATAAATATCACCCTGGTAACTGCCTAGCAACCAGATGGGTTTACCATAGCAACCAAGTAACAAATCTCATATCTTTGCACTACAAAATCGTAGAGACTTCCGAGTTGACTTAATTCACTCAAGATGGCAAGGAGCATTGTTGGATGTTACTTTGGTAACTGGCTAGCAACCAAATAGGGTTACCCTAGCAACCAAGAAACAAATCACATTTCTCTGCACAAGAAAATCACAGAGAATTCCGGGTTGACTTATTTCACTCAGGATGGCAAGGAGCATTGTTGGCAGTCACCTTGGTAACTGCCTAGCAACCAGATATGGTTACCTTAGCAACCAAGTAACAAATCACATATCTTTGAACCAGAACATTGTAGAGACTTAGGGGTTGACATATTTCACTCAGGATTGCAAGGAGCCTTATGAGTATCACTTTGGTAACTGCCTAGCAACCAAATGGGGTAACCCTAGCAACCAAGAAACAAATTACATATCTCTGCACAAGAAAATCACAGAGACTTCCGGGTTGACTTATTTCACTCAGGATGGCAAGGAGCATTGTTTGCTGTCACCTTGGTAACTGCCTAGCAACCAGATGGGGTTACCCTAGCAACCAAGAAACAAATCACATATCTCTGCTCAAGAAAATCACAGAGACTTCCAGGTTGACTTATTTCACTCAGGATGGCAAGGAGCATTGTTGGCTGTCACCTTGGTAACTGCCTAGCAACCAGATGGGGTTACCCTAGCAACCAAGAAACAAATCACATATCTCTGCACAAAAAAATCACAGAGACTTCCGGGTTGACTTATTTCACTCAGGATGGCAAGGAGCATTGTTGGCTGTCACTTTGGTAACTGCTTAGCAACCAGATGGGGTTACCCTAGCAACCAAGTAACAAATCACATATCTCTGAACCAGAACATTGTAGAGATTCCGGGTTGACTTATTTCATTCAGTATGGCAAGGAGCATTGTTGGCTTGCCCCTTGTTAACTGCCTAGCAACCAGATGGGGTTACCCTAGCAACCAAGTAACAAATCACATATCTCTGTACTAGAAAATTTTAGAGACTTCCGGGTTGACTTATTTTACTCAGGATGGCAAGTAGCATTGGTGGCTTTCACCTTAGTAACTGCATATCAACCAGATGGGTTTCCCTAGCAACCAAGGAAAAACACCAATATCTCTGCACCAGAACATCCTACTGTCATGGGGGTGGCCTCTTTCAACTTTGGGCAGTAGGTGGGACATTGTGGTAAGAAATTTTGCCAAGGCAAGCACCACTCACATTTTCTTAAGGAAATGTACATTCTAGTTAGTGGTGCTTGCCAAAGGCAAGTCATCACTATTGTTATTGCTCATACTTATTATTATTTTTATTATTCCGGACAAAAGTTTGGCGCGCTACTCCTCCCGCACCTTTTGTCACAGACCCACGAATGAGGCGTCAAATTGTGCGGATTATTTGGGAATGGTGTGCTATGACTTTTATAAGCGATCGGGGGTACGGTGTTTGCCCCAGGGGCAAAAAATTGGGTAAAAAATCCCATTGACTTAACATTGAGCCAAACTTTGCCGAGTCATAGCTCAGAGCGAGGATTTCGCAGAGACGTGTGATTTGCCACATTTGAAGAGGCTGACAGGCTCTGTGAGAACATACCTCACAATGGGGTAAAAGTTGCACCCCTGGGGGGCAGGAGCTTCTCAAAGTTGCCCCAATGTAAGTTAATGGAATTTTTTTCAAACTTTTTTGGTCGCAGACCCACAAATGAGGCGTCAAATCGTGCGGATTATTTGGGAATGGTGTGCTATGACTTTTATAAGCGATCGGGGGTACGGTGATTGCCCCAGGGGCAAAAAATTGGGCAAAAAATCCCATTGACTTAACATTGCGCCGAACTTTGACGAGTCATAGCTCAGAGCGAGGATTTCACAGAGACGTGTGATTTACCACATTTGAAGAGGCTGACAGGCTCTGTGAGAACATACCTCACAATAGGGTAAAAGTTGCACCCCTGGGGGGCATGAGCTGCCCAAAGTTGCCCCAATGTTAAGTCTATGGTAGATTTTGTATTGAACATATCTCTGGATCACAGTGTCTTAGAGACAAGGGGGTGGGCTCATTTTACTCAGACGACCAATCAGTCTCTCAAGATCATTGTGAAGCTATCAAGCCACGCGCTAGCAACCATTTAGAGCACCTTAGCAACAACTCCCATAGACTTCCATTGAAAGAGATCAAAGGGATATCTCCGGACTGAATTATCATAGAAACATTAGGGTGGTCTCGTTTGACTTGGGGCAGTAAAACAGCCAATCATGAATCCCCTCAACACTTCCTAGCCCCTACCTAGCAACCATTTTTGAGCACCTTAGCAACCAAAATCCAAAGAGAGATATCTTCCATTCTGAATGTCACAGAGGCATTGGAGTTGGTTTGTATCATTCATACTGACAAGCAGCCTTTAGAGATTCATCATTGGCAGCTGCCAAGCCACTCCCTATCAACAATTTAGAGCACCCTAGCAACCACATTTATTGATTTCTATTACAGTAAGATATCTTCAGATCAGAATGTCCTAGAGACATGATAGTTGCTTTGTTTTAAATGGGTGAGTAATCAGTCTTCAGCTTTCATCATGTGAACTACTTAGCCACGCCCTAGCAACCATTTAAAGCACCCTAGCAACAAAACACCATTGACATCCATTCAAAATCACTAAGATGTGTATCTTAGGATCAGAATGTCGTAGAGACTTCCGGGTTGACTTATTTCACTCAGGATGGAAAGTAGACTTGATAAATATCACCCTGGTAACTGCCTAGCAACCAAATGGGGTTACCCTAGCAACCAAGAAACAAATCACATATCTCTGCACAAGGAAATCACAGAGACTTCCGGGTTGACTTATTTCACTCAGGATGGCAAGGAGCATTGTTTGCTGTCACCTTGGTAACTGCCTAGCAACCAGATGGGGTTACCCTAGCAACCAAGAAACAAATCACATATCTCTGCACAAGAAAATCACAGAGACTTCCGGGTTGACTTATTTCACTCAGGATGGCAAGGAGCATTGTTGCCTGTCACCTTGGTAACTGCCTAGCAACCAGATGGGGTTACCCTAGCAACCAAGAAACAAATCACATATCTCTGCACAAGAAAATCACAGAGACTTCCGGGTTGACTTATTTCACTCAGGATGGCAAGTAGCATTGTTGGCTGTCACCTTTGTAACTGCCTAGCAACCAGATGGGGTTACCCTAGCAACCAATTAACAAATCACATATCTCTGAACCAGAAAATCGTAGAGATTCCGGGTTGACTTATTTCATTCAGGATGGCAAGGAGCATTGTTGGCTTGCCCCTTGTTAACTGCCTAGCAACCAGATGGGGTTACCCTAGCAACCAAGTAACAAATCACATATCTATGTACTAGAAAATCATAGAGACTTCCGGGTTGACTTATTTTACTCAGGATGGCAAGTAGCGTTGGTGGGGTGTCACCTTAGTAACTGCATATCAACCAGATGGGTTTCCCTAGCAACCATGGTACAACACCAATATCTCTGCACCAGAACATCCTACTGTCATGGGGGCGGCCTCTTTCAACTTTGGGCAATAGGTGGGACATTGTGGTAAGAAATTTTGCCACGGCAAGCACAACTCACATTTTCTTCAGGAAATGTAGATTCTAGTTAGTGGTGCTTGCAAAGCAACACTATTGTAATCTCACATACTTATTTTCTTCTTCTTCTTCTTCTTCTTCTTCTTCCGTACAAAACTTCGGCACCTAACTCGTCCCGCACCTTTTGGCGTAGACCCATGAATGAGGTGTCAAATCGTGCGGCTCATTGAGGAGAGGTGTGCTATGACTTTTATAAGCGATCGGGGGTACGGTGTTTGCCCCAGGGGCAAAAAATTGGGCAAAAAATCCCATTGACTTAACATTGCGCCGAACTTTGACGAGTCATAGCTCAAAGCGAGGATTTCGCAGAGACATGTGATTTACCACATTTGAAGAGGCTGACAGGCTCTGTGAGAACATACCTCACAATGGGGTAAAAGTTGCACCCCTAGGGGGCAGGAGCTGCCCAAAGTTGCCCCAATGTAAGTCAATGGAATTTTTTCCAAAATTTTTTGGTCGAAAACCCACAAATGAGGCGTCAAATCGTGCGGATTATTTGGGAATGGTGTCCTATGACTTTTATAATCGATCGGGGGTACGGTGATTGCCCCAGGGGCAAAAAATTGGGCAAAAAATCCCATTGACTTAACATTGCGCCGAACTTTGACGAGTCATAGCTCAGATCGAGGATTTCACAGAGACGTGTGATTAACCACATTTGAAGAGGCTGACAGGCTCTGTGACAACATACCTCACAATGGGGTAAAAGTTGCACCCCTGGGGGGCATGAGCTGCCCAAAGTTGCCCCAATGTTAAGTCTATGGTAGATTTTGTATTGAACATAACTCTGGATCACAGTGTCTTAGAGACAAGGGGGCGGGCTCATTTTACTCAGATGACCAATCAGTCTCTCAGGATCATTGTGAAGCTATCAAGCCACGCCCTAGCAACCATTTAGAGCACCTTAGCAACAACTCCCATAGACTTCCATTGAAAGAGATCAAAGGGATATCTCCGGACTGAATTATCATAGAAACACGAGGGTGGTCTCGTTTGACTTGGGGCAGTAAAACAGCCAATCATGAATCCCCTCAACACTTCCTAGCCCCTCCCTAGCAACCATTTCCGAGCACCTTAGCAACCAAAATCCAAAGAGAGATATCTTCCATTCTGAATGTCACAGAGGCATGGGAGTTGGTTTGTATCATTCATACTGACAAGCAGCCTTTGGAGATTCATCATTGGCAGCTGCCAAGCCACTCCCTAGCAACAATTTGGAGCACCCTAGCAACCACATTTATTGATTTCAATTGAAGTAAGATATCTTCAGATCAGAATGTCCTAGAGACATGATAGTTGCTTTGTTTTAATTGGGTGAGTAATCAGTCTTCATCTTTCATCATGTGAACTACTTAGCCACGCCCTAGCAACCATTTAAAGCACCCTAGCAACAAAACACCATTGACATCCATTCAATATCACTAAGATGTGTATCTTAGGATCAGAATGTCGTAGAGACTTCCGGGTTGACTTATTTCACTCAGGATGGAAAGTAGACTTGATAAATATCACCCTGGTAACTGCCTAGCAACCAAATGGGGTTACCCTAGCAACCAATAAACAAATCACATATCTCTGCACAAGAAAATCACAGAGACTTCCGGGTTGACTTATTTCACTCAGGATGGCACGGAGCATTGTTTGCTGTCACCTTGGTAACTGCCTAGCAACCAGATGGGGTTACCCTAGCAACCAAGAAATAAATCACATATCTCTGCACAAGAAAATCACAGAGACTTCCGGGTTGACTTATTTCACTCAGGATGGCAAGGAGCATTGTTGCCTGTCACCTTGGTAACTGCCTAGCAACCAGATGGGGTTACCCTAGCAACCAAGAAACAAATCACACATCTCTGCACAAGAAAATCACAGAGACTACCGGGTTGACTTATTTCACTCAGGATGGCAAGGAGCATTGTTGGCTGTCACCTTGGTAACTGCCTAGCAACCAGATGGGGTTACCCTAGCAACCAATTAACAAATCACGTATCTCTGAACCAGAAAATCGTAGAGATTCCAGGTTGACTTATTTCAGTCAGGATGGCAAGGAGCATTCTTGGCTGTCACCTTGGTAACTGCCTAGCAACCAGATGGGGTTACCCTAGCAACCAAGAAACAAATCACATATCTCTGTACTAGAAAATCACAGAGACTTCCGGGTTGACTTATTTCAGTCAGGATGGCAAGGAGCATTGTTGCCTGTCACCTTGGTAACTGCCTAGTAACCAGATGGGGTTACCCTAGCAACCAAGAAACAAATCACATATCTCTGTAC
The DNA here is from genome assembly GCA_032164185.1 of Moxostoma hubbsi. Classification (NCBI taxonomy): domain Eukaryota; kingdom Metazoa; phylum Chordata; class Actinopteri; order Cypriniformes; family Catostomidae; genus Moxostoma; species Moxostoma hubbsi. The sequence continues at coordinate 12,125,289 of JAVLUX010000001.1, forward strand.
TACAAAATCGTAGAGACTTCCGGATTGACTTATTTTACTCAGGATGGTAAGTAGCATTGGTGGCTGTCACCTTAGTAACTGCATATCAACCAGATGGGTTTCCCTAGCAACCATGGAACAACACCAATATCTCTGCACCAGAACATCCTACTGTCATGGGGGTGGCCTCTTTCAACTTTGGGCAGTAGGTGGGACATTGTGGTAAGAAATTTTGCCACGGCAAGCACCACTCACATTTTCTTCAGGAAATGTACATTCTAGTTATTATTATTATTATTCCGGACAAAAGTTTGGCGCGCTACTCCTCCCGCAGCTTTTGTCACAGACCCACGAATGAGGCGTCAAATCATGCGGATTATTTGGGAATGGTGTGCTATGACTTTTATAAGCGATCGGGGGTACGGTGTTCACCCCAGGGGCAAAAAATTGGGCAAAAAATCCCATTGACTTAACATTGCACCGAACTTTGACGAGTCATAGCTCAGAGAGAGGATTTCGCAGAGACGTGTGATTTACCACATTTGAAGAGGCTGACAGGCTCTGTGAGAACATACCTCACAATGTGGTAAAAGTTGCAACCCTTGGGGGCAGGAGCTGCCCAATGTTGCCCCAATGTTAAGTCTATGGTAGGTTTTGTATTGAACATAACTCTGGATCACAGTGTCTTAGAGACAAGGGGGCGGGCTCATTTTACTCAGACGACCAATCAGTCTCTCAGGATCATTGTGAAGCTATCAAGCCACGCCCTAGCAACCATTTAGAGCACCTTAGCAACAAGTCCCATAGACTTCCATTGAAAGAGATCAAAGGGATATCTCCGGACTCAATTATCATAGAAACACGAGGGTGGTCTCGTTTGACTTGGGGCAGTAAAACAACCAATCATGAATCCCCTCAACACTTCCTAGCCCCTCCATAGCAACCATTTTCGAGCACCTTAGCAACCAAAATCCAAAGAGAGATATCTTCCATTCTGAATGTCACAGAGGCATGGGAGTTGGTTTATATCATTCATACTGACAAGCAGCCTTGGGAAATTCATCATTGGCAGCTGCCAAGCCACTCCCTAGCAACAATTTAGAGCACCCTAGCAACCACATTTATTGATTTCAATTACAGTAAGATATCTTCAGATCAGAATGTCCTAGAGACATGATAGTTGCTTTGTTTTAATTGGGTGAGTAATCAGTCTTCAGCTTTCATTATGTGAACTACTTAGCCACGCCCTAGCAACCATTTAAAGCACAAAAGCAACAAAACACCATTGACATCCATTCAAAATCACTAAGCTATGTATCTTACGATCAGAATGTCGTAGAGACTTCCGGGTTGACTTATTTCACTCAGGATGGAATGTAGACTTGATAAATATCACCCTGGTAACTGCCTAGCAACCAGATGGGTTTACCATAGCAACCAAGTAACAAATCTCATATCTTTGCACTGCAAAATCGTAGAGACTTCCGAGTTGACTTATTTCACTCAAGATGGCAAGGAGCATTGTTGGATGTTACTTTGGTAACTGCCTAGCAACCAAATGGGGTTACCCTAGCAACCAAGAAAAAAAATCACATATCTCTGCTCAAGAAAATCACAGAGACTTCCGGGTTGACTTATTTAACTCAGGATGGAACGTAGACTTGATAAGTATCACCCTGGTAACTGCCTAGCAACCAGATGAGTTTACTCTAGCAACCAAATAAAAAAATCACATATCTAAGAACTAGAAAATCGAAGAGAATTTGGGGTTGAATTTTTTCACTCATGATGGCAAGGAGCATTGTTGGCTGTCACCTTGGTAACTGCCTAGCAACCAGATGGGGTTTCCCTAGCAACCAAGAAATAAATCACATATCTCTGCACAAGAAAATCACAGAGACCTTCTGGTTGACTTATTTCACTCAGGATGGCAAGGAGCATTGTTGGCTGTCACTTTGGTAACTGCCTAGCAACTAGATGGGGTTACCCTAGCAACCAAGAAACAAATCACATATCTCTGTACTATAACATCGTAGAGACTTCCGGGTTGACTTATTTTACTCAGGATGGCATTTAGCATTGGTGGCTGTCACCTTAGTAACTGCATATCAACCAGATGGGTTTCCTTGGTGACCATGGAACAACACCAATATCTCTGCACCAGAACATCCTACTGTCATGGGGGTGGCCTCTTTCAACTTTGGGCAATAGGTGGGACATTGTGGTAAGAAATTTTGCCACGGCAAGCACCACTCACATTTTCTTCAGGAAATGTACATTCTAGTTAGTGGTGCTTGCAAAGCAACACTTTTGTAATCTCACATAATTATTAGTGGTGCTTGCAAAGCAACACTATTGTAGTCTCACATACTTATTTTTCTTCTTCTTCTTCCGTACAAAACTTCGGCGCGTAAATCGTCCCGCACGTTTTGGCGTTGTCCCATGAATGAGGTGTCAAATCGTGCGGCTCATTGAGGAGAGGTGTGCTATGACTTTTATAAGCGATCGGGGGTACGGTGTTTGCCCCAGGGGCAAAAAATTGGGCAAAAAATCCCATTGACTTAACATTGAGCCGAACTTTGACGAGTCATAGCTCAGAGACGTGTGATTTACCACATTTGAAGAGGCTGACAGGCTCTGTGAGAACATACCTCACAATGGGGTAAAATTTGCACCCCTGGGGGGGCAGGAGCTGCCCAAAGTTGCCCCAATGTTAAGTCTATGGTGTAGGACGGCCCATGAAATGTCATTTTGTATTTAACATAACTCTGGATCACAGTGTCTTAGAGACAAGGGGGCGGGCTCATTTTACTCACACGACCAATCAGTCTCTCAGGATCATTGTGAAGCTATCAAGCCACGCCCTAGCAACCATTTAGAGCACCTTAGCAACAAGTCCCATAGACTTCCACCGAAAGAGATCAAAGGGATATCTCCGGACTGAATTATCATAGAAACACGAGAGTGGTCTCGTTTGACTTGGGGCAGTAAAACAGCCAATCATGAATCCCCTCAACACTTCCTAGACCCTCCCTAGCAACCATTTTCGAGCACCTTAGCAACCAAAATCCAAAGAGAGATATCTTCCATTCTGAATGTCACAGAGGCATGGGAGTTGGTTTATATCATTCATACTGACAAGCAGCCTTTGGAGATTCATCATTGGCAGCTGCCAAGCCACTCCCTAGTAACAATTTAGAGCACCCTAGCAACCACATTTACTGATTTCAATTACAGTAAGATATCTTCAGATCAGAATGTCCTAGAGACATGATAGTTGCTTTGTTTTAATTGGGTGAGTAATCAGTCTTCAGCTTTCATCATGTGAACTACTTAGCCACGCCCTAGCAACCATTTAAAGCACCCTAGCAACAAAACACCATTGACATCCATTCAAAATCACTAAGATGTCTATCTTAGGATAAGATTGTCGTAGAGACTTCCGGGTTGACTTATTTCACTCAGGATGGAAAGTGGACTTGATAAATATCACGTTGGTAACTGCCTAGTAACCAGATGGCGTTAGCATAGCAACCAAGTAACAGATCTCAGATCTATGCACTAGAGAATCGTAGGGACTTCCAGGTTGACTTATTTCTCTCTGGATGGAAAGTAGCCTTGATAAGTATCACCCTAGTAACTGCCTAACAATCAGGTGTGTTTACACTTGTAACCAAGAAACAAATCACATATCTCTGCACAAGAAAATCGTAGAGACTTCCGGGTTGACTTATTTCACTCAGGATGGCAAGGAGCATTGTTGGCTGTCACCTTGGTTACTGCCTGGTAACCAGATAGGGTTACCCTAGCAACCAAGTAACAATCACATATCTCTGCACCAGAACATTTTTGAGAATTCTGTGTTGATTTATTTCACTCAGGATGGCAAGGAGCCTTGATAAGGATCCTTCTGGTTACTGCCTAGTAACCAGATGGGGTTATCCTAGCTACCAAGCAAAAAATCACATATCTATGAACCAGAAAACTGTAGAGAAATCTGGGTTGTCTTATTTCAATAAGGAAGGAAAGTGGACTTAATAAGTATCATCCTGGTAACTGCTTAGCAACCAGATGGGGTGACCCTAAAAACAAAGTAAGAAATCATATATTTCTGCACCAGAAAATCTTTGAGAATTCCTGGTTGACTTATTTCACTCAGGATGTCAAGGAGACTTAAAATAGACTTAAAAAATATCACCATGGTTATTGCTTTGCAACCAGATGGGGTTACCCTAGCAACCAAGTAACAAATCAAATATCTCTGCACCAGAAAATCGAAGAGAATTATGGGTTGACTTAATTCACTCAGGATGGCAAGGAGCATTGTTTGCTGTCACCTTGGTAATTGGCTAGCAACCAGACAGGTTACACTAGCAACCAAGTAACAAATCAAATATCTCTGCACCAAAAATCATAGAGAATTCCTGTTTGACATATTTCAGTCAGGATGGCAAGGAGCCTTTTTAAGTATCACCCTGGTAACTGTCTAGCAACCAGATGGTGTTACCCTAGCAACCAAGTAACAAATCACATATCTCTGCACTAGAAAATCGTAGAGATATCTGGGTTGTCTTATTTCACTAAGGAAGGAAAGTGGACTTAATAAGTATTGTCCTGGTAACTGCCTAGCAATCAGATGGGTTTACCCTAGCAACTAAGTAACAAATCACTTGTCTCTGCTCCAGAAAATCATACAGACTTCTGTATTGACTTTTTTCTCTCAGGATGCCATGGAACCTTGAAAAGTATCACCCTGGTAACTGCCTAACTACCAGGTGAGGTTACCCTTGCAACCAAATAACAGATCACATATCTATAAACCAGAAAATTGTAAAGACTTCCAGTTTGTATTATTTCACTCTGGAAGGAAAGTGGTCTTGAGAAGTATCACCCTGGTAACTGCCTAGCAACCAGATGGTGTTACCCTAGCAACTAAGTAACAAATCACATATCTCTGCACTAGAAATTCATAGAGATTTCCGTGTTGACTTATTTCACTCAGGATGGCAAGGAGCATTGTTGGCTGTCACCTTGGAGCCTAGCAACCAGATTGGGTTACCCTAGCCACCAAGTAACAAATCACATTTCACTGCACTTGAGAATTGTAGAGACTTCCAGGCATGGCCGTAACTACCATTAAGGACACAGAGGTCATGTCCTCTGTATTTTTTTCTTGAAGTGTAGTTTCATTGTGAAGTGAAAATAGCCGATGAGACAATTATCCTTGCATCAACGGACTGTCACATGACACGTACTTGCAGATACCACTGTCATGTCAAGGATAATTGCCTAGATTATCAAGGATAATTTGCCTAGAAACCAAATGGTGTTACCCTTGCAATCAAGTAACAAATCACATATTTCTGCACTAGAAAATCGTAGAGACATCAGGGTTGTCTAATTTCACTCAGGATAGAATGGAGCATTGTTGACTGTCACCTTGGTAACTGCCAAGCAACCACTATCTCTGCACTAGAGAATCTTATAGACTTCCAGGTTGACTTATTTCACTCAGGATGGAAAATAGCCTTGATAATTATCACCCTGGTAACTGCCTAACTACCAGGTGAGGTTACCCTAGCAACCAAGCAACAAATCACATATCTATGAACCAGAAATTTGTAGAGACTTTCGGGTTGTCTTATTTCACTCAGGATGGAAAGTGGCCTTGATAAGTATCACTCTTGTAACTGCCTAGCAACCAGATGGGGTTACCCTAGCAAACAAGTAACAAATCACATATCTCTGCACCAGAACATCCTACTGTCATGGGGGTGGCCTCATTCAACTTTGGTCAGCAGGTGGGACATTGTGGTAAGAAATTTTGCCACGGCAAGCATCACTCACATTTTCTTCTGGAAATGTACCCATCTAGTTATTATTCTTATTCTTCCTTAAAAAATTTGGTTTAGACCCATGAATGAGGTGTCAAATCAACCGGCCTATTGAGGACACCTATGCAATTACTTTTATAAGGGGTTTGGGGTACGTTGCATCCCAAGGGGTCAAAAAATGGCCCAAAATATTCTATAGACTTTGCATTGCGACGAATTTTGACGGATCATATCTCCAGAACAGGATTTCTTAAAGAAATGTGGGTGGACTCATTTCATGCGGCCTAGCAAGCAGTTTTGGAGCATGACATAAGTTTGGGGGTTAGATTTACACCTGGGAGGTAAAAAAGGGCCACAATATGCCCCATAGGCATATTATGGCAAGGGTCTCACCCACGAAAACAATTGTTTTTCCCGACTATGACAAGACACTTTATTTTGTGGGATCATATTTCCCAATCAAAATGCCGTGGAGACACGGGGGACAGGGGCTCATTTCACTCGGGCTACCAATCAGTCTTAAAATATCACCTTGGAAATGAAGTAGCAATGCCCTAGCAACCATTTGCAGCACCCTATCAACAATTGCATACACTTCCATTCAAAATGGTTCAGATGGATATTTCAGAATATAATATTATAGACAATTGGGGATTGACTCTTTTGAGTCAGGTTAGTAAGCAGCTAATAAGAATCACTCTGTTCATTGGCTGGCCATGCCCTAGCAACCATTTTGAGCACCCTAGCAACCAGCTCTATTGATTTCAATTACAGTGTGATATCTTCGGATCAGAATATCCTAGAGACTTGAGAGTTAGTTTGTTTGAATTGGGTGAGTAATCAGTCTTCAAGTATCATCATGGGAACTACTTAGCAACATTTAGAGCACCCTAGCAACCAAACACCATTGACATCCATTAAAAATCACTAAGATGTGTATCTCAGTTTCAGAATGTCATATAGACTTCTAGATTGACTTATTTCACTCAGGATGGAAATTAGCCTTGATAAGTACTGTGGTAACTGCCTAGCAACCACATGGGGTTACCCTTGCAACCAAGCAACAAATCACATATCTCTGCACCAGAAAATCATAGAAACGTCCGTGTTGACTTTTTTCACTCAGGAAGGAAAGTATCCTTGATAAGTATCACCATGGTAACTGCCTAGCAACTAGATGGGGTTACCCTAGCCACAAAGTAACAAATCAAATATCTCTGCACCAGAGCAATGTTGAGACTTCCAAGTTGACTTATTTCACTCAGGATGGAAAGGATTCTTTTGATTTTCACCTTAGTAACTGCCTAGCAACCAGATGGGTTTACACTAGTAACCAAGTAACAAATCACATATCTCTGCAACAGAACATTGTAGAGACTTCCAGGTTGACTAATTTCATTCACCCTAGCAACCAAGTAACAAATCAAATATCTTTGCAACAGAAAATCGTAGAGACTTCTGGGTTGACTTATTTCACTCAGAAAAGAAAGTAGGCTTGATAGGTATCACCCGAGTAACTGTCTAGCAACCAGATTGGGTTACCCTAGCAACCAAGTTACAAATCCCATTTCTCTGCACTAGAAAATCGTAGAGACTTTTGGGTTGCCTTTTTTAATTATGGATGGCAAGGAGCCTTGAAAAGTATCACCTTGGTTAATGCCTAGCAACCAGATGGGGTTACCCTAGAAACTAAGCAACATATCACATATCTCTGTATCAGAACATAGTAAAGACTTCTGGTTTGACTTATTTCAATCAGAATGGCTAGGAGCCTTGAAAAGTATCACCTTGGTTAATGCCTAGCAACCAGATGGGGTTACCCTAGCAACCAGAACATCGTAGTGAATTCTGGGTTGAACTATTTTATTCAGAATGGAAAAGAGGCTTGATTAAGTATAATCCTGGAAACTGCCTAGCAAACAGATAGGGTTACACAAGCAACCAAGTAACAAATCAACTATCTCTTCATAAGAATTTTGTAGTGACTTCCATGTTGACAAATTTCTCTCATTAAGGCAAGGAGCCATGTTAAGTATCACCTTGGTAACTGCCTAGCAATCAGATCGGGTTACCCTTGCAACCAAGTAGCAATTAACATATCTCTACACCAGAATATCATAGAGAATTCTGGGTTGAATTATTTCACTTAGGATGGAAAGGATGCTTGATAAGTATCACTCTGATAATTGCGTAGCAACCAGATGTGCTTACCCTATTAACCAAGTAACAATTCACATATCTCTGCAGCAGAATATCATAGAGAATTCCAGGTTGAATTATTTCACTCAGAATAGAAATGATCCTCTTTAAGTATCTCTCTGGTAACTGCTTAGCAACCAGATGGGGTTACCCTAGCAACCAAGTAACAAATCACATATCTCCGCACCAGAACATTGTAGAGACTTCCGGGTTGATATATTTCACTCCTTATGGCAAGGAGCCATGTTAATTATCAACCTTTACAATTGCCTAGCAACAGCATGGGTTTACCCTAGCAACCGAGTAACAAATCGCATATCTCTTCAACAGAAGGTTGTAGAGACATCAGGGTTGATTTATTTCACTCAGAATAGCAAGGACCCTCATTAATTATACCTCTGGTAACTGTTTAGCAACCAGATGGGGTTACCCCAGCAACCAAGTAACATATCACACATCTTTGCACTAGAATATCGTAGAGACTTCTGGTTTCATTCATTTGACTCAGGGTAGCAAGGTGCCTTTTGAAAATCTTCTTTGTAACTGCCAAGCAACCAGATTGGGTTACCCTAGCAACCAAGTATCAAATCACATATCTCTGAACCAGAACATCTTAGAGATTTTCTGGGTTTATTTATTTAACTCAGGATGGCAAGAGTCTTTTGATTATCACCTTAGTTAGTGCCTAGCAACCAGATGGGGTTACCCTGGCAACCAAGTATCAAATCACATATCTCTGCAACAGAACAATGTAGAGACTTTCGGGTTGACTTATTTAACTCAGGACGGCCAGGAGTCTTTTGAGTATCACCTTGGTAACTTCAAAGCAACCAGTTGGGGTTACCTTAGCAACCAAACAACAAATCATATATCTCTGCTCCATAAAACCATAGAGATATCTGGGTTGGCTTATTTAACTCAGGATGGCAAGGAGCCTTGATAAGTATTACCCTGGTAACTGTCTAGCAACCAGTTGTGGTCACCCTAGCAACCAAGTAACAAATCACATATTTTGGCACAAGAACATCATAGAGACTTCCAGGTTGATTTATTTCACTCAGGATGGCAAGGAACCTTGATAAGTATCCCCCATTTAACTGCTTAGCAACAATATGGGGACTTCTGAACAGGACTGAATTTACAGGTAAATGATTTTTCCTGTAATATATCCTTTATATATTGTACTTCCTATCATTCCACTACTCATACTTTCTCTCTATCATTCCATTACTCTCTTTTCTATCTTTACATCACCCTTTTTGTTCTTTCTTTCACTCTATCACTTTAACATCCTAGCAACCTCATACAACCTAGCAAACAAAACCCATTAACTGCCATTCAAAATGAAATAGATGGATATCTCTTGATCAGCAAGTCCTACAGACATGACAGTTGGTTTCTTTGAATTGGATGAGCAATCAGTCTTCAAATATCATCATGGAAATTACTTAGCCATGCCCTAGCAAACATTTAGAGTAACACAGCAACCAAAACCCATTGACATCCATTTAAAATCACTTATATTGGTATCTCAGGATCTGGGCATGGGGAGCAGAAGGTGCCCCATCCCTGAGAAATGGATGTTTGCTAGGGCATGGCTAAGTAATTTCCATGATGATATTTGAAGACTGATTGCTCATCCAATTCAAAGAAACCAACTGTCATGTCTGTCATGTAAGAAGATCTTTCTCAGGGGAATTTGCCAGTGAGGTGCTGTTGTGAGGAATGTGAGATCCGAGAACCAGGTCCGGGTGGGCCAAGAAGGACCCACTAAGGTGACCTGTTCCTCTTCCTTCCTGACCTTGCACAGCACCTGTGCAAGAAGGCTCACTGTGTGAAATGCGTACTTTTGCAGCCCCTGGGGCCAGCTGTGTGCCAACATGTCTGTGCCGAGAGTTGCCTCCATTATGGAGTACCAGAGCGGGCAATGGGAGTTGTCCTGGGAGGCAAAGAGATCTATCTGTGCCATTCCGAACTGGCCCTAGATCAGCTGGACCACCTGTGGGTTGAGCCTCCACTCTCCACTGAGCGTAACCTGTCACAACAGTGTTTCCACCATCATGTTGTGGTCACCAGGGATTTGAGTGTTGCAGCGGCCTGTGTCGCGGCTGACTCCAAAGGAGGAGAGTGTGGGCGAGTTGTGACATATGATGAGAGTGCACGCTGCCGTGGCAATTTATGTATGCACGATTTATCGTGGTGCTGTCTGAACAGATCAAGATTTGCTTGCCCCAAACTAGTGGGAGACACCTCCGCAGGGCAAGGAATACAGCCAACAACTTGAGGCAGTTGATGTGCCAATGCAGGTGTGGCCCCGTCCAGGAGCCAACAGCTTCGTGCCCGTTGCACACGTGCCCCAACCCAGTTGAGAGGCATCTGTGGTGACCACGACACATCTGGACACCTGCTGTCCGCAGAAAACAGAGGTCTGTCCAAGGGTTGAAAGTCTGACGGCAGGAATGGGTGATTAACACATGGTATGTGCTGTGGTGCCATGCCCATCTCAGGACTCAAGTCTGAAGCAAGTGCTGAAGTGGTCTCATATGCATCAACCCGAGCGGCATGACCGCGGCAGAGGATGTCATATACCCCAGGAGCCTCTGGAATTTTTTTAGAGGAACCGCTGTGCTGGGACCAAAGAGAGCAAGGTACCTGAGCACTGGCTGTGTGCGCTCATTCGTGAGGAGTGCTGTCATTGAGACTGTGTCTAACTCCATGGCGAGAAAAGAGATGATCTGAACTGGGCGAGCTTCCTCTTTTCCCAGTTGACCTGAAGCCATAGATGGCTGAGGTGCCTAAGTACCTGGTCCCTGTGAGCGCATAGTAACTCTCGAGAGTGAGCCAGGATGAGCCAGTTATCGAGGTAGTTGAGTATGCGGATGCCCCTCTGCGACCTTCGTGAAGACGTGAGGGGACAGGGATAGGCCGAAGGGGAGGACCATGTACTGATATGCCTGGCCATCGAACGCGAACCATAGGAAGGGTCGTGTCGAGGTGAAATGAAGATGTGGAAGTACGCGTCCTTTAGGTCTATCGCCGTTAACCAATCTAGCTGTCGAACACGGGTAAGAATCTGTTTGTGCGTGAGCATTTTGAACAGGAAATTTACAAGGCCTGGTTGAGAGCTCACAGGTCCAAGATTGGTCGCAACCCACCACCTTTTTTGGGTACGATGAAGTAAGGGCATTGAAACCCTTCTCCATCTCAGCTGGAGGGACAGACTCTATCACATCCTTGAGAAGCAGATTCGTGATCTCTGTATGCGGCAAAAAAGCCAACACTTTAAGTGCAGAGGTGGAGCGAATACCACCGAAACGAGGCAGGAGCCAGGTGAACTGAGTCATGTATCCGAGTCAGATGGTCCTGGACAACCAGCACGACAGGTTGGGCAGCAAAAGCCATGCGTCCAAACTTTGCACGAGGGGCACTAATGGGACGATCGCTTCTGACATATCGGATGAGGCTTCACAGTGGTGGGAGCAGGTAATAGTGCCGGGAGGCGGAAGAGCATCTCGAGGCTTGGGTGCTGAGAAAAGACTCAAAGCACTTACCTTGCTCCGTGGACCCGGCAGGGGGCGGGTTAGAGACTGGGGAAGTGGTCCTGGAAGGCGCTGGCCTACGGGGGCTGAGCAGTCACGGGTCCGGAGGCAAGGGATCTGCATCCAAGGAGCTGGGACTGTGGAGTTTTGGGGCCGGGGTGCTGTGAGAATGGTACGCACCAGCTGGATGACTCAGAGAGTGAGGAAATCGCTCTTCAATTGAGAATGTGGGTGCCGCAGCCCGAAAGCGGTGCGAAAAATGAAACAAGGATTCTCCTCCCTGCCCTTGTCTTGGTACCAGCTCCGGAGAAAACGTCTGATTGCCTGGGTCACCTGTCTCAGGAGAGCTTAGGAGCTTACCTGGTCCTGGAAGTGATCCTGGAGACGGGGGGTGTACACCGTCTGCAAAGTGCTCGGCGCTGGGGCTGAGAGCTGGGCCCGGGTTGAGGTGGAACTACCTTTTGTATAGTCGCAGCGGGACGCCCTCGGCGAGTAGGTGGGGCACAGGGCGCACTGGTTTGGCGATGGCGCGGCATGATGTGGGATATCGCCTCCATTCTTTACCACCGAGAACTGCTGGGCTAAGTCATCAACGGTGTCACCAAAGAGGCCAAGCTGGGAGACGGGGGAGTTGAGAAAGCGTGCCTTGTCAACATCATGCATCTCAACCATGTTCAGCTGGATGTGACGTTGCTGGACCACGAGGGTGGCCATCGCCTGCCCAAGTGCTTGCGCTGTGACCTTCGTGGCTCTGAGAGCAAGGTCAGTGGCAGAGCGCAGTTCCTGCAGCACATCGGGTTCAGGACTACCCAGGTGCAGATCTATGAGTGCCTTGGCTTGGTGTACTTGCTGGAGAGCCATGGCATGCAAGGCGGAGACGGCCTGTCCGGTGGTGCTGTAGGCTTTTGCATTCAGTGACGACATCATCCTCCAGGCTCTGGAGGGGAGTACCGGGCGGTCCCGCCAGGCGGCAGCGTTCTCAGGACACAGGTGGATTGCAACCGCCCTGTTCACCTGGGGGACGTCTGTGTACCTGTGGGCTGTCCCACCATCCAGGGTAGTGAGATCGGACGAACGGAGGGGTCGGTTCTGGGCAGTAAAAGGTGCCCTCCATGACTGCGTCAGTTTGTCATGCACTTCCAGGAAGAAAGGAACTGGGGGGCCTGGCTATGAGTGGTGCCCTGATCTGAGGAACCGATCGAGTAGACGTGAGGGGGGGACGGAAGTTTCCAGTCCAGCCTCGCGCTCACAGCTGCCCGGGAAAGCATAGCAGACCCGAAGGTGGCGACTCATCAGCATCAGACGCCGCTGTGACACTGTCCGATGCAGCGGTGTTGTATTCATCCAATTCCGGGAGCTCAAGGGAGAATGCCGGATGGAACGACAGAATGGCGGAAAGACATCTTTAAAAAGACACGTCCTGAAAAGGACGTTCAACGCCTGCTGTGTATTGCTCTTTTATGAGTGAAAACTCAAACTCTTTTAGAGAAACAAACTCTTTTAGGAGGGGAAAACACTCTTTTAGGCAGTGAAAGCACTGTCGAAGCACCCAGGGGCGTGGACTGCACAGCGTGCAGAGAGAGAGAACTTCAGCGGGAAATGCGCCGTAAGATCCAGCAGAAGTGCTTCTTGCCAATAGAGGTGAGTGGAACAGTGGTGAACTCAGCTTGCTGTTGCACAACCACTTGGCTCCGAAGAAAAAAATCTGACTAAACAGAAGCACACCCGCTTCCCTTTATATGCCTGGGGGCGGGACATTTAAATTCTGTCTGCCAATTTCACGTGGCTACCAAGGAAGACCCCTTGTGTCACAACCATCGACACAATGTCGAGTGAGTGATAGAAGGGGAACTGTTGTTATTTAATGCATTTGTTGAGACTATGGAAGATGGGTTACATTAATTACACCAGTTCATCCCATTCATAGTGATCTGCGGAGACACGCGAGAGGGGGTTCAGCGAAAAAATGACAGCCTGACGTGCTTGCCAATGCCTGTCAGAAAGGTAGGAGGAACGTGCTACTGGCAGCCACCAATCATTAGAGTCCAAAAAGAGTCTGTGTCCAAAAACTAGAAAATGCTACCTATGAAGGCTGTATATGGAGGCAGGATGAAAATAAGGTGATTTTCAAACTATTCTGAGACCAGTTTTGTTGAGAGTTCCATTCATTAACGCTGTCGGTTAAACCAGTAACTGATTATGCAGCAAGTCAACTACCTACATTTTTAAGTTGCAGCCAGAGACTATCACTAAACAAACAATCACTAAACTCCCAGCGAAATTAAATTTTGAAATGACAACAGCAAACAGACAATTTCTTCAGTGTTAGTAGTTAAGTTCATTTTATAAAATAATTACAACATATTTCTTTAATTTATAAAGACTTGACTTAATATTGTTAGCACTGTTGTTATTTTTACAAGTCTTGCATTCTAAATTAGATAATTCGAAATTACAATGGCACTACACAATGTGAAACTGACCATGAAATGTTTGCATTCAGCAATAAAATACTATAAGGTTAAATATGGACAATAAAATGCTGTCATCAGTCATTCAGATATCAGGTACAGTAGGCTATTCCTATTTTGTAAGATAAATTGCATAACTAGAATTTCTGGCCAATATTAATATATATTATGGTCTGAGAAAGAAATGCAATGGTGATGTAAGGCAAATGTCAAGAAATTTTGTTTGATAATTGAAAAAAAAAAAATTGTGTTTGATTTAGGTTTAGTTCACTGTATACTTAACCCTCTGGGGTCTGAGGGTATTTTGGGCCCTGGAGAAGTTTTGACATGCCTTGACATTTGTGCTTTTTTAATTTGCTTAAAAACATATTAATGGCTAAAGTCTGATAACACTGTATTCAGCACAAACTGGGCTACAATAATACGTGAGCAACATGTGTGTACAGGGTTGTATTTTTGAGAAAATAACGTTTATGTGTGGTTTTTGAAAAAACTCAAATTTTAAGTCACTGAAATAAGGCCATATAACACATACTCAAAATTTGTCCACAAGACTTTTGAGAACTGGATCTTGTAGCCTAGAGTTTTTGCTACAAAATGATGTGAAAACCATCCTGATCACTCATTCATACAAAACAATATAGTAATTTAACTTTTGTAAGACAATTTTAGTGTTGAAAGGTAATATGCGAGGAGGCGTGAATGATCATGAATATTGATGTGATTCACACCTGAGAGACAATGATCCCACCCCTGAGCCTATCAATGAGGAATGTGACAGAAAGAGAATGAATGTGAGGAGACTTAATGATCCAAATCAAGTTTTAAGTTAAAAGAAGTAATCTGAATTTATTTTTTCTTTACATAAAGACTTTACTTAATTTTAGACCTACACTACCTTTAAAAGAAGTCTCTTCTGCTCACCAAGACTGGATTTATTTGATCCAAAATACAGAAACAACATTGATATTCTGAACTCTTTTTACAATTTAAAAGAAGTTTTCTGTCTAAATATATTGTAAATATTGTGTATATTGTGATCAAAGCATCATTTTCAGCATCATTACTGCAGTCCTCAGTGTCACATGATCCTTCAGAAATCATAATAATATGGTGATTTTCTAATGTGGGCATATTTAAAGTGTATTTAACCTGAACACATATTTGCAAGCACAAGCTTTGTTGATGATAATGAGGCAGCATAACCTCTAGTTAAAATATAATCTAAATACTCATATTATTTTTATATCATATTACATATCATATTTATATTATACAGCATACAATTTAAATGCCTGCTTTAGCCGAAACAGCATTTAAATGTAACTAAAACTTGCTTATTAGGACATATTTCAAATGTCAATACTCTGAATCCTGGCTGGCAAGTCTAGAAACACTCCCACTAGTAAAATATGTTCAAGTTTATATAAAATAGCATGTCAACTAATGAAAATGAATTGACTTACTTGTCCGAAATTGTATCCTCGGCTGGATCAAATCTCTCTTCAAAATACAAATGTTCATCAGAGTCCCGCTCTTCTTCTGAGGAAAATGTTAACTCTTCCATACATTCCTGGAGCATTCTCGCCTGTGTATCATTGCAAACGCATAGAAAACTGAATGCATTTTGTTTATATTATAACTCCCAGTCGGGGGCGTGTACATTTGCATTGATCGTCTCAGCACATTAGTGTATGAATGGCGTGCTCTGCTGGTGGGTGGGATCACATTACAGATAATTCGATGAACCGGTAAAAACTGTACAGCACTTTGTTTCAAACAGATTGCATTGCAGGAGAAAATTTGTTTTAAATTTAAATTGGTTTATTAAAAAGTAGACATCTAAGGCTTTCTTTAGACATATGTTTCATGTTTGTGTGATAAGTATTCGCGGAGTTTCAGTTCATTTTTGTGACGTGTTTCTGAAATATGCTCGTGACCACAGAGACTGCTGAAAGCTCACCTTTTTTATTTTCTTTATTTTACAAAAGCACAAGATTTTGTTGTTGTTGTGAGTGTATACAAATAAAAGTAGACCCTTTTTTGTCTCTAATGATGTCTTAAAATTATCTGTATACCCAAAAATGACGGAGTATTTTAAGTTGTTTCTGCTGTAATGACGAAAAATTTCCAACAGGACGTTCCGGCGCGTCTGTCGACCCCAGAGGGTTAAGCTTAATTAAGCTTAATTTTACTGCCCCCAAAAGGCAAAAAGTAATATCTTGTTAATTTTAAGTACCAAAATAACGGGACTCTTTCTGTCTTGTAAAAGATGGAAGCTCAGATTCAGGGAAAATGAAGGCTGTTTAATAATCCAGTGTAAATACTTCAGTGTTGGTGTATCATTTGCTTTGTAGGGCAGAATAGTAAATTATTGGTATGTTTAATGTAAATTTTTGTATTCCTGTCAATTGTAAAGTATAACAACTTAAAGAACTCGGTTAATCACATTATTTACCAAAACTAGGCTTTTATTGGCATGCATGAAGACATTAACTTAACCAAGATCTGTTTAATAAATGTCCCATATGCAATAAAACAATGAATTTATGTGATAATAACCATTATTCCAAAAGACATTTAGAACACAGCAGTCCCACAGACATTCTGTGGGCAGTACACTGGCAAGGAGACAAGAGGACATTCTTTTTGAATGGATATGGAGAAGATGCTTCATAGTCTGAATACACTACTTTTGTAAGGAAACAGCTCATCAATTATTCCAATCCATGCTTCGATATGAGGCTTCATTGGAAATTGCGCTGCATACTTGATACATGCCTGAAAGTTGTCTTATGTAACATCACTAGTGTGGATTGTTTTCAGAGAATCTTCACTCAGCTTAATTTCCCATCCTTAATGAAAATTTTAAATACACAAAGGCATATCTCCTTCTTGGCTACTGACAGCAAGGTGGCAGGTGCTCTAAAATACGATCGATTGTGACTGATGTCACTTCCAACTGCAAACACGCCCCACAGAATAAACTCCCACCCCCAAAACTGATTGGCAGGTGTCTCTGATTCCATTTGAATTTTGGCAGTACGGGACACTGAGGAAGTGAAATAGCAAACAGGGTAATTAGTATTGCTTTTTCAAAATGACAGGGTCATAACTCGTAAGACATGGGAAATGCAATTGCAAATGGACTTTGCTTTTCCAATTGAAATTTGGCAGACGTCATATATTTGTATAAATTATTTTAAAACAGACCTCTGCACCGCACACAAGGTTCTACCATTAGGTTACACCAGTGAAAGTAATTTTATGGGTTATGAATAGCAGGTTACAACTTTTTACAATGTAGGTGTAAGAAGCTCTAATTCATTTTATGAACTATGTAGTACTATGCCATAAATGAAATCAAATAACTTTTTGCTAATTCGAGCTGCACAGCTTTTACTTTATCAGCAGGAGATCATGTCATGTGTACAGCCACAGTAATAGGTTTAAGTTCACCTGACTATAGCCCAAACAACCTGGGCAGTGTGAGCAGAGGAGTTGTAAGACTTGCAGCACAAAACACTGTCTCACGAAAAGAACAGCAACTCACCAAGAAGGTCAATTAAATCTTTTTTTTATGTTATAAATTGAATTATTGACATTTAACTAAGAATTATACACTCATAATTATTTACAAATGAAAATCAGAAAATGTATTTGAATGTTATCTCTTTCTTTGATATAACTAAAATAAAACACAATCTTGGACAAGAGCATTCATCAATCCAAAAACACTACTATATAAATAAAGATTGAGATTTATACAAAGATTGAGATTCCACAATCTGAAGAAGATTCTAAAGACTGATTAGAATGTAACTCACAGTAAAAAAAAAACAAAAAAAAAAACAACATTAACCTACAATTGTTCCCTTAAGCAGCTATTTCCTCCTGATCTAACAAATAAAATTAGTTATGTTGGTGTAACCTAAAGTATTCAGGTTGATTAAAAAAAAACCCGTCATGGTTACAGTTGTAACGTCTAGGTTACGTATGTAACCTCCATTCCCTGATGGAGGGAACGAGACATTGTGTCGAAGAAGCAACATTAGTCTCACTTGAGCGCCAAATATGCCACTGATCTATGAAAAAACGGCAGGTGGTAGACCAGCTAGATCTTCCACCTCCCGTCCAGGGGCCAGACGTGGAGGTTCCAGAGCGTGCCCCGTCCCTGTGAAAGAAGGTCTTTCCTCAAGGGAATTCACCAGGGAGGAGCTGTAGCGAGGGGTATGAGGTCAGAGAACCAGGCCCGGGTGGGCCAATAGGGAGCCACTAGGGTGACTTGTTCCTCGTCCTCCCTGACCTTGCACAGCAACAGTGCAAGAAGGCTCACTGGGAGAAATGCATACTTGCACAGCCCCTGGGGCCAGCTGTGTGCCAGCATGTCTGTCCCAAGAGGGGCCTCTGTTAGGGAGTACCAGAGTGGGCAGTGGGAATTTTATTGGGAGGCAAAGAGATCTACCTGTACCATGCCAAACCGGCCCCAAATCAGCTGAAATACCTGGAGGTGGAGCCTTCACTCTCCGCTGAGTGAGACCTGTCACTGCTGGCTCCAAAGGAGGAGATGGTGGGCGAGTTGTGACATATGACGAGAGCACAAGCCACCTTGGCGATTTATATACACTACTGTTGCGGAGCTGTCTGAACAGATCAAGATGTGCTTGCGGGTTCAGCGGGAGAAACCTCTGCAGGGCAAGGAATACAGCCAGCAAATCTAGGCAGTTCCAGGAGCCAGTGGCTACGTGCCCGCTGCACACGGCCCCCAACCTCGTTGAGAGGCGTCTGTGGTGACCACGACACATCTGGACTCCTGCTGTAGGGGGACTCCAGTCCACAGAAAACAGAGGTCTGTCCAAGGGTTGAAAGTCTGATGGCAGGAAGGGGTGATTAAAACACCGTTTGTGCCATGGCGCCATGCTCATCTTGGGACTCGAGTTTGAAGCCAGTGCTGAAGCTGTCTCATATGCATCAACCCGAGCGGCGTGACCACGGCCAAGGACCGCAGGAGCTTCTGGAACTGTTTTAGAGTAACCGCTGTGCCTGGCTCAAAAAGAGCAAAGAGAGCTCGAAGAGAGCTTGAAGAGAGCGAAGTGGAACATTGAGGCATTGAAGTGGAAAGAATTCCGCTGAAACAAGGCAGGAGCCTGCTGAATTGAATTGCGTAGCCGAGTCGGATGGTCCTGACCAGCCAACACGACGGGTTGGATAGCAAAAGACATGCATCCAAGCTCCGTGTGAGGGGCACTAGTGGGACGATCGATTTTGACATGCTGGGCGGGGCTTTGCAGGGGGGGGGGGGGGGAGCAGGTAATAATGCATCAGGAGGCAAGAGCGCGAGGGGGCGGGTTAGAGACTGAGGAGGAGGTCCTGTAGAGACGTCTTCGGAACTCGTCAGCGGAAGCCTGCGGGGGATGGTCAGTAGCAGGTCCTGGCGGAACCGGGACTGTAGGATTTTGGTGCCAGGGCGCCGTGAGAATGGCACGCACCGGCTAGATGACCCAGGGAAAAGAAAATAAGGATTTTTCCCCCGGCCCTCCACCGGGGGATGGAGTGGTCTTGATACCAGCTCTGACTGACCGGGTCTTCCGTCATAGGAGTGCTTAGGAGCTTTCCAGGTCCTAGAGAGGGTCCAGGAGACGGGGGGCATACGCGGCCTGCAGGGCACTCCATGCTATGTCTGAGAGCAGCCTGGGTTGAGGCGGAGCCTGCAGCACATTGGGGTCGGGACTACCCAGGTGCAATTCTTTGAGTGCCTTGGTTTGGTGGACCTGCAGGAGAGTCATGGCATGCAGGGCTGAGGAGGCCTGACCAGTGGCGCTGTAGGCTTTCGAGGTCAGTGATGATGTCATCCTACAGGGCTTGGAGAGGAGTACCGGGTGGTGGTGTTTTCGGGGCACAGGTGGATTGCACCACCTGGGGGACCTCTATGTACCCGTGGGCCGCCCCACCGTCAAGGGTACTGAGAGCGGACGATCGAGGAGGACCAGGCAGTGAAAGGTGCTCTCCATGACCTCGTCAGCTCGTCATGCACTTCCGGGAAGAAAGGTGGGAGGGGCATGGCTGGGAGGGGCACCCTGACCCGAGGTACCAATTGTCAAGCCGTGAAGGCTGTGGGGTGTAGGGAGGGTTCCAGTCCAATGCTCATGGCGGCCCAGGAAAGCATGTCGGCCATCTGCGCATCAGCCTCAGACTGGGCATCTGACGCCTGAATGCTCTCCGATGCAGCAGCGACATCATCATCCAACTCAGGGGGGCTCGAGGGAGAACACGGCTGGCCTTGAGGCAAGCCGAACTCACCACAAGCCTGGATGGAAGCAAGCGAGCATGCCGGGGGTGGGTGAAGTGGCAATCACTTTAAGAAATGAAAGTCACGACCGCGAAGTTGCCACGGTCATATTCTCGTAGTGAGTACATGTACCATCCACAAACGCTACCTCGTGTGACTGCTACCCAGGCACACGAGGCAGCGTCTATGGCCATCAGACTTGGAGTGATATCGACTGCATCCAGGAACTACACAGGGGCGGAAGGGCATCTTTAAAAAGATGCGCCCTGTAAAGGACGTTCAATTCCTGCCGTGTATTGCTCTTTTGTGAGTGAAAATAAACTCTTTTAGAGGGAAAATACTTCCTTTAAGAGACATAAACTCTTTTAACAGAAGCGCTGTCAAAGCGGCAAGGGGCATGGACTGCACAGCATGCAGAGAGGGAGAAAGTCACTGGTAACGTGCCATAGATCCAACATCAATGCTCTGCTTTTAGAGGTGAGTGGGTCAGAAGTGAGACTCAGTTTGCTGCTGCACAACCTCTCGGCCCTGAAGAAAAAACCTGACTGACAGATGCACACCGCTTTCCTTTATACCCGTATGTCCGGGGGTGGGACATGCAATTTCTCATTACCCTTTTCTCAAGTTCAGAGGTACGCAAGGCTCTCAAGAAAGACCCCTTGTGTCACTACATTTGACACAACTTGAGTGAGTGACAGAAGGTGAACTACAATTGTTGCTAAACTGGTGGTCACCACTAAAACAAACTCCAATTTTAAATGTCTTGATGATTTTTCACTTCTGACATCATAGGGTACTTTGTGTTGATAAGTGGAACATTTCAGTTACTGTAAATATGTCATATTTCCTGATGTTGTAAGGCAGTGAATTGTTGAACTAAATATTCTCATTCTTGACATTTTTGCATTCATAAAATAGTTACAGTTATATGTTAAACTTACACTGCTGCAGATGTCTATGTCTGATTTCATACCTGTGCCAAAACCAAGAGCAAGATATTTGATTGGAGTAGGAGTAAGAAAGCAACCATCTAGTGACAGGTGAGTTTAATAGTGTTGAAATATAATCTTTAAAGTCTTGATTTAATCCTATCTTTCACAAACAAGCTGATGATACTCAACTATCTTACAGTGATGGTGTTGGTCAGTTGGCTCGTCCACACATTCAGGTTGATTCGGAGAAGAACTCCAAGGGTACTTTTTATTATGTATTTTCTGAATCACAAAAAATAGCAGTGTTGTTTCAGATTCAGTAAATCTTCCTAAATGACTTGACTGCTCAGTGAAGGATACAGGTTTAAAAAAAAATATTTGAGAGATTATTTATATTTGAATGGTAATAATGTATATAGTACTGCAGCAGAGATTGTGACCCACCAAATGGCAGATCTACTTATGATCTATCATCTACATACTGTATGATCTTCTTATGTCTGTGAATCTCACAAAAAATACAAAAATCGTTGTCTGCACACTGAATTAAGTCTTCAGAACTAGAAAAATGGTCTAGCAAAACTACATTATTTATTAAGTTTTACATTTGCAAAGTGAAAAATTGCAAAGTGCAGGTGAATTAAAAGCCAGGCCAACAGAAGTAAATGTTTCAGCACATCGCTTTCTTCAGTACTCAAACAAAAGCAATTCTTCACCCATTTTAGAGGTACTTATTTGGAGATTATGACCATCTGGAATTAATGAGCCATCAAAAAGTATTTGTTACATTTTTAAGAAATAAATTAAAAAGGTAGTAGAACAAATATTATTATGATGTATAAATACTTTACGATTAAAATTATAAATACTTTTTCACATCACTGTAAAAAATGGACATATAATCAACAGTAATTTACTGGCAGCAAATAGCTAGCAAGCTGCTGTATTCCATACCACAGTACATTTGCTGTAAAACTATCTTCAGTATGTTACAGCAATCTGTATAATTGTATGTGCTGTACTGTAAAATTAATTATGTTAGTTGATTGTATGGCATTTATTAAAATACAGTATATTAGCTGTACAGTAAATTTTATTACGGTAATTGTATGTATATTAAATTGCAATGTCCATACAGTAGAACTACTATTCAAATCTTTTATAGTTTTTTTTTTCTCCAAAATACATACACCAATCACATTAAAATCAACATATGGGGGTGGGTCGGGGGGGGTGGGGGGGGGGGGGGGGGGTAGTTGTGCTTTGGGTAGAATGTTTCAGTTTCTCTAATGTTAGGTATGTGTTGGCAGTTTGTTTGACTTCCATTGTAAGAGTATATGCTGTCGGGTCAGCAAAGAGGAGAAAACCAACGCATCAGATTGAGCTTTTGGCAGTAAAAGATTATATGCCACTACTGGGTCAAGTTTTATCTCCTTTTGACAGACATATGAAAATGTTTCAAATACAGCAGACCAGAATGGTCTTAACCTTGGGCACATCAAAAACATATGATACAGGGTGGCCTCGTCTCTGTGACATCGGGAACATGTTGAATCTATTTCTGGGAACATCCACAAGTTTACATTTAGAAAGGTGGATTCTATGGATTATCTTAAACTGCAATAACCTGTGTCTGACACATATAGATGTTGAATGGATTCGTCTAATTGTTGACTGTCAGACTTCCTCTGAGATGACACTTCCTAAGTCGTTCTCCCATTGTTCCCTGAGTAGATCTAAGGATGGAGAGGCCACTCTTTGAATCATGCTCTACACTCTATATCTGGCCTCACCTAGACATGTTTTTGAGTAGGCTTTGTACTTGAAAATACCTATAAAAGTGAGATTTAGGTATGTCAGATGTTGTAACCATATGTTCAAAGGAAATAAAGCTGTTGTTCTGAAGAAATAAAATCTATTACACTTCTGAAAAGCATGAACAATTATGTTTAATTGATCATGCAGTGGGAACAAAATATTACTACAATGGGTAGCAGAGCGCATGTTTTTGCTTAAAATGTGACCTCAACTGAGCCCATATTTTTAATGATCTGGTCACCAATGGATTGTCTGGCAAATACTTCCTGTTGAGTGGCAACAGGACACAGAGCATTGATAGTAAAGAGGCTGGGCTGCAAGATGATTCCATCTCCACCCACGCAGGTCCATTCCCCTGATAGAAATGTGCTGCCCAGTGAATTAATTTATCTATGTTACAAGACCAGTAATAATACATGAAACTGTGCAATGCCAGTCCCTCTACATCTTTCTGTCTTTCTAATTATGCTTTTCTAATTCTTGGAGTGATTTTATTACATATGAAACAGGATACATGTTTGTCTAATTCCTTAAAGAAAGATTTTGGGATAAACAACAACATTTTGGAAAATAAATAAAAACCTGGATAAAATGGTCATCTTAACGTTATTTATTCTGCCTGCCAATTAAATGGGTAGTAAGGACCATTGACTAAAATGTTTTTTGTTTTGTTTTTCTATCATCACAGTAAAATTGTATTCAAACAACACTTTTACCTTACTCTGCACAGAGACCCATAGATATGTGAAAAATTTGCAAGTTACTTTAAATGGGAACTCCTCAAGGTTTAACTCCCCTGCCTTATTATAAATTGGGAATAATATATTTTTGGTTAAATATTTTTAGAGCATAGTGTACTGAGTACTACTCCAAGTACAAAAAATAGGTCCAAAATGTCATGGTTACTCCCTGATGGAGGGAACAAAGTGTTGTGTCGATGAGTTGACACTAGCGGTTCACTCTTGGGAGCCCAGACATCTCTAATCTTTGAGAAAAGGTCAATGAGATTTGGCGTGTGGAATTTGCATGCCACTCCCACAGACATACGGGTATAAAAGGAGTGCTGCTTGCAGACTCACACTCAGGTTTCACACTGAAGAGCTGAGCCAAAGACCCGGCTATTTCAGCGGTTAGTTCAGTGTTGTGGCAAGAGGGACACAACATCTCGTTCCCTCCATCAGGGAACAGAGGTTACATCAGGTACCATGACGTTCCCTATCTGTCACTCACACAACGTTGTGTTGATGAGTTGACACTAGGGGTCCCAGTGGAAAACGCCACAAGAGCTGAACCTAGTTACGCAGACTCGCGCTGTCATTGAGACCGAGTCTAACTCCATACTGAGAAAAGAGATGCTCTGAACTGTGGAGAACCTAAGGTCCACTTGTGGCTGTGCTGAGTCTAGAGACATCAAAGCACTTACCTGGATCCTTGTGACCACTCCCGGAAGAGCCTGGGATGGGGGATGAAGATTTTTGCCCTTGTAGCCCGTGGAGACCCCTGCCTCTGTGGTGCCATACCTGCCAGAGAGAGAAATATTGCTCGGTGGTCATGATAACGACGGCCGGGGACTCCGACTGTGAGGTCCAGGAAGTGAAGAAACCGCTCTTTTCTTAAAATGTGGCTCTTGGGGCATGCAGTGAAATAAGAAAAGGAAAATAAAGAACCTCTGCCTGGCCCTACACCGGGGGAAGGAGTGGTGCTCTTACCAGCTCCTGTGCATTGGGTCTCCTGCTTCCTGGACTGCCCGTCTCGGGGAATGCTTTGAAGCCTTTCTTGGGTGATGGTTGGCATTTGCTTTCTGCTGGTGGCTGCACGCCAGGGCCAGCCTACTGGAGCGGGCTTTGGCAGAGCCAGTGTTGCTGCCACAGGAGGACGGCCTTGGTGACAAACAGACGGGGGTGCGAGACATTGTGTCGCGCCAGAGCAGGATGTTGTATGGTCCCCATCTGCTGGGGGAATCCTCTACAGTGTCGCAGAATAGGCCAACCTGGTTCGACCAAGTTGGGCAAAAGGTGGCGATCCTGGACCACTTAGATGGACATTGCATGCCCGAGAGACCACGGTCATCACTTGGAGGGCGAGATCGATCACCGAACACAGCTCCTGCATCAATCTCGGGTCAGAACTACCCTCGTGCATTTCTTTGAGTGCCTTAAATTGGTGCACTTGCAGGAGAGCCTTGTTGTGCAGGGTGGAGGCGGCCTGTCCAGTGGCACTGTAGGCTAAGTCATGTGTGATGATGTATACCCACAGGCCTTGGAGGGGAGACTCAGACAGCTCCGCCAGGTGGCAGCACTCTACGGGCACATCTACCGACCTGGGGTGTCGCTGAGCACCCCCTGGCAGCCCCACTGTCGAAGGAAGTGAGAGAGGATGAGCCCGCGAACAGGGTCCGGGCAGTAAAAGGTGGCTGCCGCGATCATGTGAGCTCATTATGCACTTCCAGGAAGAAAGGTACGGTGGCAGGGCATGGCCGTGAGCGGCACTCGGGGCTCCGGGAACAATCATCGAGCTGCGAGGGTTCAGGGGGGAGCGGAGGATTCCATTTCATCCCGATGCTCACAGCCACTCGTGGATGCATGGCCGTCAGCTGCGCACTGAAGACTTATTTGGCATGGGGACAATGGTGGTGGCCTTGAAGCACGTTAGAACGACAGCGCTGCTCAGAGAGATGTTGAAGATGTCGGTAAGAACATCTGCCAGCTGGTCTGCACATCCTCTGAGCACTCTACCAGGAATGTTGTCTGGTCCAGCAGCCTTCCGTGGGTTGACGCTACGTAGAGTTTTCCTCACATCCGCCGTGGTAAGACAGAGCACCTGGTCGTTGGGAGGAGGGGTGGTCTTCCTCGCCACCACGTTGTTCTGCATTTCAAACCAACCGTAGAAGTCGTACAGTGCATCTGGAAGGGAGGCATCTTTATCACAGGCAACTGATGTTGTCCTGTAGTTGGTGATGGCCTGAATGCCCTGCCACATGAGCCGTGTGTCACTGCGTGTAATACAGTTCACATACAATTCTACTTTTTATGCAAGTGTATGAGTAAGTCCAGTGCAGAGAAGACATCTCGTCATTTTGATAATATGTAGATCACTGAATAATACCTCTAAATTGAGTATGTACAGGTTTGATATTAGGCCAAATCTCATGCAATTTAACAGTAAATAAACATTTTCCTAAAGATTAATGCTCAGTTTGACAGTAACATGCTGTAAACATTTTCTATAGTAAGGAATGGTGAAATATACAAGCAATAATACTGTAAAAACAAAACAATTTACAGCAACATACTGTAAACAGTATCTACAGTAAGTTGCAATTTTAAATACAGTAATAATATTGTTATAACAACAGAAATCTTTTAAAGTGATTTAAATTATTATAATTTTTTTTTTTACATTATGGTAATTACAAAATCAGGGCAACTGTGTGACATGTTCTTTACACAGAAGGTAAAATATTATGTTCTTGGCAGGTTTTGTGAGATTCATCCATACATAAACAAATTCACATAAAAGAGCAACAGTCATATTCAAAAGTAAAGTATGTTATTTTTATGATAATTATTTATCATAAAAATAATTTTATTTATAATAATATGTTATAATGAAATGTAAATCAGCATGAATCAAAGGCAGTACAACAATACTTATACTTGTTACTTAATTGTCACATTCTGATGACTTTTGTTCTGTGCTTTTATGTTGAAATTCCTGTTTAGTTCCTGTTTCCTGTTTGGTTTTTGTAGTCCTTTGTAGTTCTGTTTTTTGATTGGTTTTCCCCTGATTGTCTCCCATGCCCTGATTGTTTCCCCAGGTGTTTCTAGTTTTCCCTTGTGTATTTAAGCCCCTGTTTCCCTCCTGTCCATTTGTCTGTTATTTCATATTTATCTTGTTTTGCGCCTAGTTCTCCGTGATTTTTGTTATCCCAAGTTTGCTTGTTTTTGGATTTAATTAAAAGCTGCATATAGATCCTCTCCCGTTGCCTGTCGTTACAGAATAACAGACCAAAAACATGGATCTAGCAGCAATCTTCCTCCAGCTGAGCCGAGCGAACCTCCCTTTAACGGAATACTCACGTCTGTTTAGCACCGTTGCCCGATGCACTGGTTTTTCTGATGGGCATCTCAAGTCTATTTTCCAGCTCGGCTTCCTGGCCCATGGATGGATCGAGTTGCCAGAGACTGGTGATTACACGTGGGAGAGGTACGTGAATTTGGTTTTGGAGACATTTGCTCCTGTGGGTACTTCCAACGAGCCCACGCCTGCCACGGCCAATGAGCCAACGCCCACGCCTGCCACGGCCAATGAGCCAACGCCCACGCCTGCCACGGCCAACGAGCCAACGCTCACGCCTGCCACGGCCATCGAGCTGGAAGCCTCGTCCGTCCCAGAGCCAGCGCTGCCAGCCTCGTCCGTCCCAGAGCCAGCGCTGCCAGCCTCGTCCGTCCCAGAGCCAGCGTTGCCAGCCTCGACCGTCCCAGAGCCAGCGTTGCCAGCCTCGACCGTCCCAGAGCCAGAGCCAGCGCCTGTAGCCTCGACCGTCCCAGAGCCAGAGCCAGAGCCAGCGCCTGTAGCCTCGACCGTCCCAGAGCCAGAGCCAGCGCCTGTAGCCTCGACCATCCCAGAGCCAGCGCCTGTAGCCTCGACCGTCCCAGAGCCAGAGCCAGCGCCTGTAGCCTCGACCGTCCCAGAGCCAGAGCCTGTAGCCTCGACCGTCCCAGAGCCAGAGCCAGCGCCTGTAGCCAGCGCCCTCCAAGACTCCGCCTTCTACGGAACCGCCTCCCGAGCCTCCCATGTCACCAGAGCCTCCCACGTCACCAGAGCCTTCCACGATTCTGCCACTGAAGTCCTCCATGGCTCCGCCTCCCTCAGCTCCGCCCCTTGAGCCTTCCACGGCTCCGCCTTCTACAGCTCTGCCCCTGAAGTCCTCCACGGCTCCGTTTTCCTCGGCTCTGCCCCAGAAGTCCTCCACGGCTCCGCCTCCGATGGCTCCGCCCCTCGAGCCTTCCACAGCTCTGCCTCCTATTGCTCCGCCTCCTGAGCCTCTCCCTGTTCTGTGGCCTCCTTCCAGGCCTTCTGACTCTGCCCTTTGGCCTTCCCCTAGGCCTTCTGACCCTGTGTCTGCCCTGTGGCCTTCTCCCTGGCCTTCTGACCCTGTCCCTGTCCTGTGGCTTCCTCTCAGGCCTCCCGACCCTGTCCCTGTCCTGTGGCCTCCTCCCGGGCCTCCTGACCCTGTCCCTGTCCTGTCTCCTTTTCCTGGGCCTCCTGACCTGTTCCCTGTCTTGTGGCCTCTTCCCGGGCCTCCTGACCTGTTCCCTGTCCTGTGGCCTTCTCCCCGGCCTCCTGACCCGATCCCTGTTCTTTGGCCTTCTCCCCGGCCTCCTGACCCGATCCCTGTTCTGTGGCCTTCTCCCCGGCCTCCTGACCCGATCCCTGTTCTTTGACCTCCTCCCAGGCCGCCTGACCCGTTCCCTGTCCTGTGGCCTTTCCCCGGGTCTCCTGACCCGATCCCTGTCCTGTGGCCTTTTCCCGGGCCTCCTGACCCGTTCCCTGTCCTGTGGCCTTTTCCTTGGCCTCCTCCCAGGCCCCTTGACCCGTTCCCTGTCCTGTGGCCTCCTGGCCCGGTCCCTGTCCCTTGGCCTCCTCCCCGGCCTCCTGACCCGGTCCCTGTCCCGTGGCCTCCTCCCCGGCCTCCTGTCCCGTGGCCTCCTCCTGACCCGGTCCCTGTCCCGTGGCCTCCTCCTGACCCGGTCCCTGTCCCGTGGCCTCCTCCTGACTCGGTCCCTGTCCCGTGGCCTCCATCCAGGCCTTCTGACCCGGTCCCTGTCCTGTGGCCTTCTGACTCGGTCCCTGTCCTGTGGCCACCTCCCAGACCCCCTTACCCTCGCTTGTCCCTGTGGCCCTCTCCTGACCCAGTCCCTGTCCTACGGCCACTTCCCAGACTCCCTGATCCTACCTTGTTCCTTTGCTCCCCTTGTGCCCCCTTGAACTGCCTATTTGCCCCTGGTGCCCCCCTGAACTACCCGTTTTCCACTGTGCTCCATGGACAATGTTTTTTGTTTTTGTTGTTTTTGTTTTTGGAGCGTCTGGAATCCGCTCCTTAAAGGGGGGCTCTGTCACATTCTGTTGACTTTTGTTCTGTGCTTTTATGTTGAAATTCCTGTTTAGTTCCTGTTTCCTGTTTGGTTTTTGTAGTCCTTTGTAGTTCTGTTTTTTGATTGGTTTTCCCCTGATTGTCTCCCATGCCCTGATTGTTTCCCCAGGTGTTTCTAGTTTTCCCTTGTGTATTTAAGCCCTTGTTTCCCTCCTGTCCATTTGTCTGTTATTTCATGTTTATCTTGTTTTGCGCCTAGTTCTCCGTGGTTTTTGTTATCCCAAGTTTGCTTGTTTTTGGATTTAATTAAAAGCTGCACATAGATCCTCTCCCGTTGCCTGTCGTTACAATAATCATTAAAATTAATAATACTACTGTAATTAATTACTTTCTATTGCACATAACCACAAAAAAGACCTTTATTAGTGTATGCGTAAGGTGCTGAACTGATGTCTTTATTACTTACTTCAGTGGAAACCGATGAAGAACAGAAGGTTGATTCGAATGATCCATCTTGTCAACAAAATAAAATTTCTGCTCCACCTGGTCTTCAAAAAGCAGTTGAAACCAACTGTAGTGAAACATCTGAGAGATATTCATTTCCAGTCTCCACAGTTGTCAGTCCTGGTTCAGTCCTGGAATCTGTGAGAGATGCTGATTCTGAATCTTCTATTGTGACACCAGACTCACCAAAATCACATAATGCTGACAATGAAGTGCATAACAATTCTGACAGAGCAAGGTGATGTCTCATTTTTGTTTCATTCTCAACTGCTTTTATTAAATAAACAGCATGTTCCAAGTAAAACGTGATTAGGCAAAATCTAGAAATTCTTTGCAACATTCTTACACATTGCACACTTGCACTTCATATTCATCTTATTTCTAGTTCCATAGATCAAGTGATTGATGTTCAAACAGGGCCTGTCACCAATGGAGATCAAGTTCTTAATTCATAGAACTTTGTGCAGAACAAACTTGACCTACCCAAGAAACCACGGCATAGTACTATTACCCTACAAAATAAGTCTGCTGATTGGGTGACTCAAATTTCTGGATTATATTTCACAAGAAATGCCATCCCAGATGTGTATGTCTTTCGTTCATCTACTTAACACAAAAAAAGATTTTGTAGGTACACATTCACTTGCATTGAATAGACCTACAGAACTGAAATATTCTTCACACATCTCTGATGGCATTGAGGTTGAGTAAATGATGAGAGAATTTTCATTTTTGGGTGAACTATCCTTTCAAGTAGCTGAAGTCTATTGTTGTGCTGTAATGTAAATTTTATAACAATTAAGCAATGTTTTCCTCCAAATTCTTATTATTGTACTGTAAAACACATCTTTATCATTACTGTAAAACATACAATCTTCATGTCAGCAAAAGTTTCTTAAATTAGTACAGGAGATACTACTATGGTATATGCTTACAACTGTATTTTAAAATGTACATATTTTAGCATTATTTTATTAATATTACTGTAATGAGAATGCAGTTATTTTTTTAATTCAGTTGCAGTTAATTCATGACAAATTGGAGAAATGTGCTTCTGATTGTGAGGTCAAGTATGACCTGGACATTTCGTAACAGTTTGAGATTCACCTGATTGTATTAGTTACCTTTTCATTGTAAAGTGTGTTAAATCTGTATAAACTGTTCATAGTACTTTAAAAGTTGGTCTTTAAAACTGTTGGTCTGCAGTGCTGCTACTATTTGCATAAGCAGGAAGAAGCAGATGTTAGCGAAGCCCGGCCAGAGAGTTGGCGTGCTTCACAGTGAAAATGTGGTGGAGCGATCCAGCTGGCTCGATGTATGGAAGGGACGCAAGTAACTAACTCTCTACAATCCTTCATAGCACGTATTGCATTTAATGTATATGAAACACAATTATTTAATTGTATAAGTAAGCATTCAATAGCTCAATTTAATGTTAAATATTATTAAATATTAGTAATTAAGTATCTATATAAAAATCAGAACCTCATTTTTAATAATTAATAAATTCTATGTAATTAATAATAATAGGTAATTCTATGGAGGCACATTTTAAGATCACAGAGAAATTTAAAACCACAGCAATGGAGTGCAAACAAGTGAAATGAGTTCCCTGTCTGTCGCTCACTTCGACGTTGTGTTGAAGAAGTGACTTCCTAAAAAGGAACGCCACTCCAGCCGCCCCCCCACGTCGCTCCTTCTTCCCACGGGATTGATTTGGGGATTATCTGGGGATGGCTGCGGGCTCGGTTTCGCCGGGTATGTCCCCACGAACCACCCACCCCGCCGATACGCTCATTGACTTACGCCCGGGCTCGGGGTGACAGCAGCTCGCCTCACGGCTAGTCTGCCTATCCTCTTGAGCCCCCTGAGCTGGATGATGAGCTTGCCGCTGCATCGGAGAGTGTTCCGGCGTCTGACGTGGAAGACTCCATTGGGCTGCCACCTTCAGGTAAGCACGCCGAGATTGAATCCCTCCCGGCCAAGCCTGTTACCCTCCTGGGATCTCTCTGTGGTCCTCTCGGGCCTTCAGAGATCCCCCTTCGAGCCACTAGAATCAGTCAAACTCAAGGCCCTCTCCCTAAAGACGGCCCTCCTGATCGCACTCGCCTCCATCAAGAGGGTTGGGGACCTGCAAGCATTCTCTGTCAGCGACACCTGCCTGGAGTTCAGTCCGGCAGACAATCATGTGATCCTAAGACCACGACCGGGCTATGTGCTCAAGGTTCATATGACTCCCTTCAGAGACCAGGTAGTGAACCTGCAAGCGCTACCCCGGGAGGAGGCAAACCCAGCCCCTTCGTTGCTATTTGAATATCTATTTGAACCACACACAGAGCTTTAGTCACTCTGAGCAGCTCTTTGTCTGCGTTGGTGGACAGCGGAAAGGGAAATCTGTCTCCAAACAGAGGCTTTTCCACTGGGTGGTTGATGCCATAGCATTGACCTATCACACCCAGGCCGTGCCCGCCCCCTTGCGGGTTCGAGCACACTCAACGAGAAGTGTGGCATCCTCATGGGCAACCGGGTTGAGTCAGTTTTATCCCGTGTTTTCTCTGACCAGGTGTATTGCTTGCACCTAGCGCCCTTTCCCTCCGCTGAGGCAATATTGTGCACTCTTATCCCAGGAGATCCCACTAACTCAGCTCCCTGGATGACTCCTCCCTAGCCCTCTGGTCCGTGAATTCAGCAGAGGAATTCGCTGACCAAACCCAATGCGGGTACCCAATTTACCCTGTACTGGAATAGGTGCTCCAAAGGTCGGGCCCCCATGTGGACTTAACCCCCTGTGTGTATTTTCTGCGGTACGGTCCCCTTGTGAGCGGACCCGCGTCTCCCCTGGCAAGTCCTCACTGACCCCCGGTCACCATGTTTGTAACAAATCCCCCCCCCCTCCCCCCAGTCTGGGCGGGTGTGGTCTCCGCAGGGTCCTTTCCCCCCTGATAGATTAGTTAAATAAGTCTAAATGTCTAAATAAGTTAATTAATTAGAACTTTAATCAAATTAATATAGAACATTGCTAAAGTCTTCTGGGTGGTCACTAGGGTGTTGCTTGGTGGTTGCTAGGCAGTTGCTAGTGTGTTCTGGGTAGTTGTATTAAGGTTGCTTAGCTGGGCTAACCGGGACCTGCTAATCAACTAAATTCTACCTCCCACACATTCAACAGGAAGTGGGGACACGGCTTCCTTTTCTAGTGAAATAAGCTCAGTTTGTCTCTTATCAACCTGTGAAACTGGCTCTTGCAGAACTTATTGAGAGGATGTGAGACAATGTGACAATATCATCACATTTCATAAGAGTATATGAAAAGTGTTGAAGTAATGATTGTAAAAACACTTTCATCTACAAATGTGTACATTTAGTTTAGCCAGTGTGAGTCCACAGAGTCCGTTTTGAATATGAATACCATAATTTTACTAGTGTTTTTAGAATCTAGTAAATAATTAATTATACAATGTTTAAATCAATGTATGATATCAATGAAAACTTTTCAATACACATATGAATGAATTTCACTAATGTTTGTATTAATGTATACATTTTGTTGTGTTCATAAGTGGATTTAAACAATACTGGCCTACACCAGTACTAACTACTCTGATTGCTGTCATCTATTAAAAACAGAGTGTGCAATGATCATGATGCTGTTTTCTGTGTGTGAGCAACAGAGCTCTAAATGCAGCCGGCGTCGACATTACACCGACTCCACACATTCACAAGCGCTCACATCTGAAGCACTAAGAACATTCTAACCATGTTTATCTCACTAAATTGCATCCTTTGTGGTTGAAAAATTACACTAGGACATAACATGATATTCATTTGTGCACAGAATGCTGAATTTGTGTTACTACAGAAATACAGTGTTAATATAGTAAACATGTTTAATTTTGTGTGTTTTTTTTTTTAAAGATTTTACTACAAAATACCACAGTGATACTATGGTTACTGTAGTAAAACCATGGTTCATTTTTCTAAGGGAAGGTTAGGTTTAGGGGTAGGGGTTGGTGTTGGGTGTTTGTGGGACTCACACTAGGCGATCTATACCATGCTCGAGCACGTTTGACCCCCAAAGGCCATTTCTTTTGACTAGTGTGATCGCTGAACCATACCTTGGCCCGCTTGAAGTGGTGGGCTTGGGCACGATACGCATCTAGTGTGATTGCTAACCGTGGCCGAGCACAGAACTCTGGGCACTTAGCTCGACTGATACTAGGGGCATGAAGGGGGTTCTCTGGGGGCACGCAAGGACCACGGAAAGATCCCATAAGGGGAACAGGCATGGCCTGGGAGGGTTCAATCTCTGGGCACCTCTTAGAAACCTGATAATTAGGTCATGCTTCCCTAGGGACTTACTGTCCACCACATCACAAATTTACAGTGGAGGGAGACAGCCGCCCCTCCAGCTTTCCCTGTAGGAATGAGAGCTCTGACCCGACTGCGCACCTCTGTGGGTCTTCAGATCAGGAAGAACACCAATTTGCGAACAGGTGCCACTTTAGGGCGTAAAGCTGCCTGGTGGAGGGAGCTCTGGCTTGGTTGATGGTGTCTACCACAGCTGGTGGTAGACCACACAGATCTTCCGCATCCCATCCAAGGGCCAAATGTGGAGGTTCCAGATTTCTGGGCTCGGATGCCAGAGGGTGCCCCGTCCCTAAGAAATAAGGTCTTTCCTCAGGGGGATTTGCCAGGGAGGTACTGTCACAAGGAGCGTAAGATCCGAGAACCAACACCGGGTGGGCCAGTAAGGGGCCAATAGGGTGACTTGTTCCCCATCCTCCCTGAACTTCCACAGCACCTGTGCAAGGGAGTTCTCTTGGGAAGCGAAAAGGTCTACCTGTGCTTTGCCATAATGGTCCCAGACCAGCTGAACCACCTCGGGGTGGAGCCTCAACTCTCTGTTGTTTGGAGCCTGTCGTGTTGAGGCTGCCCGGGATATGAGTCGGTGACGACTCCAAAGGAGGAGAGGGTGGGCACGTTGTGACATATGATGAGAGCGCACGCCACCTTGGTGAATTATGTAAGCTTCCATCGTGGTGCTGTTTGAATGGATCAAGATGTGCTTGCCTCGGATCACCGGGAGAAACCTCTGCAGGGCAAGTAATACAGCCAGCAACTCTAGGCAGTTGATGTGCCAATGTAACCGAGGGCCCGACCAGGAACCGGAGGCTGCATGCCCG
Organism: Moxostoma hubbsi; assembly: GCA_032164185.1. Classification (NCBI taxonomy): domain Eukaryota; kingdom Metazoa; phylum Chordata; class Actinopteri; order Cypriniformes; family Catostomidae; genus Moxostoma; species Moxostoma hubbsi. The sequence goes on from JAVLUX010000001.1 coordinate 12,160,131, forward strand.
TTGCATACGGTGCCCCAACCCTGTGTGGAAGCATGTGTGTTGACCACAATGCACCTGGACACCTGCTGCAGGGGGACTCCTGTCCACAGGATACAGAGTTCTGTCCAGGGGTTGAATAACTGACGGCAGATGGGGGGTGAAGATCACATGATACGTGCCGCGGCGTCATGCCCATCTCACGACTCGAGTGTGAAGCCAGTGTTGGAGCAACTGAGGATGCCAAATGCCCCAGGAGCCTCTGGAACTGTTTTAGATGGATTGCAGTGCCTATTTTGGATGACGAGAGGCAATTCAGCACTGACTGCGTGCGCTCGTTTGTGAGGCTTGCTACCATTGAGACTGAGTCTAACTCCATGCCGAGAAAAGAGATGCTCTGAACCGGGGAGAGCTTGCTCTTTTCCCAGTTGACCTGAAACCCTAGACGGCTGAGGTGCTTGAGCACCTGGTCCCTGTGGGCGCATAGTGCCTCTCGAGAGTGAGCAAAGATCAGCCAGTCATCAAGGTAGTTGAGTATGCGGATGCCCACTTCCCTTAGTGGGGCAAGGGTGGCCTCTGCGACCTTCGTGAAGACACAAGGGGACAGGGACAGGCTGAAGGGGAGGACTCTGTACTGATATGTACTGGTACTCTCGGCCCTCGAATGCACATCGTAGAAAGGGTTGGTGTCGGGGCAAAATGGAGACATGAAAGTACGCGTCCTATAGGTCTACCGCTGTGAACCAATCTTGATGCCGTACGCATCTTGAACGGAATTTTGTGCAGAGCCCGGTTGAGAACTTGCAGGTCCAAGATTGGCTTCAACCCACCTCCCTTTTTTGGGTACAATGAAGTAAGGGCTGTACAAACCCTTCTCCATCTCGGGCTCAGTCAGATCACCAAGGTGGGGCAGATGCCACTGAAACGGGGTGGATGCCTGGCGAACTGAATCGCATGGCCGAGTCGGATGGTCCAGGCCAGCCAGCACTATGAGTTGGAAAGCATAAGTCACGCCTCCAAGTTCTGCGTGAGGGGCAGTAAAGGAACAATCATTTTTTACATACCTGGTGGGGTTTCGCAGCGATGGGGAGCAGGTAGTTTTGCGTCGTGAGGCAAATTTGAGTTCCAGTCCAACCCTGTGCTCACGGTGGCCCGGGCAAGCATTGCGGACATCTCTGCGTCAGGCTCAGACTGTACGAGCAGACCCGAGGGTGGCAGCCCAGTCGAGTCATCAGCATCAGACGCCGCTGTTACGCTCTCCGATGCAATGGTGAAATCATCATGCAGCTTGCGGGGTCTGAAAGAGACATAAGACTGGCCGTGGGGCAAGCCGGTCTTGCTTCGGATCTGGATGGAAGCAAACAAGCATGCAGGGTGGTGGGTGGTCCGCGGGGATTTGCCCGGTAAAATCGTGCCCACCGAACTCCCTAAATCACCTCCATTGCCAGCCGAGCCAGCCTTAATCCCGTGGGAAGAAGGCGCGACACGGGGGGTGGCTGGATTGCCGTTTTCTTTAAGGAAGGAAAGCCGCAACCACAAGGTTGTCATAATCACGCTCTTTTTTTTATGAACTATTCATAAATGATGCCTCAGTGTGATCGCAGCCCATACACACGAGGCAACATATATGACCATCAGAAGGAGAGAGATATCTACCGCATCCAGGAACTACACAAAGGCAGAAAAGCGTCTTGAAAAATACGCGTCTTGAAAAAGACGTTCAACGCCAATGTGTAAACTCTTTTAGAGGAAATATATTCTTTTAGGAAACGCTGTCGAAGTGCTCAGGGGTGTGGACTGCACTGGTGTGCAGGGAAGGGAGACAGCCGCTGGTAATGCACCGTAGGATCCAACAGCAATGCTCTTAGAGGTGAGTGGAACAGTAGTGAGTATCTCAGCTCGCTGATCACACAAACGCTCTTCTCCGAAGAAAGAATCTGACTGAACAGAGGCACATCCCGCCTTTTATATTCGTATGTCCGGGGGCGGGACATGCAAATTTTGTTCACCAATTTGGCATTGGCCTTTATCATATTCAGAGGTATCTAGGTTCTCGAAAGAAGCTCCTTGTGTCACTACAATCGACAAAACGTTGAGTGAGTAACAGAAGGGGAACTATTATTTCATTCTGGACTACATGAAGAGAATAAATGTGAAATAAAGGTGGAGGAGGAATGCCGGAAGAATTGTTGCAGGCGAGAGGTATGCGATGCTGGAAAAATCTGTGAAATGTCTGCCAGCTCTTTGCCATTACCATTTGCAATTGACTACCCTTCATAAAAGTATCATAAAAGCAGACCATATGACTTGTGTGCTTCATTCCAAGTCTTTTGAAGACATATAGTTTTGTATGAGGAACAGACTTTGGAAATAGATTTGCATATGAACTGCACGTTTCTACAGCTAGACTGTGATATATAACTTTTACTTTGCTATGGGACATTTTCTAATTGAACTCATTGGAACTAACAGGACTTCAGCTTAGGGCTTGGCATGACGTGTGTGTCTATGAATATTGCTTCTGTGAAGCCGACTGGTCACCACAGCTTCAGCCTCATCACTCCATACAGAACCTTCAAGTGAGTGTCTTCTTTAAACCAATCTTATCTTACAAGCAAAAAGTCTCTTAACTGGCTACATTTCTTTTCCCTACATGCTTTGTTTACTGTTGGTCAAAAAGTAACCGAACATGTTCAGTTTCTCTGCAGACTCGGCTAAGGAATCAAACATGTGGCTGGACTGTCTGAATGAGGTGATCCGCAGCGCTCTGTCATGTAGTGAGTTGGCACATCGGCTTTGGTCGAGCCCCTGGAATAAAGTTTGCACTGACTGTGGTGCTGCTAATCCGGAGTGGGCATCAGTGAACCTGCTGGTGGTCATCTGTGAGGCATGCGCGAATGCTCATCGATCCCTGGGCAGTGACAGGTCCAAAGTGCGAAGTCTGAAACTAGATAATAAGGTTTGGACAGCGCCTTTACTTCAGGTGAGTTTTGTCGTGCTGCAACACCAATAAATGACTAGTCTCTCTCCCTGCAGGCATCCATGAATAGGAAACAAAATAATTTAATGGGTTTCTCATCTTTTTATAACTCTGCTAGCATAATTTGGGGCATGCCTGAATACATTTTAAAACCCTGATTTATGTTATTTTGTTATTTCCTAGCAATAAACATACAAATATACACTGGCGGCCAAACGTTTGTAATAATGTACAGATTTTGCTCTCATGGAAAGAAATTGTTACTTTTATTCCCCAAAGTGGCATTAATAACCTGAAAAAAATATTCAGCACTTCTTAAACTACGTCAAAGAGTTCACATCGAAAAATCCTCCATGTGCAGCAATGTCAGCTTTGCAGATCATTGGCGTTCTAGCTGTCAGTTTGTCCATATTCTCTTATATATTGCTTCCTGTAGCACTTGCCATAGATGTGGCTGTCTTATCGGGCACTTCTCACACACCTTACAGTCTAGCTGATCCCACAAAAGCTCAATGGGGTTAAGATCCATTACACTCTTTTCCAATTATCTTTTGTCCAATGTCTGTTTTCTTTGCCCACTCTAACCTTTTCTTTTTGTTTTTCTGTTTGAAAAGTGAAGGTTTTTCTTCACAGAAAAAAAATTCATTTCTTCCCATAAGGCCTGTGCCACTGAGTCTTCTCTTTACTGTTGTACATGAAACTGGTGTTGAGCGGGTAGAATTCAATGAATCTGTCAGATATGTGAGGCATCTTTTTCTGAATCTAGAGACTTTGATGTACTTATCCTCTTATATATTTGTACATCTGGCCTTCCACGTCTCTTTCTGTCCTTGTTTGAGACAGTTGTCCTTTGTCTTTGAAGACTGTAGTGTAAACCTTTGAATGAAATCTTCAGTTTTTTGGCAATTTTAAGCATTGTATAGTCTTCATTCCTCAAAAGAATGATTGACTGATGAGTTTCTAGAGAAAGCCATTTCTTTTTTGCCATTTAATTTAATATTGACCTTAATACGTGCCAGTCTATTGTATACTGTGGCAACTCAAAAACAAACACAAAGACAATTCTAAGCTTCATTTAATGAACCAAATAGCTTTCAACTGTGTTTGATATAATGGCAAGTGATTTTTTTTAGTACCAAATTAGCAATTTAGCATGATTGTTCAAGAATAATGTGTTGGAGTGACGGCTGCTGGAAATGGGGCCTGTCTAGATTTGATCAAAAATTATTTTTTTCAAATAGTGCTGTTTTTACATCAGTAATGTCCTGACTATACTTTGCGATCAGATGAATGCCACTTTGGTGAATTAAAGTACCAATTTCCTTCCGAAACAGCAAAATCTGTACATTATTCCAAATATATACACTACCGTTCAAAAGTTTGGGGTCACATTGAAATGTCCTTATTTTTGAAGGAAAAGCACTGTACTTTTCAATGAAGACAACTTTAAACTAGTCTTAACTTTGAAGAAATACACTCTATACATTGCTAATGTGGTAAATGACTATTCTAGCTGCAAATGTCTGGTTTTTGGTGCAATATGTACATAGGTGTATAGAGGCCCATTTCCAGCAACTATCACTCCAGTGTTCTAATGTTACAATGTGTTTGCTCATTGGCTCAGAAGGCTAATTGATGATTAGAAAACCCTTGTGCAATCATGTTCACACATCTGAAAACAGTTTAGGTCGTTACAGAAGCTACAAAACTGACCTTCCTTTGAGCAGATTGAGTTTCTGGAGCATCACATTTGTGGGGTCAATTAAACGCTCAAAATGGCCAGAAAAAGAGAACTTTCATCTGAAACTCGACAGTCTATTCTTGTCCTTAGAAATGAAGGCTATTCCATGCGAGACATTGCTAAGAAATTGAAGATTTCCTACAACGGTGTGTACTACTCCCTTCAGAGGACAGCACAAACAGGCTCTAACCAGAGTAGAAAAAGAAGTGGGAGGCCGCGTTGCACAACTGAGCAAGAAGATAAGTACATTAGAGTCTCTAGTTTGAGAAACAGACGCCTCACAGGTCCCCAACTGGCATCTTCATTAAATAGTACCCGCAAAACACCAGTGTCAACATGTACAGTGAAGAGGCGGCTGCGGGATTCTGGGCTTCAGGGCAGAGTGGCAAAGAAAAAGCCATATCTGAGACTGGCCAATAAAAGAAAAAGATTAAGATGGGCAAAAGAACACAGACATTGGACAGAGGAAGACTGGAAAAAAGTGTTGTGGACAGATGAATCCAAGTTTGAGGTGTTTGGATCACAAAGAAGAACGTTTGTGAGACGCAGAACAAATGAAAAGATGCTGGAAGAATGCCTGACGCCATCTGTTAAGCATGGTGGAGGTAATATAATGGTCTGGGGTTGCTTTGGTGCTGGTAAGGTGGGAGATTTGTACAGGGTAAAAGGGATTCTAAATAAGGAAGGCTATCACTCCATTTTGCAACGCCATGCCATACCCAGTGGACAGCGCTTGATTGGAGCCAATTTCATCCTACAACAGGACAATGACCCTAAACACACCTCCAAATTGTGCAAGAACTATTTAGAGCAGAAGCAGGCAGCTGGTATTCTATCGGTAATGGAGTGGCCAGCGCAGTCACCAGATCTGAACCCCATTGAGCTGTTGTGGGAGCAGCTTGACCGTATGGTACGCAAGAAGTGCCCATCCAACCAATCCAACTTGTGGGAGCTGCTTCTGGAAGCGTGGGGTGCAATTTCTCCAGATTACCTCAACAAATTAACAGCTAGAATGCCAAAGGTCTGCAATGCTGTAATTGCTGCAAATGGAGGATTCTTTGACGAAAGCAAAGTTTGATGTAAAAAAAATCTTATTTCAAATACAAATCATTATTTCTAACCTTGTCAATGTCTTGACTCTATTTTCTATTCATTTCACAACGTATGGTGGTGAATAAGTGTGACTTTTCAGGAAAACACAAAATTGTTTGGGTGACCCCAAACTTTTGAACGGTAGTGTATATATATAATCAAGCTTTTGACACTTAAGACAATTGAGGGACTTTTACACAATGTGTAAACATTCATTGATGCTCAAGAAGACAACACACTACTATATGTATACTAGTGCCCGACCGATATCGTTACCACGGCACCGATATATCGGTATCAGTGTATATGTTCACCAATATGCGCAGATATGAAAACTTTTTTCATAACATATAATGCAGAAAACAATGCTTTATAATTGGTGTCATATTTTAGTTTGTCCAGCAGAGTATGCTCTGACTCCATTGTTTACAGTGCTGATTGGTGGCTCTGCAGACAGGGCGGAGTTAAGCGGTTGAGAGGTGTCTTCAGTAAGTTGCTAACTAGTTTGCGAAATACATACTGGAAAGTTCATAAACAATGACCCCATAATTTTCCCTTTTCAGTATAACTAATATAACGTTAACCCCATCCCTAACAACCATGTCACTAATTTTTATCACATCTGTTTTCTGCATTAGCCAGCTATAGTTTCTCAGTGCAGTAAGTAATGTAGCAGATTGAAAGGTAAACATCAGTAGCTCAGTAGACAACAGTGGTGGATTGTGTCTGTTGAGTGTTGATTTCACGCTATGCTGTTACTTAGTTGGTGAGACACAATGCTGGTCCTTCTGTGACAACGAGCTTATAGCTAACTAGCTAACCACATTGCTTGTCAGCTGATTGTAAGCTAATGTGTAAACATGTATTCACCAAAATGTTTTGTTCAGGATTCACAGTTTGGTACCCCCTTCAACTGAACAATTAATTTATAAAATTTAATATTTAAAAGTATGGTCTTCCACAGTTGAAATTTTCCCCTGAACTTGTACAGCAGAATATGGTGTAAGACTGCTGCTACTGTTTTTCTCTTGTCTCGGCAGGTGTAAATGCTTCTTGGTTTACAACCTGCCAATAATTGACTGGCAGTATTAATTTAGTCAGCATTTGACTGATACTAAACAGTACTGATATTTATTTAGCTATTTAGTTTATTTTTTCTTTATTTTAATGGTCAGCATTTGACTGATACTAAACAGTACTGATATTAATTTAGCTATTTAGTTTATTTTTATTTATTCTTTATTTAAATGGTCAGCATTTGACTGACACTAAACAGTACTGATATTTATTTAGCTATTTAGTTTATTTTTTCTTTATTTTAATGGTCAGCATTTGACTGATACTAAACAGTGCTACTGATGTTTACTTAGCTATTGATTTTATTTTTATTTATTCTTTATTTAAATGGTCAGCATTTGACTGTTATTAAACAGTTCTGATGTTAATTTAGCTATTTATTTAATTTTTATTTATTCTTTACTTTAATGGTCAGCATTTGACGCATTCTAAACATACAGTACTGATGTTTACTTAGCTATTTTTAATTTTTTTATTCTTTATTTTAATGGTCAGCATTTGACTGATACTAAACAGTACTGATGTTTATTTAGCTATTTATTTTATTTTTATTTATTTTAATGGTCATCATTTGACGGATTCTAAACATACAGTACTAATGTTTATTTAGCTATTTATTTTATTTGAATTTCTTCTTTATTTTAATGGTCAGCAGCTGACTGATACTAAACGTACAGTAATGATGATTTTAAGCTATTTATTGTATTTTTTTAATTCTTTATTTATATGGTTGCAACTGACTGATATTAAACGTCTAGGTTACGGATGTAACCTCATCAGGGAACGAGACGTTGTGTAGAAGAAGCGACACTAGGGGTCTCTCTTGAGAGCCTTTTGCATCTCTGATCTATGAGAAAAGGCCAATGAGAAATTGGCAGACAGAATTTGCATGTCCCGCCCCCGGACATACATAAAGGGAGGGAAATGCATCTGTTTCAGAACTGTGGAGGAGCCGACAATGAGGTTCGGCCGCAACAGTGGCTCGGTTCAGCGACTTGGCCTGGAGGACACAACGTCTCGTTCCCTCCATCAGGATTCAATATCCGGGCACACTTTGGAACCTGATAATCAAGTCACACTTACCCAAAGACTTGCCGTATACTGTGTTGTGGTGGGCCGCGATGGCGGCTACCTATACCTTCAAGGTGGAGGGGGACAACCTCCCCTCCAACCTCTTCTGCAGGAATGAGAATCAAGACTGAATCAAGGTGAAAGTTGCCTGGTAGAGGGAACTCTGGCTTGGTTGATCGTGTCTACGACAGCAGGTGGTAGGCCAGCTAGATCTTACGCACCCCATCAGGGGCCAGACGTGGAGGTCCCAGAGGTCTGGGTGCAGATGCCAGAGGGTGCCCCATCCCTGAGAAAGAAGGTACTTCCTCAGGGGAATTTGCCAGGGAGGGGCTGTCGTGAGGAGCATGAGATCTGAGAACCAATTCCGAGGGGGCCAATAGGGGGCCACCAGAGTGACTTGTTCCTCGTCCTCCCTGACCTTGCATAGCACCTGTGCAAGAAGGCTCACCGGGGGAAATGCGTACTTGCACAGCCCCGTGTTCCAGCTGTGTGCCAGCGCGTCTCCCCCAAGGGGAGCCTCCGTTTGGGCGTACCAGAGCGGGCAGTGGGAGGTCTCACGGGAGGCAATAGGTCTACCTGTGCCTTGCCGAACCATTCACAAATTAGCTGGATAGACTGGGGTGAAGCCTCCACTCTCCGCTGGGCAAACGTTGTCGCGATAGCGTGTCCGCTACCACATTGATGTTGCCCGGGATGTGAGTGGCTCACAGCGACTTGAGTCATTGCTGGCTCGAAAGGAGGAGACGACGGACGAGTTGTGACGTGTGACGGGAGTGTATGGCGCCATGGCGATTTATGTGCACTACCGTGGTGGTGCTGTCTGATCGGATCAAGACCTGCTTTCCCCGAACTAGTGGGAGAAACCTCCGCAGGGCAAGAAGTACAGCCAACAACTCTAGGCAATTGATGTGCCAGCACAACACATGGTGCCCCAACCCAGTTTGAAGGTATCTGTGGTGACCAGGACACATCGGAAAACCTGCTGCAAAGGGACTCCTGTCCGTAGAAAGCAGAGGTCTGTCCAGGGTTTGAAAGTTTGGCAGTAGGCAGCGGTGATAAACACACGGTGCGTGCCACGGTGACATGCTCATCTCGGGACTCGAGTTTGGAGCCAGTGCTCAAGCGGTCTCATATGCATCAACCCCAGCGGCGTGACCACCACAGAGGACGACATATGCCCCAGGAGCTTCTGGAAATGTTATAGAGGGACCGTCGTGCCCAACCTGTAACAAGGTTCATCACTGACTGCACTCGCTCGTTGGTGAGTCACGCTGACATTGAGACATTAACCTGTGGGTGCATAGTAACTCTCGGGAGTGGGTCAGTATGAGCCAGTCATTGAGGTAGTTGAGTATGTGAATGCCTGCTTTCTGAAGCGGGGCAAGGGCTGTCTCTGCAACCTTTATAAAGAAGCGAGGGGTTCTCGATCAGTTCCTCGTGTCAGGGTGGCGCTCATAGCCATGCCCCCCCCCCCCAGGTTCCGTTCTTTCCGGACGTACATGTGAGGTTGAGGAAGCCAGTCTCGGGCAGTAAAAGTTGCCCTCTACGGCTTCCTCAACCTGTCATGCACGTATGGGAAGAATGGAACTGGGGGGTTGATGGGGGCGTTGCTATGAGTGGTGCCCTGACACGAGGAACCAATCGAGTAGCCATGAGGGGGGATGGGCGGTCTCCAGGCTCAGACTGGGCGAGTAGACCCGAAGGTGGCGGCCCAGGCGATCTGTGATGCTCTCCGATGTAGCGGCGATGTTGTCATCCAATTCTGGGGGCTCAAGGGAGAACGGCTGGTCATGAGGCGAGCCGCACTCATCCAAAGCTCGGACGGAAGCAAGCAAGTGTGTTGGCGGGGCGGGTGGTTCGTGGGGAATTACCCGGCAAAACCGAGCCTGTCGTTATCCCCAAATCAGCAGCTCGCTGCTCACACAACCGGTCGGCTCTGAAGAATTTCCCTCCCTTTATACCATATATCCGGGGGCGGGACATGACACAACGTCGAATTGAGCGACAGACAGGGAACATACAGTACTGATGCTTTTTAAGCTATTTATTGTATTTTTATTTATTCTTTATTTTCTCAGTGTTCTTTTCTAGAATTTGTTGACAATGTATTATAATAATGTCAAATATTCTTTGATAAAAATATTTGTTGAAGAAAGCAGCCTTCTGAGTACCTATGCATAGTCATATCGGTGCAAAATCGGTGAACAATCCACATATAAAAGGTCTGTTTTCATTCCAGCTCAAAAATTAACTATATCGGCCACCATTTAGATAATTGGTGAATCCCCCCCTCTCAAATCAGTATCATTCTCCACCTTTCGGGTTTGCCCGCAAATGCAGTAGGAGAGTAGGGGCGGGGTTTGTGCGCATACAAAGAGTGGGGGTGTGGTTTGCGCAGATTGAGGGCGGGGTTTGCGTGCACACGCAGAGGGAGAGAGTGGGTGGTTTGCGTGGAGAGTGTGAGTGAGGATAGATGCAAGCACAGCACGGCTTTTCATGGCTGTAAAGCAACATCAAACTATATCAATATAAATGGTATTGTTTCATCCCATATCTTGTTTGAAAAATATTTGTTAACTACTAAGTTTCATGTTGTTTCTTAGTTGTTTGTGCTGTATGGAAATAAAGCCTCCAACAATGTGTGGGGCCACAACATCCCTGCGATAGAGCAGATCGGACCTGATGTCTCAACAGATCATTCACTTCACCCTCTGTGCCGATCCATTGTGGTTTTCCACAGGGTTCCATTCTTGGCCCTCTTTTATTTTCTCTCTACATGTTACCTTTAGGCTCAATATTCAAGAAATATAACATAAATTATCACTGTTATGCTGACGACCTCCAACTATATCTTCCAATCAAACCAGGAAATGACTTTTCATTAGACAACCTCTTCACGTGCCTCAAGGAAGTCAAGACCTGGATGACAAATAACTCACTGCAACTAAAGTGCTTCTACTGGGTCCTGCCGCTAACAACAACTCCATTAAAACACAGCTGGGCCCCTTAAGTAACAACCTACACAATCATGCGAAAAACCTTGGAGTCCATTTTGATCCCCTTCTCCAATTTGACAAGCATGTAAATGCAGTTGTAAAGAGTAGCTTTTTCCAACTCCAATCTATAGCAAAGGTGAAAAACGTTCTCTCTAGTAAAGACCTTGAAATTGTGATTCATGCACTAATTTCCTCTTGATTGTACTACTCTAATTCTCTGTATGCTGGCCTACCTCAAACTACACTGTCTCGGTTACAGATGGTTCAAAATTCAGCAGCCAGATTGTTGACAGGAACTAAGAAAAGGGATCATTATCTCCCCTGTCCTTGCCTCATTGCATTGGCTACCAATACAATTTAGAGTCGACTTTAAGATTCTTCTTTTTGCATACAAGGCTCTACATAGCTCAGCCCCAGATTATATTTGTGATCTTATTAGCCCATACACAGCTTCTAGGTCACTAAGATCTTGTGATCAGTCACTTTTATCTGTCCCTGGTAAAAGGTGATAGAGCTTTCTCTGTAGTCGCATCAAAGCTCTGGAACAATTTACCTTTAACCATCAGGACCTCTCCATCTCTGTTTGCTTTTAAATCTAGCTTAAAAACGTATTTTTACTCTCTTGCATTCGAGTAATGTCATGTATGTATTTTAAATTAGTTGGTGTTTTACGGTATGTATGTTTGTACATGCACTGAAATGATTTTGATATTTGATTTTTATCTTCTTTTTCACTCTATCTTTCTCTTTGTCCTCATTTGATTGATTTATTTTATTGTACTGGAAAGCACTTTGCATCAACTTCGGTTGTGTTAAACTTGTGCTCTATAAATAAACTTGACTTGACTTGAACCAACTGTCGAGCCGCGAGGGTTCGGGGGGAGGCGGAGGATTCCACTCCAGCCCGACACTCACGGCTGCCCGGATAAGCATGGCTGTCAGCTCCACGTCAGCCTGCGACTGAGCCACCGCACCCGAGGGTGGGAGTCCAGACGAGTCCTCAGCGTCAGACATGACAAACCCGCTCTCCGATGCCATGATCGAGATCTTATCGTCATCAGGCGCTCCGAACGAGATCGCTGTGAAGCGAACCGGCAACCCCGCTCCAGCACTCGGTTGGAGCATACGAGCGTGACGGGGAGTGGGAGGTCCGTGGGGTTATACCCGGCGGAGAGGCTCCCACTGAGGTCCCCATATCATCACCTGGGGGGCTTGAGCTCTTACGAGGGCGAGCCGCGACCGCAACGTAGCCATGGTCATGCCCTCGCAGTGAGCATCCACAAACGCTGACTCCGCGTGGATAGCCCCCAGACACGAGAGGCACCAATCGTGGCCATCAGATGGGGAGAGACAATGACCGCAACCAGGAAATGCACACAAATGGAAAGACATCTTGAAAAAGATGCTTCACCATTTGCGCCACTCTTTTAGAGAAATATACTCTTTTATTGTTGTTTTTTATATGGGAAATATAAATATATATATATAAACAAAGTTATTCACTCCGTGAGCTCTTTTTCTGCTGCTGAAGCACCCAGGGGTGTGTGCTCAGCATAACGTAGTGTGTGAGGGGGAGAACTGCTGGAAAGCACCATAAAACCAACAGAGATGAATGAGACGGCAGAGGAATTCAGCTCTGTGACTGCTCTCTCGGCTCCAAAGAAGATATCTGATGTGTATTTGCAGCATCACTCCTTTTGTACCCCTATATCCGGGGGAGTGGTATGCAAATTCCACACGCCAATTCTCATTGGCCTTTTCTCAAGATCAGGGATGTCTGAGTGTCAACTCATCGACACAACGTCGAGTGAGTGACAGACGGGGAAATATATTTATAAATATATATATATATATATATATATATATATATATATATATATATATATATATATATATATATATATATATTGCATTTAAATATTAAGCACACATCCACCCCCCTATCCCACCCAATTCTCTACTATTATGAAGTGAAGAGAAAAAGGATAGTATTTAAATTGTAAAGTATACTGATTTAAAAAATAAATAATAATATAAAATACAATATTAAAGTATGTGTTTTACCATTACCATGGGGTTATAAAAAAAAAAAAACTAACAGGTTATGAACGGATGTTTTAGCAAGAATTGTGTAATTAATAGTTAGAAGTAGAAAGGAAAGGTGCTTGAAAATGAAAATTATAATCACAATTCAAAAATTAACAGTAATGGCCCATTAAAAAGATGGCTTCATTTTATTTATGCAAAATAAAAAAATATTTCCTTTCATTTTAGACTATAATATGACTTCGACGTGTTCCTTACAGGTTTTGTGAGATTCACACTTTTTCTCATTATCTAAAACAAGTGTAATTTTTTTATTAATTTTTTTTATTTATGAATTGAAGATTAGTCTTTCAAATGTTACTCTGTTTTAAAGAGGCACCTGACTTTGACAGAATGAGACAGCACACCCATGCTTCATTTTGCTAACACATGCTTGCCCTGTCTGTTTGTTCGCTTTCAAATTATATTATTAAAGGTGCACACAGTAAGTTTTTGGTAATTAAAAAAAGTTTTACACATAAAGACATGAAATAAACATTTTAGAAATCTATTTAAAATTATTTACACTCACATTAGGTGAAGACAGTCATGTCAGAAACCCAATAAAAGCTTCAATTCACATGGAGCGGGTTGTCCCTTCATGGGTGCTGCCATTTTGACAACACATAAAACCTGTGTCATGCAATTGACCCTGTTACTACCACTAGTAATAACAGTAATAGCATGTTTACTTTATATAGTGCTTTCAGGCAATGCTCCAACATAACAGTACATGTAATCAAAACCAGCAAACCAAACAAAATAACAACAAACACAATAACTTAAGACAATAATGGAGCCCAAGTCAACAGTATAGACTAGAGTGATGATGGTATTGACCCACCAGACAGTCCAAACAGAATGAGTGCACTGAGAGTTAAAATGTCCAAACCATAGATCCATGCTGGAGTGAAGAAACAAACAGCTACCACCTGCAGCTCTCATGCCACAGTTTATGAATATATGGTGCAACACGAAGCTGTCATTTTCTGCATATCGCGGTGCCGTTTTGTGGTCCATTCCGCATAACACTGCGGCTCATTTTAGCTTATCGCATCCAATTAGGCCCGTTTTGCGGCCGACTCACAGGACCCCTTGCTTCTCCTGATGGACAGTCCTTCCCTGATTGGCCCCAAAGTTCGCTGGCCCTCCAGGACGCCAGACTACCAGTCCAGCCCTGGTCACAGTCGGCAGAGAGCTCGTGAGTCACGGCTGTATGGTCACAGTCCAGTAGCTATGGAACGATGCACACATTTTTTTTTTAATTGAATCCAAGAATGTCCATTGTACAGATGTGTGTAGTAAAAAGTCCAAAGTATACTTCAATTTTGACGTGAACTCTCAGCGTCTGCGTACAGTCAAATGCAAGCCTGTCTAATATACTCCTGTGTATATATGATATAATATATGACTGTGCGTGCATACACAGGCGCTTGGCTATGACTGCTATGAAATACTGGAATATATCTCTTCAGGAGTTTAGACCCATAACAATGTCTTTATATTACTTCAGACACGAGCTATTCAATTACAGGTACATTCTTGACAAGCACATCCACTGTTGTTTTACCTTCATCTCCTGTTGTTTACCAGCAATTACATCTTGTAGTGCTTCTTAGTGACAACAATGGCTTGAGTGTTGCCACCTTGTGGACCCTTTAATTAATGCAAATAATTCCAAATGCATGTGCATTCTGCATGTTCAAAGACGCATGATTCGAAAAATCATGCTGCGTGCGTTCGGACTCTGCTGATGACAAGTTCCCCTTCTGTCACTCACTCAACGTTGTGTCGATTGTAGTGACACAAGGGGTCTCTTCTGAGAGCCTTGTGTACCTCTGAACTTGAGAAAAGGCCAATGTCAAGTTGGCAGACAGAATTTGCATGCCCCGCCCCCGGACATATGGGTATAAAGGGGAGCGGGCGAGCGACTGTCAGGCAGATTATTTCTTTGGAGCCGAGCGGTTGTGCAACAGCAAAGATGAGTTCACCACTGTTCCACTCACCTCTACTGGCGATAAGCACTGCTGTTGGATCTACGGCACATTCCAGCGGCTTTCTCCTCTCTGCACGCTGTACAGTCCACGCCCCTGGGTGCTTCGACACAACTTTCATTGACTGAAAGAGGGTTTCTCCTCCTAAAAGAGTTTCCACTCATAAAAGAGCAATACACAGCAGGCATTGAACGTCCTTTTCAGGACGCATCTTTCAAGATGCCCTTCCGTCTCTGTGTAGTTCATGGATGTGGTCGATTTCTCTCTACTTCTGACAGTCATAAAAGCTGCCTCGTGTGCCTGGGCTGCGATCACACGCAGGCAGCGTTTTATGAATGGTTCATGTTCTCAGTGCGAGAACATAGCCATGGCAACATTGCAGTCTCGTCTTTCTTTTCTCATGAGAGAAAGCCACTTCAGCCGACCCCCCCCCCCCCCCCCCCCAACCCCCACTTGTTTCCCGAGAACGCCGCCACCTGGCGGGACCGCCCGGTATTCCCCAGGTGGTCCAGCTGATTTGGGCACAGATAGATCTCTTTGCTTCCCAATACAACTCCCACTGCCCGCTCTGGTACTCCCTAATGGAGGTCGCTCTCGGTACAATGCACAAATATGCATTCCCCCAGTTAGACTTCTTGCACTGGTGCTGTGCAAGGTCAGGGAGGACGAGGAACAGGTCACTTTAGGTCACTTCCTTACTGGCCCACTCGGACCTGGTTCTCGGATCTCACACTCCTCATGACAGCACCTCCCTGGCAAATTCCTCTAAGGAAGGACCTCCTTTCTCAGGGACGGGGTACCCTCTGGCACCGTGCCTAGACCTTTGGAACCTCCATGTCTGGCCCCTGGATGGGACGCGGAAGACTTAAATGGTCTACCACCTGCAGTCGTACACATGATCAACCAAGCCAGAGCTACCCCAGGCAGCTTTATGTCCTCAAGTGGTGCCTGTTCGCAAATTGGTGCTCTTCCAGATCTGAAGACCCACAGAGATGCGCAGTTCGGTCAGTGCTTTCATTCCTGCAGGAGAGGTTGGAAGGGAGTCTGTCCCCCTCCACCTTGAAGGTATATACTATTGCAGCCCACCACAACGCATTGGACGGCAAGTCCCTTGGTAAGCACAAATTGATTATCAGGTTCCTTAAGAGGCATCCGGAGGTTGAACCCTTCACGGCCAAGCCTGTTCCCCTCCTGGGATCTCTCAGTGGTCTTCTCAGGCCTTCAGAGACCCCCCTTCGAGTCACTTGATTCAGTCCAGCTCAAAGCCCTCTCTTTGAAGACGGCCCTCCTGATTGTGCTCGCTTCCATCAAGAGGGTTGGGGACCTGCAAGCATTTTCTGTCAGTGACACTTGCCTGGAGTCCGGCCCAGCAGATGCTCACCTCATCCTAAGACCGCGACCAGGCTACATGCCCAAGGTTCCTACGGCCCCCTTCGGGGTTTAGGTCATGAACCTGCAAGCAAAGCTGCCCTGGGAGGAGGCAGACCCAGCCTCTACGTTGCTGTGTCAGGTAAGTGCTATGCGTATCCATGTGGATACACATGGAGCAGCTCTTTGTCTGCTTTGGCGTACAGCGGAAAGGGAACGCCGTCTCCAAACAGAAGTTAGCTCATTTGGTTGTTGATGCTATCCCCTAGCCTATCACACCCAGGCCGTATCCCCCCCCTTGCAGGTTCGAGCACACTCTACGAGAAGTGTGGCACCCTCATGGGCACTGGACCATGGCACCTCCCTAGCAGACATCTGCAGAGCAGCGAGCTGGGAAACACCCAACACCTTTGCAAGGTTCTACAACCTCAGGGTTGAGTCTGTCTCTTCCCATGTTTTGTCAGGTCAGAGCTGATAGAACTCAGTAATACCGAACAGCCGACTGGGTGTTCCGCTTGCACCTTGCGCCCTTCACAGGCACCTTCACCTTCCAGGGCACCTTCTTTCCCAGGTTAGCCACTACGCTCTCGCTTCCTGGATGCTCTTCCTCCCTAGCCCTCTGACTGGCGAATTCCTCCAGACCCACCATGAGTTGAGTGCTCTGTGTTGGGCTTGGGCTCTACAGTCATAGTTCCCATTTCAGGCAACTCCCAGCAACTTTCCGCAATATGGTCCCCCTGCTGGCAGGACCCGCGTCTCCCTTGGGCAGTCCTCGCTGCCGTGTCTGTAGCAACTCCTCCCTTGTCAGGCAGGATCTACCACCGCACCATGTCCACGGGTGGCTTGACAACCCCCATGTGTATTAGCCACAAGTTACACCCCCCCCCCCAGTCTGGGCAGGTTGTTATCTCCACAGGGCCTTTTCCCCCTGAAAGAATAGGAACGGAAAAGGACGCCTTCCCTGACACGTCTATTGCATTAAGATTAACTCTATGACGAGAAACATAGAGAGAGAAAAGGTGCGGCTGGCCAGCTGGCTCCCATACAAGTCATGTTGCTTGTTACTGGGAATTTAAGAGCGGTATATGACACCTTTTATTGCTCGTGATGGTTACTGTTGTAACCTCCGTTCCCCAATGGAAGGAATGAGTCTCGTTCCTTCCATCTGGGAATGGAGGTTACAATAGTAACCATGACGATTTGCATCATGCATCCTGTACATGGACGCTCAGCGTTCGTGTTTGACGGAAGTATACTGTAAGCGTAAGATGAAGAAAAACAGACTAAACGTAACAAGTGCTGTGAAGTGGCAGCACTTAGTGAAAAACTTCCAGTATCCAGGACAATAGGTGTCAGTTAAGAGTCCAGAACCACAAGTACTTCCAGGACTAATGGGACGAGTTAGAGCCAGCTAAAAATGTACTGCATGCACCTTTAACCAAGAAATACGTTTATCTACACTTTAAGAATATTGACCAATCAAAATAGAGTAACTATTGACACCATGTTATGACCCTACCTAAATTATACATTAAATAATGCAGTAGTTATATAATTTGTGGT
Source organism: Moxostoma hubbsi (assembly GCA_032164185.1). Classification (NCBI taxonomy): domain Eukaryota; kingdom Metazoa; phylum Chordata; class Actinopteri; order Cypriniformes; family Catostomidae; genus Moxostoma; species Moxostoma hubbsi. The sequence continues at coordinate 12,178,074 of JAVLUX010000001.1, forward strand.
TTGTGTCCTTTTTCTGCAGGTGTTGAGGAACTTTATGGTAAGCTGGATGAGGAGCGGTTCTTGTTCTCGCAGGAGAATGAGTAAGCTGCCTGTGATGGTTGCTAGGGTATTCTGGGTGGTTGCTATGGTATTCTGGGTGGTTGCTAGGGTGTTGCTAGGTGGTTGCTAGAGTGTTCTGGGTGGTTGCTAGGGTGTTGTGGGTGGTTGCTATGGTGTTGCTGTATGGCTCCTTCACTAAAGCTTTTGAACAAACAATTGAAAGGAAAACCACCAACAAACAAGAATGCCTTTACTATCTGGAACAGTATACCAGGGGAGAGTCAAGAGAACTAGTCCGAAGTTGTCACAATATGAGAGCTGACCAGGGATATGATCAAGCACAGAATGTGCTGAAGGAGAACTCTGGTTGTGAAATTAAAGTTGCTGCAGCATATAGTATTTAGAAGGCTATAAGCTGGCTTATGATAAAGTCTGAAGATGTGGATGCCTTACAGTCTTTTTCAATATTTCTGAGAAGCTGTTGCAATGTAATGGAAGATTTACTGCATATGGAAGAGATTAATGTTCCTTCTAACCTAAGATTCATTGAGATAAAGTTGCCATACAAGTTTAGGGGAAAATGGAGGGCTGCTGCTTGCGAGCTACAGGAGCAAATTGGCTGCAGGGCCTTGTTTACTGACTTGGTGAGATTTATTGAACAGCAAGTCAAAATTCTCTCTGTTTGGAGACCTACTGAATAGTCAGTTGTCAGGCTCTTCTTTTCAAATCAAACGTAAATTCACCTAAAGTAGGCCATCCTACTTTTGCAGCTGCCCACACTGTGCAGCAAACTACATGTACAGGGCACACTACACAGAAAGATAACATTGAAATCTGTGTTGTTTGTAGGGGCAGCCATTCATTTAAAAACATGACACACAGATAGAAACTGAACTGAACATCCTCAAAGAAAATAGATTCTGCTTTGGATGCTTAAAGATTAGACATTTAAGTCCAATTGTAAGATTGTAAAAGACCATTAACATGTGACATCTGCAAACAGAGACATCCCACTTTTCTTCATATAGAAGCTAAAACCAAATCATTGCCATTTTCCGATTAACACTTTTTATTGAACACATGAAACAGAATAGCAAAACATATATGCACAGAATCAACATTTAACCCCCATTATTCCCCTCCCCCCCTCCCAATCACCAACCCCACCCTGACCCCCAACATACATCCCTGTGGTCAAAGACCAATTACACACACACAAAAACTAAATATATACAGTACTGTGCAAAAGTCTTAAGAGGCACATAAGATGTTTCACAAAAGCATTTGTCTTACAATGGTTATTTATATATTCAGCTGTCAACAGGAAATATAAATGTTAGACTCCCAAACATTACTTTTACAAATAGAAAAGATTAGAACAGAAGAACAGGGAGCCCTGCAACAGATGTCATTGCCCCCACAAAACCCCCCATTGAACATTGTGTCTGTCTGAGATTACATACAGAGACAGAAGCAATTGAGCCTAAATAGATAGAAGAACTGTGGCAAACTCCAAGAAGCTTGGAACATCCGATCTGTCAACAACCAATAAAAACTGTATCCAGTTGAACCTAGGAGAACTGGTGCTGTTTTGAAGGCAAAGGTGGTCACACCAAATATTGATTTAGCTTTTTTATGTTTATTGGACTTTGTATGATGTTAAATGATAAATATATATGAAAAATAATAATCACACACTTAAACTATAAAATCCTTTCCACTGCCAGATAGCTGCCCCACTTCATATTAAACACCCCAGGTTGCTTCCACCCTGCCCATCTCCGTGCACCACTCCGGAAATGAGGGTGCACCCGCCAAATTCCATCCACTCAGAATGATCTGTCTACCGATCATGACACTGGCTAGAACCCAATTTCTCATGTATTTATCCCTATACTAATACCACCCCATCACGTAAAATACAGAGTCTGAGGCTAAATGAAATTTGAGTGCCCAATACATCACACATATAACTCTCACATTTTCTTTACTTGGTATATGTGCAGCTTTTCTCTCTCTCTCTCTCTCTCTCTCTCTCTCTCTCTCTCTCTCTCTCTCTCTCTCTCTGTGTATGCACTTGTTTGTGTGTGTTTGATTGCTGGAGAGAGAGAGAGCGCACGTACATGCAACGGATGACATTCTCTCAACGCATGTGAGAAACTAAAGTATGAACCAAAGTGCCCTGTGTTCACTCTACTTACAATTAAACATTTCCAAATCGATCACCATAGCCTATATTTGAACATGCAGAATGCAGTTTATGGACTAAGGAATTTTCCTCTTGCTGTCACCATATGGAACAAGTACAACTAAATTTAGTTAAACCGTCTAATCGAATAAATTCAAATATCATAAATATTACATGCGACTGACAACGTAAGAAGCAAATGGTTCATAGGATGACTAAACTCACTCTTCCACCATTAATTCATTATCATCAAAAAGCATGCGTTTTCTTTTACAGACGTCGTCCTGCGAAACAATATGGGATGAGGAGGATGGCGGGGCCTTGAGTGTGCACGGCCGGCCGGCCTCAATCGGGCTAATCAGTGGAGGAAAAGGATAAAGCTGAGCCGGAAGCGGCAGTTCGAGAAAGAAAGCTGCCGTGTGTTTATGTTTGTGTCTTTTTGTTTCATTAAATATTACTTTGACTGTTCAGCCGGTTCCCGACGCTTCCTTGCCCATTTTAAACACTGTTACATTGGTGCCGAAACACGGGAAGGAGGAGTGATGCGCTGTTGTGGAGTCCTTGCCACTGCCGCCGGGGGGCAGAGGAGTCGCTGCCTGCCGCCTGGACGCAGAGGAACAGCTGCCATCCACGAGGGGAGGAGGAGCTCTCTGCTGGCCACCTGGAGTGGTGGAGCTGCTGCCAGGGGTGGAGGGGGTCACTACTGGCTGGCAGAATGTGGAGGGGTAGGAGGAATGGCCGCCATTCATTTAAATATTACTTTAACTGTTCAGCCGGTTCCCGCCTCCTCCTTGCCCATTTTAAACCCTGTTACACAAATAGGGCTTTGTTTGCTTTTAAGCACTAATTCTGACAACAATATGATACTATATTCGAAAAAGACGGAAGTGCAATGGGAGGTGCAGAGGAAAGGCTGGCCACTTCATGCCAATGAGTCATATGAGTGTGACTTTAGTTTGCTGCGTCTGGGTTTGTTTTGTACAAAAAAAATGTTAAAAGGTCCTTTTTCCTTCACTTTGATCACCAACTCTGCTGAGTGTTTGTTTGTGATATGTGGGTCTCTGTTTAAGGCCCCCCGGTTACATCGCAAAGGTTCCACCTTATTGCAACCATTGTTTAGCTCTCAAACAGACCTGACTAGAAAGCCAGAATCTAATGTCAAATTGGTAATTAGGTTAATCATGTTCAAAAATAAATAAATAATGCATCAATCATTGTAAATTAATCACGTGTTCATTTCGACAGCCTTTGTTTAGACATTTTAGAACTGTAGTTTTGTTCAATGTGAAAACTGCATTTGCAGTTCCATTTGTAATGCAGTGAAGCTGTTTAACTGCACTGAACTGCAGGTTAACTATACAAACTACAGATCTACTGAATTTATTTGAAATTGTACTACACTGAACTGCTATTATTTTGCAATGTACTGCAGTTATACCAGTGTGGAAGATATATTTAACTGAACTGTAGTAGTACTACAAATATCTGCAATTGTACTGCAGTGGACTATATCAGTACTGCAGTTCAAGTGCATTGTAAGTGAAGTACAGCTGATCATTGTGCAGTATTGTACTTTTTACTACATACATTGCAGTAATACTGTAATAAGTCTGTAGTAATACTGTAATAAGTCTGCAGTTTTATTACAGTTAATTTTTGTAAGGGTATTGCTGTGGGGTATAGCGGATGTGCAAGCCATGTTTCATCAAGTAAAGGTCACCCAGATGTGGCATGTGTATTTTCTGCACTTTTTGTGATTTACTGGTGGTGATATGACACAAGATCCTGTGGAACACAGAATGAAGGTTCATCTGTATGAGGCAGTGTCGTCACCAAGCTGTGAAAAATATGCCTTGAGGAAGATCGCACAGGACCAACAAGCCCATTTTGACTCTAGTGTTCTGAACACCATTCTTCAGAACTTTTACATGGATGATTGTTTAACATCTCTACCAGCAGAGGCTGAAGCAATCCATATGGTTCAGAATCTCATTGTTGTTGTGCCAAGGGTGGATTTCAGCTGTCAAAGTGGATGAGTAATAGTTGCTTAGTTATGTCCAACATTCCAGAAGAACACCGATCAAAGGCAACAAAGGATATCATCTTGGATAAAGATGATCTGCCATCTACAATCCTTTCATTTATTCTGTCTGTGAAATGGGTGTTGCAGGAAATGTGCAAATGCACATTGGTTGGGATGACAATATCCCTCAGGTCTTCTCTCATCAATGGTCCATTTTTCAAATGCCAGTGAGTATGGGTATGAGAAAGTGTCACACTTGAGGTTGGTAAACAACAGAAAAAGGTTAGTGTTGCTTTTATGCTGGGAAAATCCAGAGTTGCCCAACTGAAGCAGATGACAATTCCTTGGCTGAAGCTTACAGCTGCCATTCTGGCTGTTCAAGTGGATAAAATGCTCAAGATGCAGTTACATTTCTGGATTCATCAGTTTTTAGTACTGTTCTGAGGTATATTCAAAATAAAACCAATTGGTTTCACACCTTTGTGGTCAACAGCTGTTATAAGGGGTGCGACAGATGTTGTGCAGTGGAGGCACATAAAGACAAATTTGAATCCTGCTGATGAGGCATCCAGAGGTCTGAGTGCTGAAGAGTTTTTGACATGTAAGAGATGGCTGAAGGGACCCGAGTTTCCCTTAAAAGTGGAAGAAGAGTGGCCCAGGTTGAACATGGATCAGATTTCAATATCATTGGATGACCCTGAGATAAAAAAAGGAATGCATTGTAAAGGCCTTTGCCTGTCAGGTTTTAGAGAATGCTACCAATCTGTTTTTAAATTACTTTTCTGATTTTGGGAGACTCAGTATCTTGGTGGCATAGATGCTAAAGGTCAAGGAGATACTTATGCAGCTTGAGAGACAGAGGAAGACCTTGTAAACATCTCTTTGTGCAGGAAATGATGTTCCAGGCACAAAAACAGACAAAATTCATACTGTGCTGCAGAAGACAAAGGCTAAAATGTGTGGCCAGTCATTGACTCCTGATGGTCTTATGAGAGCAGAAACTGTCACCATTCAACATTACCAACAAGAGAGATTTCCTGATGAGATTGCTGCATTGAAGATAGGAGCTACTATCAAGAGTTGTAGCATCTTTAGGCTAGATCCTTTACTGGAAAATGGTCTTTTGAGAATAGGAGGGAGACTTGCCAGGGCTGCTATGCCTGAGGAAGAAAGGCATCCAATCATACTGTCAAAAGAACAAGCCATTTCTTAACTTATCTTAAGGAAGATACATCAACAATTGGGCCATGGAGGGAGAAACTATTTGCTGTCATTTCACTCAAAAGTGTTACTGGATACTTAGATTATTTTTCGACAGGCAGAATTGGCACTACAACTGTGTCCAGTGTCATCGTCTTCAAGGATGGGCAGGAGAGCAGAAAATAGCTGACCTGTCAGCAGAAAAGGTCCTACCTGATTTGCCACCATTTACAAATGTGGGTGTTGATTACTTCAGAACGATTGAAATCAAGAAAGGTTGTGGCTTAATTAACCTTGAAGTTGCTTACACTCTAGATACAGACTCATGCATTAATGACATCCATCATTTCATGTGTCATCGAGGTCAAGTTTTCCAGTTGAAATCTGATAATGGTACAAACTTTATTGGAGCTGAATGAGAGCTTTGGGAATCTTTAGCGGGATTAGACCACAACAAGATCCACCATGCCTTGCTACCAAAGGGTCTAAAGTGGACGTTCAACACTCCTGCTTGGATTAATTTGTATGGAGTTTGGGAGAGGCTTATTCGGCTTGTCAAAAGGTGCTGTATTCTACCATTAGACAACATACTTTGGATGATGAGAGTTTTCTCATTTCTTTTGTGTGAGATCGAAGCAATGCTTAATGGCCGTCCCTTCAGCAAGGCCACTGCTATTGCCTATGATTTTGAGACACTTTCTCCTAATCATATTCTTCTCCTGAAATCTGAACCACTTATGACTCCTGAACTTTTTCTTGAAAGAGATGTGCACTTCAGGAGAAGGTGGAGACATACAGTATTTGGCAGACATTTTTTTGGAAATGATGGGTGAGGAAAGACAGAAATGGATGAAGCCACGAAGAAGCTTCACAGTGGGAGACATTGTCACCATCATAGATCCTGTAGCTCCTAATCCTAAAGGGTAATCAAGACCTACCCAGACAAGAATGGATTTGTTCATTCAGCTTAAGACAAAAACAGGTCAGTTGGAAAATCTGCCTGCTGCTGGAAGCAGAGCACTGAAAAGACCGTACTCCAAAGTGAACAAGGAAGATATCTTGGGACAAACCTACAAAACATTAACTGCTCCTTTTATTAGTAAACAGTCCTATCACACTATCACAATTATGGGGCAAGTCACCTGTGCGTGTCAGGTGATAAGGTCATCAGCTGGGAGAAATTAGACGGGTACAGGTGGTGGAAGAATACAGTTCTTAACGTAGCCATGTAATTTGTTTGTTTTCTTAAGTAATTTATTGTGATGGACAGTACATTTTTATATTTTATTTAAAACATATAATCTTCATAAAATGGGACACCAAACCCAAAGAGACATCGTGGTGTGGACATTCTATATGCATTACGAATACCTCTACTACTGTTTAAAGGCTTATAGGAAAGCCTCTAGAGTATGCAATGCATTTGAAGAATAGAATTATGGAGAATTTGTGTCAATGTGCTTTTGTGCACTAACTCTGTCCTTGTCTTATGCTAGACATATTTCTATGACAGTGACACGCTCCATATATATGCCCCTAATGCCCTTTCTTCACATTGACCACACCATAAGAGGGTCTGTCGTCTCTTTCTGCAAAATCTGTAATCCCATTTTTGCCATTGTTGATAAAGTAATACCATTAGGTCTCTGAACACAAATTTGTGTTTCTCATTAAATAATCACTTTCTTTTTCTCTGGGGCATTTAACCCAGAATGAAGATTTTAGTTTACTGTAAATTTAAAACCAGAATCAAAATGACTTTTAAATGTAAGATTTAAAGTTTCATATTTTGGGTGAACTATTCCTTTAATGTTTTAAAATGAGCTTAATGTGGCACTGACAGCTGATAGTTTAGTGAATAATTAAGGTGTTTACGAATCATCATCATCAGCCGATTTGGCTGTAAATATTTCATTATTTACGATTTGTGCCTCGCAGATGACTTGCTCCAAATTTGAAGGTCACATTGTAAATAAAAAAGATTATTCGCTTATTTTATAATGAAAGTTTTTAATTACCATATCATTAGTTTTAACTTGGAAGGAACCAGACACGGCAGGGTGCATAATCTGACTTTAGAAATAAGTGTGACATTAGACTTGCTGCTTCCTGTTCGAACACTCCACATGCAGGAATTGTCATACATTTATAAAATATAATTTATATACAATATAATAGATCAATAGACTAATAATTATAATATAATACAAAATAAATAGACTGACAGTTAATTGTTCTTCATATTTCTCCTCAGCTCTGTCAGATAAAATGGACAGGCACAGGACATACCGCAGTCTGGTGAATCAACTTCCACCTGATAATCGTGTGACACTAGCAGCTCTTTGTGGACACCTACACACGTATGACAACCAACTCATTAATATCACAGTACAACATTTCAATCAAGTCGGATTTCACCATACAATATTGTGTGCTTCCATCTGATACCATAAAAAAAGATATCTATATAGGGCAAGTTGTGACACTTTTTACTCTCGTGAATGTTTATCAGAGCAGGTTTATTTTGACTGTGACATCACACCACAGGCAAACGTACTTATGATTCTTCAGAGAAGCAGCTTGTAATGGTGAATACTGAGCAGTGCTGCAATTTTATAATGTGTTAGTGTTTGATCATGCTAATTATAAACTATTCACAAACTATTGACAAAACCATTTTTAAATTGGTTTAATATGCCTGTATGATTTTGTCAGACATGTGACAGCTTTTCAGTGTTAAACGTGCGAAGCTGTATATTCATCAACCTGAGAAATATGATGTAAAAATGAAAACCACTAGACATGTAATATGCACCTTTTCTGCCTAAATTATTGGTCCACATACAGCAAATAATATCTGACTTACTCAGTAGGCCATTCAAACTTAACAGCCAGTTTCGACTGAACAAGTCACTTACTGCGTTCAAAATAAAACAAAGACATGTAGTCCAGGAGTTTTCAAAGTTTTTGACAGTGATCAACCCCTCTGATGAAATGCATTCCTGTATTTGGAAAAACTCTCCATCTCTGAAAATGCACCTGCACCAAAGAGAACTTTTGCACAGTCATCGAGTTTCAATTATGTTTATAGGTGTATTGTTTTGTGAGCATTTAAAAACTATGCTATTTTAAACACAGATTAACTTTTGTCCTTCTACTGAAAAATTTTGTTATAGTTCACCCTGAAATTTAAGTTCTCTCATCATCACTCTCATGTAATTACAAAGCTTTCTGACTCTCTTCTGAGGACCAAAAACAAATATATTTTGGATAATGTATGTAAGATGCTTCTGAGCATAAAATAGGTCAATGGGGTCCAAAAAATATCTTGGTTTGTGTTCTGCAGAAGAAAGAAAGCCATACAGCAGGAAGATTATGAGATAATTTTAATTTCTAGGGGAACTATTCCTTAAAGTTAGTTGCATTGCTACTAGTAGTTAGTTACCTTAAACAGTTGTATGTTCCTCAAATTTCAACTGGATAGTGGGGATTTTTTTCAATTGTTTTTGCATAGCCCAAATAAGAATGGAAGCACCTTTTGTCTTCTATTGACTGGATGTTTAAGCTAACCAAATACTAAATAATGTTGTCAAACATTAAACATGAAATTAAAAGTTTGAGTTAATCGGAGTCAAGTTGGGTGTATATGACATCTTTAGTTGTGAAACAGCACTTCTGAATCTGTATTTTTATGCTCTCAGTGTCCAGCTGCACAGTCAGATCAACCTCATGACTGCTTATAATCTGGCTATGGTGTTTGTGGCCACACTGTTTCAGGAGCTCACAATGAACACAACCATGGTGCACCTCACCAAAGAGCTGATCATACATCACACACATCTTCATGGTGAGCTGTCATCTTAAATGAAATAGTTCACCCAAAATGATAAAGGCACTGGCACACTCTCCGTGAAGTGCTTCTTCGTTCTTCGTGTCTGAATGTTTGCCAACATTCAGACACTGGCCACACCACTGTGGGAGGTGTTTAGATGTACATTTAAATACGAGGATGCTCAAGACTACAGGTAAAATATGTTATCATTGACTTAATGACTTATTCCATGAGTAGAATTCATACAAGATCTGTAAAAAAGCTGTATTAATCACGCAACGATGTTTGTAACGCTAAACTTAGGCATTTAGGGTGCTAATGCGCTAACACGCTCTAATATGCCATAATATGCATAGATGTCACACTGTTATAATTTATGATGACACTGATTCTACTGCAAAGATGAGTGTTTAAGAGTGTTAACAAAAGAATAATGAAAAGGGATGAAAATCTCACTTTGTGCAGATGTGTAGTTGATCTTAACTTAGTTGTTTGCCTCAAAGTAGGTGGAGCTCCAGGTCACACCAGACCAATGGCAGTAAGGTGTTTAGCAGCTGGTATGGAGCTATCCTGAAAGGTCATGCTGGCAAGCTGTTTTTAACAACTGAAATGAACACAAAAACACCAGATTTTGTTCTAAATGATGTCACCCATTTGTTCTTTCATTCTGTATGAAGTGTGTATGGCACTTATGGATTACTTTAATGTCCTCTTTGGAGCTTTAAAGTTTGGTCACCACTCACTTGCATTGTATGGACAGACAGATATATCTATTTCCATTAAAATATCTTTGTTCCACAAAAGATATTTGCGAGATGACGTAAGAGGTAAGATTTATCATGTTTGGGTGAATTTCTATACATTCCTTTAATGTATAAAACTTGGTTTAAACTCAGGCATCTCATTCTGTCAAATTATAAATAAATGTCATCTGATATTGTGTACAGAGTCTTGAGGAAAAAGATGGAGAAATCATCACCGTATTGTGAAGAACTTGCCATTTCTCTGCAGGGTCTAATGGATGGATTGGAGTTCATTAGTGTTACACACCACAGCTGAACTAGATGTTTCAACAGCTCTCCCTATACTGAAAACTTGCAAATGGCCTGTTAACACTAATTTTGTTAATTGAGTTTATCGAAAATGATTGCTTTAAGAATAGATCTTCAAGTGCTTCCCAACATTTTATTCTATCATGTACTCCACAGCGCCATCAGTAGGGCTCAAGTACCCCTTCCTAAACACAACCCAAAAATGTGTTCTTTCCATAAGCCATACTGCATATCATTTAGTATTATCATTAGAGTAATACATTAGCAATGATACAATTTTAAACCAAACACTCAACTTCCAAAACAAAAGAATTCTCAACCTGTTTGTCTATTTACAACTTGTGACAGCTAAAATTTTCTTTGAGAAAGAATAAATCAAGACTGAATTGTGTAAATTTCTCATTCAAAAATCTTTTTTACAGTCCCAGCTTAATATGCAAAGTTCACAGGAAAAGCCATTTAAACTGTCTCGGCATTGCTATACAAATAGCTGTCCCCTTGGGGCAGAACTCGCTGCTTGTTTGACAGCATATGGGGGCGTATTCGGAAAGCTCTTTGAAAATGTTTATTTTTTTCAATTACGTTAAGTGGCACTGGTGGTGCAGAAATCACACACTTTAGCGTTAACAGAAGTACTTTGATGATAATTGAATGCCTTTATAAAAGACTGCAAAGTTGAAGTATGAAATACCACAGACAAGCCACAAATCCACAACACTTAAACAAGTTGAACGTTTCTGTTTAATAAGCAAACAAAAATCACCATATTTCAAAGAAATACTCCTGGCATGGAATCACTGATTAAACATACAAGAGTTCTTTGAATACTAAAAGAATATGGTACAGTAATAATTTTTTGGGGTTATTTAGATGAATATAAAATGAGATAAAGCCACAGTTCAGATGAAACAAAAACAGACAATGGGGTTATTTTGGACTTTCAAATTCATGTGATGTCACATTTTAGCATGAAAAAACAAAAACTTTGTTTTATTATTTCAATCAATCAAATGCTTTACACAAACACAATACTTTGACTCATAACTAATATGATAACTAGTATTTTTATATGTGTGTGCGTGTTATATTGTGTGTATATACACACACACACACACACACCACATGTCATACACATGCAGCATAATGTTGAAATGAAGCTTTAATATTTTGGCCGCTTGACATCCACCCTGTAAAAAAAATAAATAAAAACTGGTCACCAGTCTACTTTCAATGACTACAGTAATTTCAGTACATAACAGCAAACTGACTTCTAATCATGATTAGTCTTAAACAGTGTAAATGAATCCAGTCCAATTAAGACATTAAATAACTGTGCTAGTACAAGTATATAATGGTCCAAACAGACAGTTTGAAGAGTATTGCCGTGATATTCTAAGATCCCACATCAAGTTTGATCTAACATGATCATGGTTGGAATTGATTTTGAACAGGCAGCGTTTAATTTGTATATTATTACTTCAGCTATGATTTTTAATATGGAATGTAGGGCTGAAACTAACAATTATTTTAATAATTGCACTATGATTATCTACTTTTGCTGCTAGCTGAGAAGAAATGTAAAAATTGACTTGTCAAAAAAGGTTTTTGTCTAAAAAGGCAAGTTATTCAATATTTACTTAATTGTTGAACTGTTGAATAGAAGCATTACGACATTTGTGTTAAATCGTTCTAAAGAGGAAACACCCCAGAATGAAGAAGCATTTTAAAAACTGGTATGATGACTTACGGTGGCACAATTTAAAAAAATAACAATTTCTTGAGATGAGACTTATGTCATAAAAATTACAAAATCTGTAACTTTAGCAAGATGTTTTGAGCATCTGACTTCGACTACGTGTCACTTTTTATGTCACAGCACACCTGTGCTTACAATAAAGTGTAGGATACTCGGTGGTGAATTAATCCTACACACACAATTGTTTTATTTTGTAGCATTTTATAAAGTCAGCATGGATCTGGGGATCTTTATAAGGAATCGCAAGGTTTTAGAAGAAAATATTCAAAAATAATGCTGGACAAGAATCTTCGTGTAAACTGCAGACACAGATGTTTGAGTGCTGGCAAAAAGAACAAGAATATTATATTAATTTTATGTTGATTTAATATAATTAAACAAATTATAATAATATTTAAATAGACTGAGTGTATAACCCATAAACCTATGTTGTGCTATCTAACACAAATTGATCTTAAAAAAACCTATGATAGTGTAAAATTGTAAAAGCAGCTATTGTAATGATAATTAGAAAATAATACAAGAGTTTCATAGGTCACTTCGGAAAAAGTTTCGAGAGATTGTTCATCGTACGAGCACTGGTCTAACTGGTGTATTAATTATTCTTTAAACAACAAATATATAAATATACATGTAATTAAGGTTTTTTCAAGCATTTAAGCAAATAAAACTACAATGGCAATGTAATGACAATGGTTGGCATTTTATTCGCCACCAAGTTTAATAACTTATTTAGATTGTTACTAAAGAAATTTATTTCGTTACTATGATACTTTTTATGACGTTATTATTAGAAAATATGACAAACAAAAACGGTTTTACGACTTTGAGTGAAAAAGTTTGTGGCAGCACTGCACCACCATAATGACTAGCTTGGAGAGCGAGTAAATGCTGAGACTCACCCATCTGCCTCCATCTTCTTCCTCTTCTCAATGATCTGAAACATTATGAAGGCATATTAAGTCTTGGAGAACGTTCATATACATTGAACATTTCCTGCACATACGTGCGTGATAAAATGACTGTTAATGAACAAAAATGTCACAGATGGCCAACACTTTTTTTTGCAGCTTCTATTAATCACTGTTTGTAAAGGGTATTATTCAACTATTTTTAGCAAGAGTAGAATCATCTATTTTTACTACATGACTCTAGAACACCCGAATCTGGCTCATCAAATCGCGCCATCTTACATTCAGATATTTCAGCATAACCACACACTTTGGGATAAAGGGATACCATACTGGACATCCGGGTACTGCAAGTTATCTTTCCATCTTCATGCATCCTTCATGTAAATAATATAAATTCAACTAAAAGCAGTGTTTCATGTCCATTTCTTTATTTGGCAGGATTTCTTGTAATAAGCAGGATAATTGACAGTCAGATGTAATTTTCGCAATATAACAAACAAATGTGATAACGTCCAGCTGGCTGGACATTATATCTTGCATAATGAATAATAACAGATCATGAACTCACAGCGCTGATTTTCTTCCACTGACGGTCTAATTCGGCCTTCTCATTGGTCTCTTTAAAGCGACGAGTCTTTCTGCCTTCTGACATTTTGATACCGTACTGGAAGGCAGCCCTACAAACACAAAACAAAAGTTAAAATCAAACATCACTCTCAAAACAAACACACATTGATGAAAGCAATGTGTGTATGTGTGTGTGTGTGTGTTTGTGTTACTTTGGCAGCGCCTCCTTGTTGTTCATGTAGTCACTGTACTCCTCTTGAGTGTCAAAGTCCCAGCGGCCCAGAGGACCCTTCTTATTACCCTACACACAGGCAGACATACTTGTGTATATGACTGATCTGAGAAACAACTCCGTTACAACTCAAATTAATTCATTGATCCAGAGAAAGTAACACTCACTTGGTCCATCTTGCTATAGTCCACCTCTTCATCACTGTCTACAGCAAGATCATCCATTCTACAAAACATAAAATAAAGACAGTTTTTTTGTCAAAGACCAAATTCTTAATAGCCACATTCACTAATAATTGCATATAATTCTGATCTTTCTAAATGGGGGAGCGTGTGCCCGCAGTTGGAAATGAACAATACATGGCAAGACAAATCTCCAAATCGGGGCCTTCAGCACAACGCTCTCTAAAGACACTCTCAAGGTCTTTGAGTAAAGCCAAGTGTACCATTCTAAAAAAACGATCCAGGCTGCATTTGCCAAACCTATACCAGAGTGAGTTATTAATGCACCTCATTTGTGCTTCTCTGAAAGAACTCTCATTAGAAACTGAATAACTAAATGACCTTACAATAATATTATAAAGACATTTCAGCTTAACACATTCATTGTTTCCAAGGCAATCAGGACTCTGTGATTTTTGAATACTAAGAGTTGTATCTAAATTATATTCTAAATATAGAAAAAAAGGATGAAATTCTTGTTGAAACATACTGTATCTTTAACTGTACATGACTGAAGAGAACTTTGATTTAACATGAGAAACATAGACTTGACTTATATCGAGAGTTTGACATATTTCTTTTTTTGTATAAAAATGTCAACTTGCCAATATATTGCCAATTTATACCCCAGGTAAAACAATTTTAAACAGCATATTGCTAATTACTTTACAATTATGTATGAACTATTTATTAACTAAAATTAAATGAGACTACAAGGAATTTTTGTACTTTTTAAAAAAAATGTTTCACTCGACAATAGCATTTGAATTAAAAGGCAAAAAGTTGTTACTTGTTTATTTTAACCTTGCAATGCAAACAAATCTCTAAATACTTGCCATCAGTTTTAAACAGACGGAAAATGTTTATGCATATAGCCTATATTATGGCCCTTCTCTTTAGTAAGTTTCTCAGCAAGAGAAAGCAACCATTTGTTAAACTATTATTTTGGGGAAATAATAATAAAAAAAAAATAATCATATAATCCTGAGAGTGGGACCTTGCTGCTAAATAAATAAATACATATAATTTTTTTTAGGGCTGTCGATTTAACATGTTAATTCAGTGTGATTAATTTTATAAAAAATAACGCATTAAAAATGTACGCAATCAATCGCAATGCCCCCGTTATAAGGAAGATTCCTGAGAAATGCAAGCTTGTAGTACCACCTGTTAACTCCAGAGGGCAGTAAGTGAAACTTCAGCTGTGTGGCAACACGCAGTTTATACAGTGAAGAAAACCTTCAGTAGCAACAGCACAAACATGTGTTACGTCCTTGCGTTCAAAATACTTGGAGCGCAGATCCGAACTAAGGGATCTCAAGATGTGTTCCAAGTACTAAACTATATTTAACTTGACACTGTGACCTAAAAATTTTATATTTATGATGTGACGCACCAGAGACGCTACACAAGCATGTCTGACGCAGCTGTAAATTGACGGGTCCTTAACCCTCTGTGGTCTGAGGGTATTTTGGGCCCTGGAGACGTTTTGACATGCCTTGACATTTGTGCTTTTTCAGTTGCTTAAAAACATATTAATGGCTAAAGTCTGATAACACTGTATTCAGCACAAACAGGGCTACAATAATATGTGAGCAACATGTGTGTACATGTTTGTATTTTTGAGAAAATAACGTTTATGCGAGGTTTTTGAAAAAAAATAATTTTAAGTCACTGAAATATGGTCATATAACACACACTAAACATTTATCCAAAAGACTTTTGAGAACTGGATCTTGTAGCCTAGAGTTTCTTCTACAAAATTATGTGAAAACCATCCTGATCACTCATTCATACAAAACAATATAGTAATTTAACTTTTTTAAGACAATTTTAGTGTTGAAAGGTAATATGCGAGGAGGCGTGAATGATCATGAATATTTAGGTGATTCACACCTGAGAGACAATGACCCCACCCCTGGGCCTATCAATGAGGAATGTGACAGAAAGAGAATGAATGTGAGGAGACTTAATGATCAAAATCAAGTTAAAAGAAGATATGACTATATATTTTATTTACATAAAGAATTAATTTTAGACCTATACTACAGTTAAAAGAAGTCTCTTCTGCTCACCAAGACTGGATTTATTTGATTCAAAATACTGAAAAAATATTGATATTCTGAACTCTTTTTACAATTTAAAAGAACAGTTTTCTATTTAAATATATTGTAAAATGCAATTTGTGATCAAAGCTGAATTTTCAGCATCATTACTGCAGTCTTCAGTGTCACATGATCCTTCAGAATCATAATAATATGCTGATTTTCTAATATGGGCATATTTAAAGTGCATTTTACTCATTTAACCTGAACACATATTTGCAAGCACAAGCTTTGTTGATGATAATGAGGCATTATAAACACTAGATAAAATATAATCTAAACATTCATATTATTTTTATATCATATTACATATCATATTTTTATTATACAGCATACAATTTAAATACCTGCTTTAGCCGAAACAGCATTTAAATCCCACTAGTCCCACTAGTAAAATATGTACATTTTTATATAAAATAACATGTCAACTAATGAAAACTAAATGACTTACTCGTCTGAAATTGTATCCTCGGCTGGATAAATTCTCTCTTCAAAATACAAATGTCAATCGGAGTCCCGCTCTTCTGAGAAAAATGTTAACTCTTCCTTACAATCCTGGAGCTTTCTCGACTGTGTATCATTGCAAACGCGCAGAAAAATGAATGAAATTTATTTACAACCTCACTGTCGAGGGCGTGTACATTTGCGTTGATCGTCTCAGCACATTAGCGTATGAATGGCGTGATCTACTGGTGGGTGGGATCACATTACTGATAATTAGATGAACTGGTAAAAACTGAACATCGCTTTGTTTCAAACAGATTGCATAGCAGGAGAATATTTGTTTTAAATTTGAATTGGTTTATTAAAAAGTAGACATTTAAAGCTTTCTTTAGACAAATGTTTCATGTTTGTGTGATAATTATTCGCGGAGTTTCAGTTCATTTTTGTGACGCGTTTCTGAAAAATTCTTGTAAACACAGAGACTGCTAAAAGCTCACCCTTTTTATTTTCTTTATTTTACAAAAGAACAATGTTTCATTGTTATTATGAGTGTACACAAATAAAAGTAGACCCTTTATAGTCTCTAATGATGTCTTACACTTATCTGTATACCCAAAATTGACAGAGTATTTTAAGTTGTTTCTGCTGTAATGACGAAAAATATCCAGCAGGACGCGCCCTCATAATAAATCTCCAACTGACTGACAAATTCACTTGTCAGATGGATTGCTGTGAACACTATGACAATGATTGGATTATGTTCAATAATATGGTAGTAAACAATACAGCTGCTATTTGTATTGTCTTATCAATGATTTAACTCTTCTGCCACAAGAATGTAATGCATTTGAATTATCTGCATATTTTATATATATATATATATATATATATATATATATATATATAATTTTATATTATGTTTCTATGGTATACTGGAAAACAATGATAAGCATTTCTTAAGTTTTAAAGGCTTTTATTGGCAAAAACACTACATTTTTGTAAAGAGTCAATATTTACAGTGTTGACCCTTGTTTTTCATAACCTTTGCAATTCGCTCTGGCATGCTGGATATCAGCTTCTGGGCCAAATCCTGACTGATGGTGATCCATTCTTGACTCATTGCATAAATTACATACACTTGAAGTCATATAAACTATTTTTTTAATTACTCCACAGATTTTATATTAGAAAACTATAGGTTTTGGCCAGTCGTTTAGGACATCTACTTTGTGCATTACTCAAGTAATTTTTTCAGCAATTGTATACAGACAGATTGTTTCACTTTTAAATTGACTATCACAATTCCAGTGGGTCAGAAGCAGCATGGAAAATTCCTGAAAATGATGTCAATCAGCTTCTGATATTAGGTGTACTTAATTGGAGGTGTACCTGTGGAAGTCTTTTAAGGCCTACCTTCAATCCCAGTGCCTCATTGCTTGAAATCATGGGAAATTCAAAGGAGCCAAGAAAATCAGCCAAGACCTCAGAAAAAATTGTGGACCTCCAAAAGTCTGGTTCATCCTTGGGAGCAATTTCCAAATGCCTGAAGGTACCAAGTTCATCTGTACAAATAATGGTATGCAAGTATAAACACTATGGGACCACGTAGCCATTATACCGCTCAGGAAGGAGACATTTTGTGAAAATCAATCCCAGAACAACAGCAAAAGGACCTTGTGAAGATGCTGGAGGAAACAGGTAGAGAAGTATCTATATCTGCAGTAAAAACAAGACCAACATCGACATAACCTTAAAGGCTGCTCAGCAAGGAAGAAACGACTGCTCCAAATCCACCATAAAAAAAACCAGACTACAGTTTGCAAGTGCACATGGGGAAAAAGATTGTAATTTTTGGAGAAATTTCTTCAGGTCTAATGAATTTGAAAATGTAACAGTATGGCCATAATGACCATTGTTATGTTTGGAGGAAAAAGGGTGAGGCTTGCAAGCTGAAGAACACCATACCAACTGTGAAGCATGGGGTAGCAGAATCATGTTGTGGGGGTGCTTAACTACAGGAAGGACTGGTGTACTTCACACAATAGATGGCATCACAAGGAAGGAAAATTATGTGGATATACTGAAGCAACATCAAGATGTCAGCAAGGAAGATAAAGCTAGTCGCAAATGGGTCTTCCAAATGGACAATGACCACATGCATACCTCCAAAGTTGTGGCAAAATGGCTTAAGGACAACAAAGTCAAGGTATTGGAGTGCCCATCACAAAGCCCTGACCTCAATCTGATAGAAAATGTGTGGGCAGAACTGAAAAAGCTTGTGCAAGCATAGAGGCCTACAAACCTGACTCTGTTACACCAGTTCTGTCTGGAGGAATGAGCCAAAATTCCAGCAACTTATTGTGAGAAGCTTGTGGAAGGCTACCAAAAATATTTGACCCAAATAAAACAATTTAAAGTCAATACTACCAAATACTAACAAAGAGTATGTAAACTTCTTACCCACTGGGAATGTGATGAAAGAAATAAAAGCTGAAATAATTCTCTGTACTATTATTCAGACATTTCACATTATTAAAATAAAGTAGTGATCCTAACTGACATAAGACAGGCAATGTTTTCTACGATTAAATAAGGAATTGTGAAAGCCGAGTTTAAATGTTTTTGACAACTGTATATACACATACACATTATTTAAATACATTTAATAATGATTTTGTTTATATATTGTTACATTTTATTATTAAATGATTTGCAAGGCAGAGAAAATACCTGTATACGTCAGATGAAAGTGTTTTATGAGCAAGTGGTACTTTATCTAGTAAAACTAGATCGCTCCACCATCACGCGATTATTGGGTCGCTATTAGTACGTTTGCATGTGATTCACCTATGTATCCATCTTTAACAAATATCAACAAATATGCAAGCATTGTTATTTGTAGGTGAACCCAGAATGCAATCCCTCTGGATTTTCCTATGTGTTTTTTAAATTTATGAGTAACATTTTTTTGCTCTACAACACAAGTTGCACACTTTCAAGTCACTGTGTGTTATTAAAAATTTATGCAATTCAATATGGCTTCAAAATTCACATTTGAGATATGAAACTGTGCAATTAATATTATTTATGTTATGTAGAACAAAACGTATCTTAAAAATCTAAAACTGCTGTTATAAAAATCCATACGAAAATTCAGAGGGAACCAATGGCAAAATTTCTTCCAGATTGCTTGACTACAACCTGAACATCTTTCTTAGTGTCTTAAGGCTCCCCTCACAGTGTGGCCACATTTAACTAAAGTATTTAAAGAGCATTTTAAACAATCCAACTCAAGAGAGCAAACATCTTTAAATAACAGTCTCATAGAAAAACAGAATTACTAGAACTCATTTGGTTTGTTCATCTGTGTGGATTAATTTACGAATTCCAACATGTTAAAGTAAATAAAGATGCATGGGAATTCTCCACATTTTGAACATAGAACTTGCGAGAATTATTAATATTGCGTGCAATACTTGCAATCCTGCATCACATTTGAAGGCCCTGAGATGCACAAATATAGTGTAACTCACGTGGCAGGGTAGCATTCAGCATAACTGTTTGACATCCCAAAGAAATCTCCAAGATGTTTCTTTTCCTCACGTCTGTTTCCAGTGCTCAAAGTTAAAGACAAAACACTTCACAATTACAGGACAATTACTATCAGGATGCTAAGGGACCATGACTCCATGGGCAACCTAACCATAATGCAAACTCTACAGGTATGGGAGGCAGTAGTTGAGATACAATGGGTGGTGTATAGTTGGATGTGTAATTGTTTAGTAATGCTCTCAGTAGCCACTGATCATAAGTTATATTATTCCATCTGTTGTGGAATACTGATGTATCCACCTTTGAACCTCTCAACAAACAGCGAATCAGACATGCACACTGAAGACTTTTCTTTCGACTGTTCTTCAAAATTTGCCAGCTATTAATTTCATACCCTGGTTGCGAGTAAAATAATTGCAGATAGCCAGCTTTCTCTTGACATACTGGAAGATGGAAGTTCGTTGTGTTACTCCATTGCTATAGTTTTGCAGGATTTCAAATCGTGTCATGCCTAACTCCAGTCTGCCATGTTTTGGCAAAATGCCATAATGCACATATTTTAGATGGTAGTTTAGCTGGCAATAGCAATAATCTGTCATTTGGTTTAATGAGGTGGTCTAATGTGGTTTAAGTAACTGAAAATAATAATTTGCAAAGCAAGGTAGATGTGGCTACTCTCAAACTTTCAGAGTGCTGCCTAATATCGTTATGGAAACAGCTGCATTGATACTAGGGGTGTAAAGGTTCACATTTCTCACGGTTCAGTTTGTATCATGGTTTTAGGGTCATGGATTTGGTCACTACAATCATCATGGTTTAACAAAGGTAACCATAGTTTAACCTTGTAGTAAAATCACAGTAACCACAAAATTAACATGCTTACTGGCATAGTTACAATACTATAGTAAAAACACTTACTACATGGAAACTACAGAATTACCATTGTTAAACAGGTAATTATAACAAAACTACGATTTCTACCAAAAATTTTTTAATAAATAATGGATACAGAAGTCATTGTTACTTCAGTCATAGCTACTACAGTATTACTGCATAAAGCCATGGTTATTAGTAACAAAACCATTATTTATGCAAAGAAACCCATGGTGAAAAGAGTCCTTATTACAGTCATTGTTACTACAATATTACTAAAATAAAACCATGGTTATTGTTCGTTAGGGTCCTTAACTAAAAAAATAAAATGATAAAAAATCTCTTTAATTTCTAACTCAACATTTTAACTTAATACACGAATTGTTACGGTACATGCATCAAAGCACATTTCAAATTCAACACAATGTATATTCAACATTCAGAAGATGTACACATCACTATAGACAAAGTAAACTTGCTATTAAAATTATTAAAAGTCACGTTACGATATCCATTCTCGTATTAGAGTATTTTAATCATACTTGGAAATCCTACATTTTCATCAAGAGTAGGGAAACCCCAAGTGCTTTAGTTATCATTTATATCCATTATATCTGTCCTAACTAGCACCAAGTGCCTGCTTAGAGACAGAAGGGAGTGTGTGTGCAGTTTAGGTCTCATCTGAGGCGCTGTCCGCACTGTTCGCTATCTATCCCCGGGTTAGAGTAGCGTAAAAAGTAGAGATGCAACGATCGACCGGCCAGGGACCGGAATCACCCGGTTTTCCGCATGCTCGTCCCGGACCGGTAACCGGCCGGTCAGTCTCACGTCTTTCCGATTCCGAGCCGGTCCATTTTGTTGCATGGAAACATGACATTGGCGTGGAAGATCTTCACCACCACTATAACGTTCGGAACAACAAACCTAATTAGACACTTAAAACATCCTCACCCAGCTGAAAATGCCGCATTTAAAAAAGAAGCTAAAAACGTTAAGCGGCTAAAGCTAGCCAGAGCTCAGAGCTCAAAGTCAGCAGCCTCTCCTATCTTTCCTTGGGTATGAGAAGCGAAAAGACCAAAAGGAATTACGAGGAAAATTATGGAATTCATGGCCCTGGATGACCAGCCGTTCTCCATAGAACTTCTCACGTCTACTGCCTGCGCAGATTTCAACAGCGCAAATGGGTTTTGGTTGCCAGGTTGAGGTCACAAATTATTAGAAATGTGTATGGTGCATCTATTGTGTGAGTAGGATGCGTTTCATACAATATCTGGCAACTGGACAACCTTGGAATAATATATTGATGTGATTATTCATATAACGTGGTTTGGGCCATACAAATTACGGGAGTTTCCCGAGAGAAATAAAACGGGAGGGGGGTGGGAGATGGGTGTGAAAAACGGGGGTGAGTGACAAGCAGATCCCGAAGCAGCATTCAGTCTTACCTCTGATATTTGGTATCTAACGTACGCTTAATGTCAATGTTGAGTGTATTGGACAGTTCAGTTTTGTTCATAGGCTTGTAATATTTGAAATTGTTTTGTTAGAAGAGTAAAAAATATAAAAAGATCCATTTATAAAAATAGTGGAAAATTACATCCGTTTTGCTATATAAAGCAAAATTTGCAGTTAATTGTGACTGGAAAGAGGTAGAAATAACAGAGCACTTTATATAGCAGAAGTCAGAGAAGATCCTGTAACTTTGTTTGGGGGAAATTGTAATGTTTAATTTATTTTATTATGAAAATTACATTTTGCATTGAAGAAAGGTAGATTTTGTTTGTATATGCGGTCAACAGTTCTTAGAAAGAAAATCGGAAAAAAAATAAAAAAAATATCGGTATCGGAAGGTCACACTTCGGAAATCGGAATCGGCCAAGAGCATCTCTCTGTAGTAAGTTGACCCAGGTGAAAACAGGTGGAGCATTTCCATCCACAGAGCGATACAGATGCATTAGAAGAGGTTAAACGTGCACATGTCTATTTGCCGCTTTATGTATGTATGTATGTATGATTCAGATGCATCCTTAAACTTGATGAACCGTGGTGTAAATGCTTACCAAACTGAGGGTGGCAAACCATATGGTCAGTTTTTTACAGAAAACCGTTACACCCCTAATCGATATGTGCATAGGAAAGGAGAATGTGACTGTATTGTCATATTGATATTTTGAACACAGCTGTGAATGCTTCCATAAGCAGTCATGAAAAGGATATAGTTCCTGTCCCTGCCACTGAGCGGTTCCAGCAAACTTCTCATTGATCATCTTGATCTGGTCCTTCACGGAGTCTGGACCTGAAAGAAAATGGAGATACAGCACTGCACTTGAAATTTCAAACATAATTTTAACAGCTAGCTTACCCTAAATTGAAAAATGTCATCACTGACTCACCATAATGTTCAGCATTGGGTGTAATCTAATTACAAAGTAATTAATAACTATAACCTAATTACTTTAATACAGAACACATTACATTAAAAATTATTGCAATCATATTATATTTACTGACTTTCAAATAAGTTACTTTCAATTACTGTGTTGCACATATTTAGTTAAATAAAATATATGTAAGACACAGTACATTTAAGAAATTATAATATGTAACTATGATGATATGTACAACCCAAATCTGAAAAAAAGTTGGGGCAGTATGGATAATGCTAAAACAAAAAGAAGTGATTTGTAAATTCTATTCATGTGCTCTATTAAAAGCACCACAACAAATTATTTGGTGTTTTACCTTGTGAATTTTTTTTTTTTTTTTAAATAAACACTATATTCAAATCAGATGATTGCAATGTACTCCAAAAAAGACGAGTCAAGTGTTTACCACTGTGTAATGTCACCATTTCTTCTAATATCTCTTAAGCATTTTGGCTCTGTGATGTCAAGTTTAAGTTTAGCAGGTCTTCAGCTGGGGGCCTTTGTTGCCATATTGTGTGCTTTATAATGCACCACACATTCTTAATTGGAGACAGCTAAGGACTGCAGATGGGCCAATTTAGCACCTGCCCTCTCTGCTTACATAGCCATGCACTTGTAATCCTGGTAGTATGTGGTTTGGTGTTGTCCTGCTGAAAATGCAGGGATGTCCCTGGAAAAGATGGTGTCTGGATGGCAGTACATGTTGCTCCAAAATTTTTTCAGATCTTTTTGCATTAATGGTGTCCTCAGAGATGTGCAATTTACACATACCATGACAGACACTGGCTCTTGGACATGAAGCTGATAACAGCTTGGATGGACCTTGTCCTCTTTGTCTCAGAGAACACAATAGCTGTTTTTTTCCAACAACTTGAAATGTGAACCTATCAGATCACAAAACAAGATTCAACTGATCTGCATTCCATCTCAGATGAGACATAGCACAGAAAAGTCGACAGTGCTGATCTATGACTTCTACATTGCATCGTAAAGCCTTGTCTTGCAACTGTAGCTGCAGTGGCGTCTAGTGTTGAATGATAAAGGTTTAAGTATTTCCAAGCATATGTCATGATATCCATTACATGAAAACAACACCCGCACTCTTTTTGCTACTGACTATCTCCACAAATCAGGTTCCCTGTGAAATGCTCTGACAGCAAATGCAATGAATTTGAATTTGCAATTGAATTTGAATCAATGCTATAACGATCTGGTCATCCTCATGTTGCATTTAGGTCATGCAGCACCCACAACAACCAATACAGAAATTAGTCAACCTGTAAGTCTTTACGATTTTCTGGTGCAGGAATATGCGATTTGTCATTTGGTTGCAGTTACCAGGGTCATACTTATCAAGGCTATTTCCATCCTGAGTGAATAAAGTCAACCCGGAAGTCTCTATGATTTTCTGTTGCAGAGATATGTGATTTGTTACTTGGTTGCTAGGATAACCCCATCTAGTTGCTAGGCAGTTAACAAAGTGATACTCATAAGGCTCCTTGCAATCCTGAGTGAAAAATGTCAACCCCTAAGCCTCTATGATGTTCTGGTGCAAAGATATGTGATTTGTTACTTGGTTGCTAGTCTAACCACATCTGGTTGCTAGGCAGTTACCAGAGTGATACATATCTAGGGTGTTCTAGGTGGTTGCTATGGTGTTGCTAGGCGGTTGCTAGGGTGTTCTGGGTGGTTGCTAGGGTATTCTGGGTGGTTGCTAGGGTGTTGCTAGGTGGTTGCTAGTGTGTTGTGGGTGGTTGCTATGGTGTTGCTAGGCAGTCGCTAGGGTATCCTGGGTGGTTGCTAGGGTATTCTAGGTGGTTGCTAGGCGGTTGCTAGGGTGTTATGGGTGGTTGCTATGGTTTTACCAGGTGGTTGGTAGTTGTCACAGATGGTTACTATGAAGTTTTTATAGAGTTCTTAGCGTGTTTTAGGCATGATTTTACATGTAAATAATCGCTATTAGCATGTAGATATTCACTGCTAGCATGTGTAGCATGTTGGACGTGCTGTTTGCTAGCATGAGTCAAAAGAGCCAACCCCCATGTCTCTACGATGTTCTGATGCAGAAATATAGGTCTTGCAAAATGGTTGCTAGGGTACTCTGTTTGGTTGCTAGGGAGTGGCTTGGCAGCTGCCAATGATGAATCTCCAAAGGCTGCTTGTCAGTATGAATGATATAAACCAACTCCCATGCCTCTGTGACATTCAGAATGGAAGATATCTCTCTTTGGATTTTGGTTGCTAAGGTGCTCGAAAATGGTTGCTAGGAAGGGGCTAGGAAGTGTTGAGGGGATACATGATTGACTGTTTTACTGCCCCAAGTCAAACGAGACCACCCTCGTGTTTCTATGATAATTCAGTCCGGAGATATCCCTTTGATCTCTTTCAATGGAAGTCTATGGGACTTGTTGCTAAAGTGCTCTAAATGGTTGCTAGGGTGTGGCTTGATGGCTTCACAATGATCCTGAGAGACTGATTGGTCGTCTGAGCAAAATGAGCCCGCCCCCTTGTCTCTAAGACACTGTGATCCAGAGTTATGTTCAATACAAAATGACATTTTATGGGCCGTCCTACACCATAGACTTAACATTGGGGCAACTTTGGGCAGCTCCTGCCCCCCAGGGGTGCAACTTTTACCCCATTGTGAGGTATGTTCTCACAGAGCTTGTCAGCCTCTTCAAATGTGGTAAATCACACGTCTCTGCGAAATCCTCGCTCTGAGCTATGACTCGTCAAAGTTCGGCGCAATGTTAAGTCAATGGGATTTTTTGCCCAATTTTTTGCCCCTGGGGCGAACACCGTACCCCCGATCGCTTATAAAAGTCATAGCACACCTCTCCTCAATGAGCCGCACGATTTGACACCTCATTCATGGGTCTACGCCAAAAGGTGCGTGACGAGTTACGCGCCGAAGTTTTGTACGGAAGAAGAAGAAAAATAAGTATGTGAGATTACAATAGTGTTGCTTTGCAAGCACCACTAATAAGTATGTGAGATTACAATAGTGTTGCTTTGCAAGCACCACTAATAAGTATGTGAGATTACAATAGTTATGCTTTGCAAGCACCACTAATAAGTATGTGAGATTACATAGTGTTGCTTTGCAAGCACCACTAATATGTATGTGAGATTACAATAGTGTTGCTTTGCAAGCACCACTAATAACTAGAATGTACATTTCCTGAAGAAAATGTGAGTGGTGCTTGCCGTGACAAAATTTCTTACCACAATGTCCCACCTACTGCCCAAAGTTGAAAGAGGCCACCCCCATGACAGTAGGATGTTCTGGTGCAGAGATAGGTGATTTGTTTCTTGGTTGCTAGGGTAACCCCATCTGGTTGCTAGGCAGTTACCAAATTTTCACTGTACAGGACAATCCATCACGCAGAACCTTATGGGTCCTTGAGGCTTTTTTGTTCCCAATGAGAAATTAGTCAATTTTACAGGTTTTTAGAATAATTGGGAAAATGGGGTGAAAATGCCATCATTTGGAAAATGTGACATTTAGGCGTGGCCTGTAGCGAACCGTCAATTCTACACATGCGTACCAAATTTCAAGTCAATTGGAGCTACGGTTCAGGAGAAGAGTTTTGTAGGTTTTGGCAAATTTTCACTGTACAGGAAAATCCATTAGGGCAGAAGTTATGGGTCCTTGAGGCTTTTTTGTTCCCCATGAGAAATGAGGCATGTACACCAGGTTTGAGAATAATTGGACAAATGGCTTGGAAATGCCATGACTTTGAAAATAATTTTTTGGGGCGTGGCCTGTAGCGCCACCTATGGGCGAATGTGGGCCACTCTTGGTTTGGGGGTAACCGTTGGCATGGAGTATCAATGGGGCAATTTAGAAAATTTTTGACCAGTGACTGAGATATTGGGGCTCAAGGAGAATAATAATAATAATAATAATAATAATAATAATACTGTCAATTACAATAGATTCCCTCCTATCGGAGGAATCTAATAATAATAACTGTCAATTACAATAGATTTCCTCCTATCGGAGAAATCTAATACTGTCAATTACAATAGATTCCCTCCTATCGGAGGAATCTAATAATAATAATAATAATAATAATAATACTGTCAATTACAATAGATTCACTCCTATCGGAGGAATCTAATAATAACAACTGTCAATTACAATAGATTCCCTCCTATCGGAGAAATATAATAATAATAATAATAATAATAATAATACTGTCAATTACAATAGATTCCCTCCTATCGGAGGAATCTAATAATAATAATAATAATAATAATAATAATAATGTCAATTACAATAGATTCCCTCCTATCGGAAGAATCTAATAATAATAATAAAACTGTCAATAACAATAGATTCCCTCCTACCGGAGGAATCTAATAATAATACTGTCAATTACAATAGATTCCCTCCTATCGGAGGAATCTAATAATAATACTGTCAATTACAATAGATTCCCTCCTATCGGAGGAACCTAATAATAATAATAATAATAATAATAATAATAATGTCAATTACAATAGATTCCCTCCTATCGGAGGAATCTAATAATAATAATACTGTCAATAACAATAGATTCCCTCCTACCGGAGGAATCTAATAATAATAATAATAATACTGACAATAACAATAGATTCCCTCCTACCGGAGGAATCTAATAATAATAATAATACTGTCAATTACAATAGATTCCCTCCTATCAGAGGAATCTAATAATAATAATAATAATAATAATAATAATAATAATAATACTGTCAATTACAATAGATTCCCTCCTATCGGAGGAATCTAATAATAATAATAATAATAATAATAATACTGTCAATTACAATAGATTCCCTCCTATCGGAGGAATCTAATAATAATAATAATAATAATGTCAATTACAATAGATTCCCTCCTATCGGAGGAATCTAATAATAATAATAAAACTGTCAATAACAATAGATTCCCTCCTACCGGAGGAATCTAATAATAATACTGTCAATTACAATAGATTCCCTCCTATCGGAGGAATCTAATAATAATACTGTCAATTACAATAGATTCCCTCCTATCGGAGGAACCTAATAATAATAATAATAATAATAATAATAATAATAATGTCAATTACAATAGATTCCCTCCTATCGGAGGAATCTAATAATAATAATAATACTGTCAATAACAATAGATTCCCTCCTACCGGAGGAATCTAATAATAATAATAATACTGTCAATAACAATAGATTCCCTCCTACCAGAGGAATCTAATAATAATACTGTCAATTACAATAGATTCCCTCCTATCGGAGGAATCTAATAATAATACTGTCAATTACAATAGATTCCCTCCTATCGGAGGAATCTAATAATAATAATAATACTGTCAATTACAATAGATTCCCTCCTATCAGAGGAATCTAATAATAATAATAATAATAATAATACTGTCAATTACAATAGATTCCCTCCTATCGGAGGAATCTAATAATAATAATAATAATAATAATACTGTCAATTACAATAGATTCCCTCCTATCGGAGGAATCTAATAATAATAATAATAATAATAATAATACTGTCAATTACAATAGATTCCCTCCTATTGGAGGAATCTAATAATAATACTGTCAATTACAATGGATTCCCTCCTATCGGAGGAATCTAATAATAATAATAATACTGTCAATTACAATAGATTCCCTCCTATCAGAGGAATCTAATAATAATAATAATAATAATAATAATAATAATAATA
Organism: Moxostoma hubbsi; assembly: GCA_032164185.1. Classification (NCBI taxonomy): domain Eukaryota; kingdom Metazoa; phylum Chordata; class Actinopteri; order Cypriniformes; family Catostomidae; genus Moxostoma; species Moxostoma hubbsi. Next base: position 12,207,224 of record JAVLUX010000001.1, read on the forward strand.
ATAATACTGTCAATTACAATAGATTCCCTCCACCGGAGGAATCTAATAATAATACTGTCAATTACAATAGATTCCCTCCTATCGGAGGAATCTAATAATAATACTGTCAATTACAATAGATTCCCTCCTATCGGAGGAATCTAATAATAATAATAATAATAATAATAATACTGTCAATTACAATAGATTCCCTCCTATCGGAGGAATCTAATAATAATACTGTCAATTACAATAGATTCCCTCCTATCGGAGGAATCTAATAATAATAATAATAATAATACTGTCAATTACAATAGATTCCCTCCTATCGGAGGAATCTAATAATAATAATAATACTGTCAATTACAATAGATTCCCTCCTATCGGAGGAATCTAATAATAATAATAATAATAATAATAATAATAATTATTATTATAATAATAATAATAGTCAATTACAATAGAGTCCCTCCTATCGGAGGAATCTAATAATAATAATAATAATAATAATAATACTGTCAATTACAATAGATTCCCTCCTATCGGAGGAATCTAATTATAATAAATAATAATAATAATAATACTGTCAATTACAATAGATTCCCTCCTATCGGAGGAATCTAATTATAATAATAATAATAATAATACTGTCAATTACAATAGATTCCCTCCTATCGGAGGAATCTAATAATAATAATAATAATAATAATAATTATTATTATAATAATAACAATACTGTCAATTACAATAGATTCCCTCCTATCGGAGGAATCTAATAATAATAATAAATAATAATAATTATTATAATAATAATAATACTGTCAATTACAATAGATTCCCTCCTATCGGAGGAATCTAATAATAATAATAATAATAATAATAGTCAATTACAATAGATTCCCTCCTATCTGAGGAATCTAATAATAATAATAATAATAATAATAATAATGTCAATTACAATAGATTCCCTCCTATCGGAGGAATCTAATAATAATAATAATAATAATAATAATAATAATGTCAATTACAATAGATTCCCTCCTATCGGAGGAATCTAATAATAATAATAATAATAATAATAATACTACTGTCAAGTACAATAGATTCCCTCCTATCGGAGAAATCTAATAATAATAATAATAATAATAATAATAATAATAATACTGTCAATTACAATAGATTCCCTCCTATCGGAGGAATCTAATAATAATAACACTGTCAATAACAATAGATTCCCTCCTACCGGAGGAATCTAATAATAAAAATAATAAAGGCGTCAATAACAATAGATTTCCTCCTACCGGTGGAATATAAATATAGCTGCTAGCAGCAATTAATGGGGTTCTAGCAGTTTATGCCTTTACACACATGCATAAAAAGGCATTAATTTTATTTAGCAAGCATGTAACCTTCAAGATCATAGAAGAAAGACAATTAACAGAAAATACAGGTAATTTAGTATGTATAACATAAAAGTATGTTTTTTACATAATCGTGAATCTTTAATGAACGATTTGATTGACAGCATTGCTACTTGAGGCAAAGTTGTTCAGAATGAGGAGGAGATCTTAGATATGATATGCATGATTGCATGGTCTATGTGTGATTACTGAGGTGTAAAACTTGTCTGATTTCTTTCAAATTTCTCACAGACATCTGTCTAGGGCCAGGAGTCAAACAAGTCCACTGAGTTTTGTGCAGATCAGCCTCTGTTAACCGTGCTCAAACTTCATTGGGCCAATGGCGGCCATGTTTTTATTAGATACACCAATGTCCTCGTAGACAGTCATGGCACCTTGGACAAAGACACTGCATGCCGATTTCAGCTCAGACTAACCTTTGCATGGTTACAGCCAATTTCAAATATTTTTGGTATTATAGCACTATTATGTGGTTCACCTCTTATAAGCATGCAAAGTTTGATGAAGATATCTTTTTTCCATCAAGAGTTATAGCCATTTATGTAAAAATGGCCACTTACAATGTTTTCACATACCACAGCCATCTTGAGTCGAAAGTTCAGACTTTTTTCGATACCTTTTGATAATGAGACTTTATAAAAATCGTTTGGCACTGGTTTGGTCCCGATTGGACAAAAAAACCTAGGACTAGTTAGCAAAAGTAGGTTTTATGAAAAACCCAAGATGGTGGAAAATGTTTATAGATGGAAATGATATATATATATATATTTGGGAAATGTTTTTATCCCAAATAATAAAATAATAAAATCCCAGTCAATAGTAATAGATTTCCTCCTACCTGAGGAATCTAATAAAACAGTCAACAACAATAGATTTCCTCCTACCGGAGGAATCTAATAATAAAACCACCAATAACAACAGGCAAATCTTACTTTCATTGGCAAGATCATTGAAAGATTGTTTTCAATCAGCTGAACAAATTCTTAAACTCATGCATTCTTAAACTCATGCTCATTGTTGGACAATTTCCAGTCTGGTTTCCAACCACATAACAGCACAGAGAAGGCGCTCATCAATATACTTAAATGATATTCGGCTAAACACCGATTCAGGCAAAATATCAGTACTGGTTTTACTAATCTCAGTGCTGCCTTTGACACTGTTGACCCCAACATTCTCACAGAATGACTGGAAAACTTGGTTGGGCTCTCTTGAACAATCCTCAGGTGGTTCAGGTCAAATCTAGAAGGGAGGGGTTACTATGTGAACATAGGCAAGTATGAATCTGAGTGGGTCTCCATGACGTGTGTCCCACAAGTCTCTATGACGTGAGTCCCACAAGGCTCAATTCTTGCACTGCTCCTGTTCAAACTGTATATGCTCCCACAAGGCCAAATTATGAAAAATAACTAAATAGGGTACCATAGCTATGCAGACGACACACAGATTTACCTAGCCCTATCGCCATATGATTAACACAATATACTCCCTGTGCCAGTGCATTGATTAAATTAATAGTTGGATGTGGCGAAACATCCTTCAATTAAACAAAAGGCAAGACAGAGGTCATTGTATTTGAAACAAAGGCAAAATTCCCAAGGTGAATACATACACTCTTGACAAGATTTCAGAGGTGAACTAATCATTTCTGTTTCACATAATCTGTCCTTACTGGGACTATAATCAAAGTTTGCGTAAGTAGATCTGTTGGGGTTGGGGGGGGGGATGTTCTGGCTATTGAAAATGTAGCATTTTTATTTAATTCTGCTCAAATGAATGAAATTAATAAAGATTTGTTCATTTAGCTGAATGAGACTCAAAGATTCAAGTCAGTAAAATTAGCTGATCTTCCAATCAATACTAAACAGCTGGAGTTTCGCTTACTGCCCCCAGGAGAAAACGGGTGGTACTTCAAGCTTCAATTGCTTGGATGGTAGGAATTAGGAATGCACAATATATCTGCAACTATATCGTTATCGGCCAGTAAATGTGAATTTTAAAGTGATTGGTATTCAGCCAAATAAGAACATTTGGCCGATATATTAAAACCGGAAAATAATGGCTTTTTCCAGGCACATACTACTCTATTTGTGGGTCTTCTGGCTTTGCATTAAAGGATCATACATTTGTATGGTATTGTGTATATAGCGAGTTTAAAAAAAAAAAAAAAGTAGCTCACTCGTCAAATTAATTTTAAATTGCAGTCATTAAGCTCTTTTTAAATAAAAGGAAGTTGACTATAGGAATGTAAAATTTCTTTAATTGTTTCAAAGTAGGCTACATTGGTAAATGATTTAAAAGATTTAGATGTTTCTTGCAGTTTCCTGGTTTTCTGCAATTGAAGTTTTAAAATAAAAACCCACTTTACATGATGGATTTCATTAGAAGTGCTTAGAACGTGGCTTTATAAGGCAAGGCTTTTGTTTTTGTAATCAGACACACAAAATGTAGATTTATATCCAGATATAGATTTAATCTGCAAATATAGCAGTTATCGGCCTCCAAATACACTGAATTATCAGTTATCGTATCGCCCAAAATTTTCAGATTGTTGCATCCCTAGCAAGAATTTTCCTTATTACGGTCTGGATATGCAATATATTTTTGAATGCGTTATTTTCTATATAAATTAGTCACACAGAATTAACAAGTTAAATCGACAGCCCTAGTAATTTGTAGTAAATTACTTTTGAGTAACACTGGTCATATAGCTAATTTTCTTGCAATTACAATGAATAAATACTGGAGCTTTAAGCAGGGTGAGTAATGTATGCATGGGACTTTTGTTCTCACAAAACACTGAAGTTACTGAATTAAACAAAATTTAAACCAAAATGTGATTGTGAACACATACCTTTATCAATGTCCATGACCTAAGAAAAAAAAAAAAAAATTTTAAAGTGACATTTACAGATTTACTCCTTATAGATCTTCATAGCTTTACATTTATAGATGTGCATAAATGGTTTGAGCAGATATTTTGTGAATATTTTCTTTATGGTGGACAAATTATTAGCTAACCTCCTCATCAGCGTGAGGCTTCTCAAAGTAATTGTGTCGTCTTTTCTCTTCATCTCTCTCTCTCTCCTTCTCCCGCTCACGATCCTTCTCTCTCTCCCTCTCTTTCTCATGGTAGCGCTCCTTCTCTTTGTCTCTGCTACTTTTGGAGGTAGAGGGGATGTAGTCTCCAATGTCATCGAAGATGCTGCAGATACACATTCAAGACTGTTTAGAAGCTCCATTGACATAAACCTTAGTGAAATAACTGATCATATATAAACTCACTTCAGGTCTGCCTCTGGGGCTTTCTTCTCATCCAAACGGCCTGAACATAAAGAGCACATTTCTGGTTAGTCTTATTCTGCACAGCAGTGTTGTAACATTTTTATGGCCTTGGTCTCAGTTTGGTGTAATCTTTTCGATAAGAGGAGAAAATGGAACCTGTCTTGATGTATTCTATGGAATTTTTGAAGAGGCTCAAGCAATCTGCTCTAACAAGCCCTTGGCTTAGAAAGATCTTAAATAAAGGAGTAGTAGCATGGATACCAACCAGAAAAAGAGGATGCAGAGGGGGTACGAATATTTTGCGCAACATTAAGACTGTTGGTTGGATTGAGGAATGGGGACAAACCAGAACCTAGCCTGATTAAAGTTAAGGTAGAGCATTAAAAACATCTAAATCATGCTATGCATTTAATAGCCTCATCTGATCTGCTTCATACTTTGTACCCAGATATTGGTCTTATTAAACCTGGAGATTTTAATTGTCTCAGAATCCATGATATCTGTTTAGATAAACTCTGCCAAGTATTCCAAAACAACACTAGAGGTGAAGCGATTCTTGACATGGTTATCACCAATATAAAATCAGGGTACATGAAACCTGACAAAGCTTCAATGCGTCCATTTGTGCTTGCTTTTTCAGAGAACTAAACACTTTAATTTCTGTTTGTTCCAGGCATCCAGAGATCATCCAGCCATCAAACAATATGGTCCACATTTTAATAATCACATGACAGCTATCAGGATCTCAAAGAACACTGTGGGATGAAGTGGATGTTTACTGACAATGATTTGAAACAAAAAGCTACTTTTTCCAGAGTTCACTTTAAGAAACTTCAACTGGTGCTTTGTGCCTCTGTGTTTTTGCATCTGCAAATGCCTTTTCAGTTGATTTCCTATGTAAATGTGCTAGTCAAAAAGTTATTTTGTCAAACTGTTAAACATGCATCTCGAAACAACAATGTTGTGCTCTGTTTGCAGCGCTGTATCTAGTTTATTATTTTTTTTGCGCAAGAATGCATTCAGTCCGAACAGCCACGAAGTCTTTACATGAATGCTTCACATACTTAAGAAAACACAAAAATAGTACTCTTAATGTCATCAGGATTGAACGGTTTAGTGTTGATGAAAAGTTTTTGCGTACCCCACGATGAAATCTTACAGGCAGAAATAAGCAGGACTTACAATTAATGGAACATGGTTGTGCAATTGAGGAAATTGTAAACAAATTGAAAGTCTAAATTAACTGAGTAAACAGCAGGTCATATTTTTCTACATTAATGTTAGGTTTTATTTCAATTTTAGTTATAGTACTGCAATACTGTATTTTATATAGCAGAAATGTTTACCTACAATGAATGGAATATAATAACCCACAGAAGCTGGTGGTTTGTATTGTCGTGCTAAGCCACAGAGGCATCTTGCACCTTTAATTAGATATTTCACTGATTACATTTACATGGGGTTATTACATTCTGTATGCGTTGATTTTGGTGCAGATATATGTTATCCGCTGTGTTTATTGTGCACTGCATAATCAAAAAAATACTTATACTTCATTCTATGAATGGAATCCACACGAGATCAGTAGAAGAAGCCATTATTATAACTTGATTATACTTGAAAGATATGTGCAATTGATAAGGTGTAATTTGTAACATTTACATCCTGTGTTCATTTTGCTAATTCTAGCATGGCAACCTGTGCCATAGTATGCATCAGTTTTCCTCTTTTATTGTATTTTATAATGGAATGTGTGAAAATATTAATAAATCAAAGCAATAACTTTTTTTATACTTGTTTTATTAAGAAAATACATTTATTGCTACAGCAAAGATTGACGTTGGGTGAGAAAAGATTGACATTTCTATGAGTGTTACTATGGCAGATAGATAGGAGGATTAGTCAATGGACAAAAGAAAAGTAATTAGAGGCAATGTATCAAAGGTGTAAATGATTTAAAAACTGCTGATATGTCCAAAAATGAACATTTCTAATGTTCATCATGTGTCCTTGCATTACAAATGAGATGAATCAGCCTCTAGTGGGCAATTTGAAGGGAGAACAATCATAGTAGCCATTAGGGTTGCAACGGTATGAGATTTTCACGGTATGATAACAGTCTCAGAAAATATCACGGTTTCACGGTATACGGTATTACACAATTACTATTATCAGTGAAAACAGAAGGGTTATTTTATTTATTTATTTATTTATTTTTGAGCAAACACTTTATTATAATTGAAACTTGAAACCATTTATTTTTATTGAAGTATGTGTAAAAAAAAATTCTCCCTTTTGAAAATAAAATAAGAAAGCTAACAGAATTATAATAAATCGAATTATAAACATGATAAAAAATTGCATGTAATTATAGCATGTTATATAAACTAACATGCTTTATTTATATGTTAAATTAACTACTAAATGAAAAATAACATCAACTGTGTGAGCTTTTTAAGTAATGTCCTATGATTATTAACAGTTAACATACTGTAGGTGCACGACAGTGAGGCCAGGCTGCTCCTGTCTGTACCTTAAACTCAGTGGTTCACAACTGGTTTTGCATCAGGACCCAGATTTTACATTTGGACATCAAGTGTCGACCTGCCATAGATTAAACATAACCTGTATTTAATGAACCTTGGGTTGCATTTCCTTTTATGTTGCATAGTTTTGTTCATGGTTTTCCAGTACAAGGACATGTATCAAGTGACATTTTTGTGGTTTATGTCAACGTTTTCAAGCACACAACTGAATAACACAGACTGCATGACTATGATAAATGAATACTGCAAGAGTTAGATTAACATACAAGTGTGAAGGGACTTCAACATTTCTAAATTGCACAAATAATAAATACATATACATATTTGTCTCTGGCTTGCTTTTGCTCACATGTTAATGATTACTCCGTGCGTCAATGATGCAGAGATCTACTTTTATATTTAATTTAATCACTGCGAAGGTTTACCTGCAAAATTAGTAGCACCAAACATCACAAGCAGCCTCAATAATGGACACAGAGTGGCCGTGTAACACTTTTCCTGGAGCAGAATATTGTACTACAGATCGTTAATTTTGTTCAAAGGGGAAAGCCAGATAGAAATAGCGCACTCGCGTGCATGGTTGCCAGATTGCACAAAATAAGTATTACATTAGGCGGAATTTCCAATTTGCGCAAGTATAAATCTCAAACTGGGGGTGTTGCGTCTATTATCTGGCAACCATGAGCATGATAAACGCTTATGGAGACACGTTATGTCACAATGCAAGTTAACTGAAATATCAAATGAAAAATAAAAATGCTTTTACGATAAATGAGCCGCGGGCCACATTAAACCATGTGGAGGGCCTGATCCAGCCCGCGGCCTGTAAATTGCCCTTGACTGCTTTAGCTGTTTGCGAGATTATCATTAAATCTGCCTTGGCAGTCCTAAATAGTCATCACTTGGGCGGCCGCCAAAATATCTTCAATGGGAGAACCATGGCATTGCTCTTTCCCTGCTGTCCGAATAAACCAGTTGAGAAACCCTGCTTTAACTCACACACACACACTCATGTCAGACCCCCTCGCCTCTCTTCTCTCTGACATTTTCTCCGCTGCATTTGTGTGTGTCGCAAGTTGATGAGTCAGACAGGCAGACGAGGAGGAAAGGAGATGTGAGATTCTCCATCCGGTTGCATTTTTTCTCAATTCCGTAGATAAGCAAATGTACATGGTATGATTACAATCAATTTTCAACACGTGGTACACCGTGAAACCGGTATACCGCTGCAACCCTAGTAGCCATGCTGTAAGATCGATTCAAAAATAATTTCCAATATAAATGACAGCCAGTGTATAATATATTTCCAATATAAATGACTTAAAACAGAGCTCCATGCTGTGACTAAAATGGTTGCATTTAATAAATGACTGCGACAATAAAACAAAAATCTAGTCACCATTGGCGGCGTTATGTTTGTGTGCTGGGGATGTAAACTCTTGAGGGGCAAAAAAGACAAATCACTGGTATGTTTTCTGGGATTTGTTTAAGAGTTAAGCTGAACGCACCAATTCCAACAATTTTAGAATAACTGTGCAGAATTAGCTGCAAAAATAAGAGATATTTTGACTCGTTCACAACCAAAATATACTAAGAAACATTAGTGATTAAGCATTATAATAACAAAGCAGATCTATAATATTGATTTAGTTTATGAACCGCCAAGCATGACTTTTCATCCAAAAGATGTCTAATAATGTCTTCACATTCTCTTATTAAAATTTGCATGTCGACAAATCTACTGACTTAAGAATTAAAAGAACAAAACAGATTTGTAATATATAATTAGTATTTAAACTGCTAAGCAAGATTTTGTTATATCAGAAAAGACAACAATAATGGTCTAATAATAGACTGAAGGAGTTTTATGAGCGCTGCTTCTTCAGAGCCCTTCAAGCTGCATTCCCGTCAGACGCAGAATCACTGTGCTGTAACCAAGCACGGGATTAGCAATGGCTGTAACCAATCACGCAAACTGCCTCAGTAGCATTTTGATTGCCAAGCACGTGATTGCCCGCTGCTGTAATCAATCATACGGGAGTCCATGTTTGTTACAATGAACAAAGGTTCATTATTGATGGAGTACACAATCAATGTTCAAAACCCTGTCCTTGTTCTTACCCCGATTCACCACAGAAAGCCTATAATAATAATGTTGATATATATTTAGAGCTGTCGTGTCAGATTTGGCATGAAATCGCAGGCATATATCATTCAACCTGGTGTTTACACCATGTCCAAAAGCTCAGACAAGCAGAAAGCAAGTGCCAAAGCTATTCAATTCAAGAACAGCAGGGGAAGGAAAAAAAACCCTCCTAATGGATTTGTAACAGCTTTAACTGTTTGGCCAAGTTTTTTACCTGCTTAAAATGCTTGGATAGGTTTTCTGGAAGTGTTGTTGAAGCTTCTTAAATTGGCTGTCATGCTTTAGTGAATCAAACATTACTTGTGTGTACCAATCGCAGTGCACACAATTTATATCAGGTGAAGTTACTGAAACATGTTTACTATGGGTGTTTATCATGGCATGATAGATCACGTTCAAAAATGTGACTGCATCGTGGAGATAAGAAATTTTTTTATAATTATTTTAGAGTCGGTTCTATTAAATACGTGTGGCGTCCTACGTTAAGCGAGCATACAACTGAAAATCACTAAATCTAAAATATATACACTGGCGGACAAAAGTTTGGAATAATGTACAGATTTTGCTGTTTTGGGAGGAAATTGGTGCTTTAATTCACCAAAGTGGCATTCAACTGATCACAAAGTATAGTCAGGACATTAATAATGTAAAAAATAGCACCATCACAATTTCAAAAAAGTCATTTTTGATCAAATCAAATTTCCAGCAGTCATCACTCCAACACCTTATTCTTGAGTAATCATGCTAAATTTGCTAATTTGGTACTAGAAAATCACTTGACATTATATCTAACATAGTTAAAAGCTATTTGGTTTGTTAAATGAAGCTTAACATTGTCTTTGTGTTTGTTTTTGAGTTACCACAGTATGCAATAGACTGGCATGTCTTATATTAGATCACAAATGGCAAAACATTTTTTATCAATCATTATTTTGAGGAATGAAGGCTATACAATTCTTGAAATTGCCAAAAAACTGAAGATCTCATACAAAAAAGGTATACACTACAGTCTTCACAAGACAAAGGACAACTGGCTCTAACAAGGACAGAAAGAGATGAGGAAGGCCAGATGTACAACTAAACAAGAGAATAAATACATCAGTCTCTAGTTTGAGAAAAAAAAACACCTCATGTCATCAGCTGACAGCTGCATTGAATTCTACCTGTTAAATACCAGTTTAACGTACAAAGGTAAAGAGAAGACTCGGGGGTGCAGGCTTTATGGGAAGAATTGCAAATAAAAAAACACTTGAAACAAAAAAACTAAAAGAGTGGGAAAAGAAACACAGAAATTGGACAACAGATTATTGGAAGAGTGTGTTCTGGATTTTAACCCCATTAAGATTTTGTAGGATCAGATAGACTGTAAGGTGTGTGAGAAATGCCCAACAAGACAGCCACATCTATGACAAGTGCTATAGGAAGCGTGGGGTGAAATGTCACCTGAGTATCTGGACAAACTGACAGCTAGAATGCTAAGTATCAGCAAAGCTGTCACTGCTGCACATGGAGGATATTTTGATGAGAAATCAAAGTAGTTTAAGTAGTTCTGAACATTTTTTTCAAATTGTAATAGTAATTTTTCACGTTATTAATGTCCTAACTATACATTGTGATCAGTTGAATGCCACTTTGGTGAACAAAAGTACCAATTTCTTTCCATAAGAGCAAAATATGTACATTATTCCAAACTTTTGGCTGCCAGTGTATATTTATTAGTGGTCAAGTGGTGAATTTTTTAATGGCCGATGCCGACACCTAAAGAGCACGGTTGCCAATATACAAGATAAATCATACAAATTAATATAATAATTACATATGTACACATAAAATTGCTCTATAAAAAAAAAAGGTACTTATTTAGCACTATATTTACTATAATAACATTTTAAGATATTAGAAACAAATGAAATAACGGGGGCCTGGGTAGCTAAGCGAGTATTGACGCTGACTACCACCCCTGGAATCACGAGTTAAAACACAGGGTATGCTGTGTGACTCCAGCCAGGTCTCCTAAGCAGCCAAATTGGCCCAGTTGCTAGGGATGTCAAATGAGTTATCATCCTCGTGGTCACAATTAGTGGTTCTCGCTCTCAATGGGGTGTGTGTGGCAAGTTGATCACGGAGAGTAGCATGAGTGTTCACATTCTGAGAGTCTCTGCGGTGTCATGCACATTGAGCCACGTAATAAGATGCATGGATTGACTGTCTCAGAAGCGGAGGCAACGGAGACTTGTCCTCCACCACCCGGATTGAGGAGAGTAAACACGCCACCAGGAGGACCAACTAAGTAGTGGGAATTGGGCATTCCAAATTGGGAGAAAAACGGGTAAAAAAAAAAAAAATTCATAAACAAAAAAAATGGAAATAAGTGCACACAGTAGTCTACCAACCATGAATGACATTTTCGCATTAACATTTGTTTTTCCTCAAAGGACCGAATCAAACCAATTGTACATACAGTGCACAGTGAACACGACATTTACTCAGTGCACATTAAGTGTTTTTACTTTGAAGTTGCTCGCACACACACTTAAAAGCTTACACGGCCCTAATTGCCACGGACTGAGCATCATGTAACATTCGTAAACCAGAGGAACTGACTTTTGATCCTGGCTAATAGATGCTTCAGAGAAAGATATTTCAGCACTCGACAGGAATAAAATGCTGGATTTTAGTAAGGCTCGTGAGTTACATCAGTTTAAATGAGGTATCAGCATATTTGCAGACGGTATATGATAGAAGTATATTTGCCCTTTTATCATGAGGTAAGGCAGTTAAAAGTTACAGGGAACTCTTGAGGAGAGAGAGAAGACTGAAACAAGTGAGCAATTCAACATTTTGAGCTCAATGTGTCTGTCGTGGCTCAGATATACAGATCATTTAAATGAGACTGTTGCACACCCACCGGTCTATTACTTTGGTAACACGATGGCACGTAACAGCAAAAACTGCGATTGGTCATACTTTTCTCCAGCTTTCTATCTTGTATTTGAACGACAATCTAAATCAGGAGTGGGGAATGTCAGGCCTCATGGCCGTATAAGAAATTTGAGAAATAATTTGAAAAGCAAAAAATGGCCTTGATTCAATTAACCTGAAAAAAGAAATCCCTTCAAATAATGTTTACAAATAATGTTAAATGATAACACCAGTGGCAAATTCTCAGGGCCAGCAAAGCCTTTTCGGCTGGCCTAGCATGCCAAATAAATAAATATTTTTCATCCTTTCATTCTCAATCAGCTTTTTGCCCATGTGCTTTTAATCGCTTTCCACTCTTAATTAATCTACAAACAAATAGAGGAAATTAAAAAAAGTTTATCCAGCCAGAATTTATTATTGCTTACAAGCAAAGTATGACAACTGTTTCACAAATCGCATGCCTGAAGCAGCGTGTGAGTCTGTGCTCCACCCCATCCAGGCCTTCAGAATTTCTACAGAATCCCTCAACACTGCAATGATTAGGCAACTAATGCCAGATTGTCAGATTCATCAGCCAATCAGATTGATTTATTTGTTCTTGGTGGGTGTGATCTTTAGGATATGTCCCGGTCGAGGCCTTCTACCTGGCCTTGAGTGACGCAATCATGCTTTAAGTGACGTAATTTGAAAGCGAAGAGCGCAAGATTGTCATAACTGCTGCTATCGCCATTGTGAAAGAGATCCTTATGGATATAAAAACATGAGATGTTCTGCATGACCGTGCGATTGCTTTATTTATTAACCAGGAAAAGGATGGCTGATATTCACGTCAAGTAAATTGGTAAGTGCTTTTTGTATTGATATAGCAAAATCAGGAGTTTTCTACGTGTAAACAACTCTGATTTTACAACTTCCTACTAGGAAAAGTGCAATGGAATCCATATTGAAGACAGAATTCTCCAATTTCACCTAGATGCAGGGGTATGATGTCACACAAACATGTCGACACTTAGGGAGATACATAAAGTAATTGAGAAACATTCACTTTATTAAGCAATATCGATAAATGAGATTATTTCCACATTACATGATATTAAGCGCTTGTTTAACAAACGCCTGCAGAAACATTGAACTTGAATGGAACGCACCATAACCGTATACCCTGAAGAAATGTTATTTATTGAAAGCAACATTTTAAATCACAAATATTAGATATTTTTTTCCAGATATTATAGACCTCCTTGGTAGATTCATATGAAAAATTATGAATTTTGAATGTCTGTTTTTGAGAGACATTCATTTCACAAAACAGTCATGCTGCAGTTAAAATTAGGCTTGCCTGAGCATTAAGTATTCTTTCAAGTTCTGGCTTTCATGCGTTTTTAAAAATGTCAATTAGTATTACTAGTTAGCTGCGACAATGTATGATGCCGAAAAGCAAGGGTGAACACTTTAACAAAGTCAAAGACCGTCCACCCCGAATGGCTCAAAAGTAGCAAAATAAAAGTTTGAGTGGCCTAGTCAAAGTCCTGACTTGAACCCAATTGAGATGCTGTGGCAGGACCTTAAACAGGCTGAAGAAAAGAAGTTGTGCAAGGAAGAGTGGGACAAAATTCCACCAAAATGTTGTGAAAGACTGATCTCCAGTTATCAGAAGCATTTGATTGCAGTTGTTGCTGTTTAAGGTGGCAGAAACGGCTATTAAGTTTAAGGGGGCAGTTCATTTTCACATGGGTCTGATAGGTGTTGAATAACTTTTTTGAAAACTGTATTTTGTGTTTACCCATGTTGTCTTTGTTATATCTTGTTTAAAGATCTAAATTTAGTATGAAAAATAAACAAATAGATTAGAAATCAGGAAGGGGCAAATACATTTTCAAAGCACTGTACACACTGCTGTCATACATAACTGGCCTATAAGAAAATGCATTTAGCCACACTGATTAATTATGGAGGGAATATTAAACATGACTCTACAGTGTATCCAGAAAGTATTGACAGCGCTTCACTTTTTCCACATTTAGTTATGTTACAGCCTTATTCCAAAATAGATTAAATTCATTATTTTGTGTGTGTGTGCGTGCGTATATGTATATATATATATATATATATATATATGTGTATGTATGTATGTATGTATGTATATAAACATGCATGTGCAACAGACAGCGTTATCTGAAGTTGTGCAGCATGTCTTTTCATTTTGTGGTGTCTTGATCAACATCCACTTCAGAAAATTGGAAACAACAACAGTTTAAGGGTTAACAGGCAAGACAGTGTAGATCCACAGTTATTTTGTCAGCATGTCCATTAGCGCAGGACTATCTGATTTTTTTTTTTACTCATGCCATTTTATTTTAATGTAAAAGGAGCTGTAATCTTTACCGGCACTAAATTTTTTTTAATAATAATAATTCACAGAGAAGCCCTGATAATTTAAACATCAGTCCCACATTGCCATATAAAACTAATAAACTCTGAATAGGGCTATAGTCGTAAGTGTTTGGAAAGACATGATGATGGATAAAATATGACCTATTCCTTTAATACATATGAATGCAGCATTAGATATCAGTGAAGCAACTACCTTTTTCCTTCTTCTTGAGTTTTTTGTTTCGTGTGCCCTGCCTCAGATATGACAGGATCTGCGTCAGTTTGCTGATGACGATGTCATTGGTGGTGAGTGTCGTCTGAGCCTGAGGAACAAATCACAACACAGAGCTTCAACACAGGACACTTATGGAAAGAGAGAGTTAAAACTAGGGATGCACCGATACCAGTGTTGTTTTTTTGCATAATCAGTTTAGAATATCTTTACATTATTGTGTGGAACTAATTGGGTGTGCTCTCTAATATGTAAAGAAACACAAGCCTCTAACTACACATTATTTCAATATAAATGTATAGCTTTTTAACAAACACTTTATTATTAACTAGTATACTGGATAATGTAGCAGCAAAATAAACAGTAATTCCAGTTGAAGTCATCAGTAGAATAGAAGCCTTTTTTTTTTTTTTGCCAAATTTGTTCAACTTGTATCTGGACTTAAAGGATTCAGATCTCATTTTTCTTCAATTTATTTGTAAGATGTCATCTCACTTTTCATTCACCGAGTTATTTTTTTGGAACCCATTCAACTTAAATATAATTTGTAAACGCATAATAATATATTACAATAGTAATATATATCAACATATATCAATCGTGCACCTTTAACTTTTAAACCCTCATGCTTTTATTTTGACATTCTGAACTCTCCAGGAAGTTCTGCAAGTGTGTCAGTTTTGGAAAGTTCACAATAGTTTAATTCACTTATTCAAATTCTAGTTAAAAAAAAAAAAAAAAAAAAAAAAGCACCTCCAGTGCCATTCTAAATGCATATTATAACTGAACCGAACTATTGAGCATCTACATCCAAGATGTTATCCGCGAGTAGCGCTCAAATATTGATCACTGCGTTATGGCCACATGAATGGCCACGAGTAGCCATAACGGAGCAGTGCCACTCAAGGACGCGCTGGAGATGTGTGTGCATTTTATATATTTACTTTTTAAACACAGCCTTTTGTGATTCACAGAGATATTGCACATCTTTAAGTGGCTTTGAATAAAATACACGAGTCACATTACCTACTTTGTGTTTTTATGGTTCTTTTATGTCATTTTTTGAGGTTGACAGTAACGAACGACTAACAGTATCAGATTTGGATAGGGCTCATCGGACCGATACCTGAACCGTCTAAAAGCTTCAGTATCGGAGCGGATACCGATCCAGGTATCGGATTGGTGCATTCCTAGTTAAAACAGCTTTGTTCGGAATGCATAACACTCATAATTTTTGCGGTATACCATATATTCTGTAAGATACCTACTAATTATTTACTACAATTGCCAAACTATGCAGTAACCAACCAGAGAACACTATGCTGAACTTGACTTTCTTGGTCAAGAAATTGGGTTGATTTTCAGTGGGATAAAAGAACCAAAGTCATATCTTGATGTTCAATGACATAGTTGTGACTTTTAAAACTGTTGTCACCCAGTTTAATGTGGAGACAAGTGAGCCATTTGTAACATTGCTCTCAAAACATTCTCCTGTTTGTTTGGATACACAGAACTAGTGGCTCATGTAATGCTATCAGTTTAGGGCAGGAATGCCTGTTTGTTCAACCAATGTTCAGGTTGGGCGTTAGTAGAAAATATTACATACATTGTGTCAAAAATGATTGATGGTCTATGATTTACGACTTAATTGGTTCACCTTCGACCTTTCCCCCCCTCCCCTCCCCTCCCCTCATACTTTGTGTCAAAAATGCTTGATGGGGTATGATTGAGGACATAATTGGTGCACCTTTCAACTTTCCCCCCTCTCCTCCCCTCCCCACCCCACCCCGCCGGCAGTTGTACAGGCTGTGGTATGACGTGTTTGGTCAGTTGTTCTGATAGCCCTGCGCTGTATCCAACCCATCTGTGTATTTAAAAGAGTAGACAAATTATTAATCTTTAATGATGTACAATGTTAGTGGAAAACTGAGATGACAAAAATATTGGTATAATAATTATTTTCCTCAACTATTAAATTAAATAATTAATTGATGTAATCATTGAGCTGTTTTTCAAAACATGATAAAGTAATGTGTGGGGTCTGTGTATTTAAAAAAGTAGACAAATTATTATTCTTTAATGATGTACAATGTTAATGGAAAACTGAGATGACAAAGATAATGGTATAAGAATTGTTTTCCTCAGCTATTAAATTAAATAATTGATGTAATCATTGAAATGTTTTCAAAAACATGATAAGTAATGTGTGGTGTTATTTTATTTATTATTATTATTGTAGGGTATAAAAAGTGGTTATTACATTTAAAATGTGTTTAAATGATGTGTATTTTAATGGTTGCAATGCTTGGTGCTAAAACTTGGTTGTTAAGATTTTAATTTTTAACAAAGTGGTGAAAATGTGTTTCTAAAACAGTGGATATTGATTTTTTAAACAAAGTGTATCATATTCCCATATGGTCTAGTGGTTAGGATTCCTGTATAACACTCCACAATATTAAAATGTAGAGTGTAAACAAAATAAAGGGAACAAAAGTCCCATTTCTATTTAAACTAAGGAGTAAGAAAAAGTAGACTCAACACTGTTAAATAAACAATCAACCCAAGTGTATTTACAAGACAAAAGAAAATTTACAATAATACCAAACCAACGCATGTAAGTGATGTGTATGTGTGTGTGTGTAAAGTATATTCCCGCGTGCAGAGTTAATGGCAGAGTTCAGATCAGCCTCACCGGTAACTTTGTGTAGTGCGTGAGCAAGATCAAATGATGACTGTCTTTAGTCCTCTGATAAAGTTAATCCAGGCTACGAGCCTAACGGAAATACTCCTCTGAGGAACGGCGACCCAGCGCTTCCAAGTCAGTTCAGCAATAATCCATTAAAGAAGGGAAAAATCTGTGAATGTGGTACGCTCTCCCGAATACCGCATACGCGTTTCTTATATATGGTGAACTCGTAGTCATTTCCTGTTTACATGTCAGGTCATCATGTGACGCGAAGTCACCGCGCAAACAGAAATCGGGGTCAAATACACAACAGCTTTGGTGAATACAGCATACAGGGGAAAGCAATAAAACTAATTGCATATAATGACTAAACATAATTAGTTTTTTGTCATTAACCTTATTTAAAAACTTCCCCTTATGTGGCCACGCTACACCTGGTTTACACCCAGGTGGTCCGGGTTCAACCCCCGGTATGGGAAGCCGTTTCATGGCTGCCCCTGCGCTCTGAAGCCATCTTAGTTGGGATATGCGAAAACAGCTGTATTTCATTAACTCTGTAAGTGTACTCTGAAATAATGACAATAAAGTTGTCTTTATTGTCAAGCACAACAAAGTCATTTTAAAACGAATAAATGATTAACAAAGTGTTATTCTACTTTTTTACCAGAGACTAAAACATATTTAACCAAATGTTCAGTTTGTCAAACACAAAGACATTCTAAAAACTATAAATGATTAACAACTTAATATTTGATATTAGTTTAAGTTTTATTTCAACAAACAACATTTAATTGAAATAGTATGCATTATAAATGTATCTTTAAACAAATAATCTTACATTGTTTCTGTTCAGTCATTCCACAAAGGCGTCCAAAACTATAATGGTATCAGAAAGTTGACAAGACCCACTGGTGGGTAGCGAGTACGCCCTCTGTTAACTCACAAATATAATTTCTCTTAGGAAGCATTGTACTGTCATGGGGTATGGTGCTACATATCCGTGAATAGATCAGTCCTATTTAAAGCAGAATGTCCCGTATCCAGTGTCTTGTGGTTATCTTTTTTATGACCCCAGTGGGGGCATTGTGCTCTCATTAGGGCAGTATGTTAAATCATTATGTGTGCATTTTGTGAACAGATCAAGTCCTATTTAAAAACAGAATAGTGACTTAAGGACAGCTTTTTTTCTGAACGGTGGGGGCATCGTGCATCTCCAGAACAGATTTAACCCTACTTAAAACAAAAATTACCTTGTGGTCAGCATTTTTATGTTCTGGGAACATCATGGGGTCTGTTAGATTCGATGGGCAGTATAATCTATCATTTCACAGCTTTAAGTTAACGGCCCCGGAGGCAAGATCGTGAGAGCATATCATGATATTTACGAGTCAGACCCCATGGGGGGAGTTTTTAACAACACGTCCTAAACGAGAGACAAAGCAACATTGTATCAACGAAAAAAAGAACAGAGCTGACAGAAGTATGCCAATATCAAATATAACCATGTTGCTTTATTCAGTTCTAAAAGAGTTTTTAACTAAATATTAATATTGTAATTTAATGGTTTTGTTTCTTCACACGCCTGCGCCTTTCTTCGCCTACTAAAAATAAACTAATACATTCAATAATATTATAATTAAAGTTTGTGTATCCTCATGGGGAAAATTTTTCGGGCAAAGGCTGTGCTGGGTTTTTGTTAGCAAGAATTCGAACGTCATTTTAAATTTTTGATCTCTGAATATTTCACAACAAAATAATGGCTGTATATTGACAGTCCTTTTATATTATCAAGCATAGATTAAACTATCAAATACACCTACAATGTTGTATTCAGTCCTAAGAGTTTTAACTAAACACACATCCAAGAATTCGTTACTCAATGAATGTTTTGTGCTATTAATATTGCAAATATCCATGTGGGGATTTCTTCACGCTCATTCGTCTGCTAAAATAAATAAAAAGAGAGGGTGTCACGACATGTAAATTTATGATCTAGACAATAAGGTTCTGATCGGTGGGAGGGTGTGAATATCCAGAGCAGCTCCGCCTATTTAAACAGATTTTGAGTGTTTGTGACCATATCAAAACTGAATCATTCTGGTTTGTGTACAAGACAGCAGCAGTTGTGTAACACGTCGCATTAATCTTTAAAATGGCGTTTATTTTCAGAAGTATGTGATGCTTGTACGATGATTTTTAAATATTTGTACTTTACAGGTAAACGTACATTTTGGTAAATTGATGTTTAAACATTTTTCTACGTAATTAAGGACCGATAGATGAACATGTCAACTTGAATCGCATCGATCAACTATGTAAGTTACGTAAAGATATTTTTTGAATGTATTTAAATATATTAGAAGTGTTTAGATATTATGTGACTATATTCTTTTATTTTCAGTGAATGAACCGTTAATTAATAAAGCAACAGGTCAGAGAATTCTGTCAACAGACCGGCACTGCAAGGTATGTATGCAATATTTGATCGTATAACTCGATCATGCAATATTGATTAAAAAAATGTTTTGTTTTTTTTTTAAAAAAATGTGTTTTCTGTGTTTGTAGATATTTCAAACGTTGATACGTCCTCACTTGTCACACAACCGGGATTCACCACTGCTGAACCAAAGGCCCAACTGTCGCTACGTTCACGGAGATGCAACAATAGTATTCCGAGGAATTCACGCTCCCCCCGATTACACATTGTATCTCCTGCTGGAAACGGTGCGAGAGGCTATTTTGGAGAGAAAAAAAAACAGGGTCGTTTATCAGAACTACCTTCAGTGTTAAACAAGTCAGTTATTAAGTATGAATTCACGCTAACATTGTTAAAAATAAAAAATGGTAATCACTCACCAACTCACATTCTATTTGCATTTATTTATATAGATCTGTACACGACCAGTTTGCCGTGTGATGAGGACCCTGCTTTGATATTCGATGATGCATTTTTCATGAGAAGATGGGAATCAAGTAGCTTCAGCAAGGAACTTGCTACAGACAATACCGATAATGCTGTCTCATCACCCGCAGTGCCTGTGGTGTCAGATGAACCCCTGTTGCTAAACGATGCGGGGGATGTGCTTTCGGAGATTAACACAGAGCTGAATTGTACGGACGGTGATACGAGCAATCAGAAATGTGTGGAAGAGACGGTACTGATTGCTGGTGAATCTCTGCCATCAAATCAACAGAACTTTTCCCATGATTTGTTGATTGAACTGCGTGAACAGACTCGAAGGATGGACGAGAAATTGGATATCATTTCAGATAATGTCAAACGACTTTGTGACTTTTTTCACTCGGTAATGACAAACTAAGAAGAGCAAGGAACTCTTATACGGATAATCCTCGATCGTGTCGGTGCAAATCGTGAAGTGTTAAATAAATGCGAACGTGTGCTTCAGGACTCCTACAGGGAACATCGACTCATGGTAACTTTTTTATCTAACATTAATAACATTGTCAAAGCTGGCAGATGATAACTGATTGGTGTTAAAAGGTATTGTTGTTTTGGCTTATTTTGTTGATTTGTGATTGTTTTTTCATAAAGTGGATTTGTGTAGTTGGTGTATAATCAGTGGAGAATAAATCTAAATTGAAAAAGATTTTCAAATATGGCTAGTGAAAATAAAAGATTACGTTCAGACGATGAATTGCAAGATTGTCAACCAGACTTTGAACAAAACCCTTCTGCAAGGACTAGATACGATCATTTGTCAAATACTGAACAGCTACAAATCATGATTGATAGTCAGATGGAATTTTTAGGACCAGCCTATTTGGATTTAAATGCTAGATTAGAGTCTATTATTCAAACGCAGAGAAGATAGATAAATGATTCTAATAACGACAAAGACTGTGAAAGGTTAAATAATTCGCTAGAACCATCATCACACAGTTAATCTAATCTAAACGATGCAGAGATGCAAATATCAGAATCATCATACTCTAATTTATGCAAAATATTAGAAGATCTGATAAAAAATCATGACGAAATGGCCTCAACCCCTAGTCTGTGTGAAAGATTAGAAGCTATGATAAAAATGCTAGAGGACGATAATAATGAGGTTGATAATAATGAGATTGCTAATAATGAGGATGATTTGTTTGTTGACGCAGTACAGATTGGCGGTGTTAGTATTTCATCAGACACGAATGAGCCCCATGTGAGTTCAAGTCAGAACGATATTGCGGAATTGGTTAGAAACTGTGGAGTTTTAATCGAATTCACGATTGTATCAAGACCACGTTTCAATGGCTTAGAGATACACAGAACTCTAAATTTAAGGGAATTAATATCTACAGACCTTGCTGCATACAGTACATCTGTGCGTAATGCATTGTCTGAGATGGTGTCATTTTCCAGACAGATGGCAAATTAATCTGGTATTATTAATATATCTCTTAGAGGCCCCAGTCTGAAATCTGATGTAAATTGTGTATCACCTAGTAATGACTATGATGATAGCATTTTTGTTGAACAATTTGAAAAAATTATGC
The DNA here is from genome assembly GCA_032164185.1 of Moxostoma hubbsi. NCBI lineage: Eukaryota > Metazoa > Chordata > Actinopteri > Cypriniformes > Catostomidae > Moxostoma > Moxostoma hubbsi. The sequence goes on from JAVLUX010000001.1 coordinate 12,229,317, forward strand.
AGAGCAATACGAAAGTGATGGCTGACGACAGTTTGCAGTTACACGCATCCATAGCCAGAAGTAAGAACGGTGGTGCTCGTCAGAAGCTGGTTCATATAGCACATGATGACGTAATTAGACGAAAAATAATGCATTTATTCTGCCCCGTCAATACGTCAAACAACATGTGCTTTTCAATATGCCTTGCATATTTTCTCGACCCGCAGATTTCACATGACAACTTAGAAAACCGGGGTAAAACAATTCAGATTGCTGGTGGCTTCACACCTCAGGATAAAATAGGTCTAGGAGACATTGCGAAATTTGAACATGCATTAGACATAAAAATTGTTGTCTTTCACAGGTCAAGCGATGGAAATTTAGAAAAATATTTAACTTCTGATGAACCACACCCCAAAACAGCACATCTTTACATTCATGATTCTCATTATTACATGATAAAGAATCTGAAAGCATTTATGGGCTCTGCATATGTATGCAAATTCTGTTACACAGGTTATGCAAGCAGACAGAATCATGACTGTAAATATGTGTGCTCTGTTTGCAATGATAGTGAGTGCTACAAGCATCCTAAAAACACAATACACTGTCCAGACTACTTGCGCTACTGCAGATCTAGCTACTGTTTTAATGCCCATTAAATAGTACCCCCTACGAATGATGATTGTGGTAGATCTCCTTGCGATACTACAAAATATTGTCGTAAATGCGGTAAACGTTACCACACTGCCGCCAAAAACCCCAAACCTCATAACTGTCCAAATGATAAGTGTTTACATTGTGGGGATGATGTAAGCCATGGAGGTCAACACCAGTGTTTCATACAGCCTACCCCTCCCAAGGAATATACAGACCGTTACATTTTCTATGATTTTGAAACACGCTGTGATAATGGAAAACATGTTGCTAATTATGTGTGTGCCATGACGTTTGATGGTGAGACATTTGAATTTGGAGGCGAGGGATGGGTGAGTAAAAATTACACTTGGGTAGCGCATAATGCAAGTGGATTTGATAACTTTAATTCTGGAGTATTTTTGCAATGCAAGACTCCAACTTAACATAATAATGCAGGGATGTAGAACCATTTTCATTTATGATGAAACTTTTAGACAGCGTTTTATCGATTCTTACTCATTCCTCCACATGGCTCTGTCTAAGACATCTTCTGCGTTAAATTTGCAAAATAAAGAAAAAGGATTCTTTCCTCACCATTTCAACAGACAGGAAAATCAGACTTATATAGGGCCATACCCTGCAAAAAAATACTACGGTTAAAGCACCATGACAGATAATACCAGGGCACAATTTGATCGGTTGTACGCAATGGTCAATGGCAAAGTCTTTGATTTCAATAAAGAGATCGGGCTCTATTGCATGAATGACGTCGTTTTATTATGTGAAGCATGCATTAAATTTAGAGAAGAGTTCCTGCGATGCACACAGGTAGATCCGTTCAGCTACGTGACTCTTGCTAGTTGCTGTATGGGGACTTTCAAGACGCAATTTCTCTCTAGAAATACACTGGCTCTGACACAAAATCCCACAACATAGACATCCACCATGCCCTAAATCACGGTGAGGTGAAATTTGGAAGCTACTTTGTTGATGGATATTACAAAAAAGACAGTGTACGAAGAGCTCTAGAATTTGCCGGTTGTTTTCACCATGGTCACGAGTGTCGTTACAGACCTGACTATGCAAATCCCCTGTCAAATGTTCCTTTTGGAGTGCTCAGGAGGAAGTTTAATGAAAAACTTGATGTTTTGCAGAACACATACTGTTTAGACGTTGAGGTGATGTATGAGTTTGCATGGAAGACTCTTAAACAAACTGATCCTCATGTAATTGCATTTATGACCACTTATTCGGCTCCTGAGAGACTGAAACCACGTGACGCCCTCTTTGGGGGTCATACAAATGCTTACAAGCTGTACCACAAAACTACAGAAAATGAGACGATCAGATATGTTGATTTCACGAGTTGTCAGGCTCGAAAAAGCTACCCTGTTGGACATCCTGAAATAATCTTCAAGGATTTTGAACCCCTTGAAATTTATTACGGGCTTATTAAGGCAACAATGCCCAGGCAATTACTACATCCTGTCCTGCCTTTCAGGTCCGGTGGGAAACTCATGTTTCCTCTATGCAGATCATGCGCTGAGAAACAAATCAATGTTACATCTTGTATGCATACAGAGGAGAGATCTATCTCAGGCTGCTGGGTGAGCATTGACTTGTTAAAGGCGATTGAGAAGGGGTATCTTGTAAAGGAAGTCTCAGAGGTGTGGCACTTTTCAGAGAAATCGGTAACACTGTTTTCCGATTATGTAAAGACCTTTCTGAAGTTTAAATAGGAGGCCTCAGACTACTCCGAGTCAGACAAAAAAGCCTATATCGATGATTACTTTAAAAAAGAAGGGATTAAACTCGATCCTGCAAAGATCTGTCACAACCCTGCTCAGAGGTCTATCAACAAATTGCTGCTGAAAATTCTGTGGGGGCGTTTTTCAATGAGCGAAAATCTACCCACCTCTAGACTTTTGAAAGACCCAGACGACTTTGCTCACATCATATTTGCCTGTCAGTATGATGTTAAATATTTCACATTTGTGTTTGAAGAAATTGCGCTGGTGCAGTATCGTCACGACGATGGCGCCATGTACAGCACACAGAAATTGCGCTGGTGCAGTATCGTCACGACGATGGCGCCATGTACAGCACACGGGATGTGAATATATTTCTGGGTGCCTTTACAACAGCACACGCACGGCTAGAATTGTATAGCCTTATGGATAAACTGGGGGACAGACTGCTGTATAGCGACACAGACAGCGTAATCTTTATCTCTAGAGACGGCGACTGGGAACCCCCTCTGGGTCCTTATTTAGGAGATCTGACTGATGAAATGGGCAATGATGATTACATCACAGAGTTTTGCTCAGGAGGGCCTAAAACATACGGATATCGCACTGCGAAAGGTAAAGTGTGTATGAAAGCAAAGGGTATAACTTTGAATGCCGTAAATTCCATGGCCATTTGATTAGACACTTTGATTGGTCTTGTTGACAGTTATGTAAAATCGCATGACACCAAACACGTTCTAGCCTACACAGACAACATTGTGAGGAATAAAAAGAACTTCACTTTGCAAAACAAGTCAGTTGTTAAAAAGTTTCAAGTGGTGTATAATAAAAGGCAGCTATTCCCTGATTATACAACGCTACCATATGGCTTCTAATCATTTTTTAAGGTTGATGGTTTTGATTTTAGACTTCAACATCTTTTCATGTGTAATAAGTGGACCTTCAAATTCTGGAAAGTCTTATTTTGTAAAAAATGTTTTTGGAAAATGCTGTAAATATGATTTCTAAAAAGATTGAAAACATTGTGTACATTTATGATTGCTGGCAACCACTGTATGATGAACTGTATAAAATGTATAACATTAAATTTGTGGAAGGAATACCACAATCTCTGAATGACGATGATGATTTATTACCTGTCGATAAAACGAATCTGTTGATAATTGATGACATGGAGGCGGCGAGTGGAAGCTCTGAAGTGGAAAAGTTATTCACTCAATACATTCACCATAGAAACCTCAGTGCTATTTATATTGTGCAGAATTTATTTTTCCAAGGTAAATCCAGCAGAACCATCAGTTTGAATACAAATTATTTAATATTGTTTAAGAATACTCGTGATAACCATCAGATAAATGTGTTGGGAAAACAAAAAGTACCCCGGAAATACAAAATATTTTATGGAATGCTATCAAGATGCTACCAACCAACCTTTTGGATACCTCATGATAGACTATAAAGCAAAAACCCCTGAACATTTTCGTCTCAGAACGGGGTTACTTTCGACCCAACCAGTAGTTTACATTCAAAAAAGAAAACATTGATTTTGGTGAAATGTCTTCTAGACTATCTAGAAACCTCCCCCTGTTAAAAATGTTATTTAAAGCGACACCGATGCAAAGGCGTCTCTTTATGCAATCAGCATCTGACAAGCTCATTTTAACATTGTGTGAGGTAGCGCTTAATGTTCTCTATGGTACAGTTCCGCTAACGACCCAGCAACACCGCCAGTTGAAGAGAAGGACTGAAATTAAATACATAGCCAATAAAAAGATTGGTGTGTCCAGAAAAAAAAAAACTCATGATCAACCAGAACGAAGGATTTCTTCTTCCGCTCTTGAGCATCGCAGTCCCCTTTATAACCAGTCTGATAACGGCTAAACAAGGTTGAAGATGGAGTATGCTGAGAAGCTGTTATTAGTTCCTCAAAATCAAATAGATAAGCTAAAGATGTCCAATACCCGAGAATCTATTCAACAAACCGTGGAAGACGATCTGGATGTTGCTATAAGAAATATATTGTATAAAGAGTAGTTAAACAGGGGGATCGGGGCAGTAACACCTTAACGCTTGCATTACCACCCTCTGATGCGTCTCACAAAGAGTCATCTGTTCCCCCTGTTGAACACGGGGTGGGGTCGATGATGTTGTTGTTGATGTGTTGAAAAATGTACCATTGAAAACTGAGAAAAATGCAAGATACATCATGGATAAAATGTCTAAATCCAAAGAAGTTTCATCTTGGAATGATTCGGGAGAATTTGTATTTTGAATAAGTTGTTACTATACAGGGATCACACGTGTTGGATCTTGTGAAGAGTATAACAGCCCCCCATAAAATAAGGGATGACCGTAGGCCTCATGGATGGACTGAGTTTTTGCGGGCAATTGCTGCTTTAACATACCCTATTCAACAGTAACAAACCATACGGTTAAGACATGTAATAAGTTCATTTAAAACCAAACCGTCTACATTGACCTCTATGGTACAAAGAATGTATTTAAGTACACCTTCTTCTAAGGACTCAGAGGTATCAGCGTTTAAAACACCATATCGTGATCAAAATGAGTGGTTGTCATTTTGATGTTGTATAATTTTGTTGTTCATGCTTTTTGTACAAATCATGTGATATTCAATAAAGCCATGACATTGGTACATTTTGGCATTGTACTCTTATTTATTAGAAACATTCATTTTACAAATCATGTATTTAACAAACTTTTCACCCATTTGCACACACTGAATACACTTAAATGCAGTACTATTACAATGAGTTATCCGTAGTTTTTTCACAAAACGCAATACAAGCTCATTATTATTAATTAAATCATGACTATAAAGCATCATAACATCATAATCACGACCTCGAATCATATGATATAGGAAGAAAACCCAATGATGACCACATGTCAGACATAAAAAGCTGAACTTGTTTAGCTGAATATCAAACGCGTGTTGAAATCCTTTTTAGAAAATCAATGACTGATACAGGAAAACAAATAAAATCAGGTCTATTACCGAAACTGTCAAAGAAAAATGCTGAACCATCCTTATTTATGTAAATAGCCAGCCAGTGTTCCCCGGGGAGGTGTGAAGGATGTGTGTGTTGATTATGGCAGAAGTGGGTAGTGTTCTTAACGTATCATTTGGTAAATGATCACAAGGTAGTACACCAAGAAAATGCGTGTTTTGTGTGATTCTCTCCATAGCCGCGGTAAGTTGTATGGTGTTCATGTTTTTAATTAATAGTAGTCAACAAGCACCTGTCTTCGGTTAGAAACTTCAATGTTGTTGTCAAAAACAGCATAAACAATCAGATTAATGGTTCTTGGAAGCGGTTGTCTGAACCGCACTTCTAGTCTGATATTCCCAGACTTAACAAGCGAGATGTGTTGACCAGACTCTTCGTCTGGAGTGATGTTAAAACCATAAAGGGTATAACCCTGCAGAAAATCTTCTCTGTCGATTACCAATGCTTGGTTTTTTAGATGTCTTCCAGACGAAAGCGCGAGCTGGTAAAACTCACGTACGGCTGTGCCTGCTCCAAAGTCGGGTTGTAATGGTTTAGCGGGGTGTTGCTGACCATCCACATAAACAGCCAGAAACTCTAGATCGTAATGTTTAAATGCAAAAGGGTTTTTATCGTATGCCCCTGTAAAGGCATCATTATCGACCATAGCCAATATGATAGATTTGGGGAGCATTCCTAAGAATAGGTTTTCCTGGTTTGATACACGGCCTCCAGCTGGTATGGAGAAATTTTTCAGACAGACCCTATCAATTGGGTATTTGACTGTGGTTGAGAGTAGTGCTTGAGCGTGTCCCAGTCTCACTCCTGGTGATACTGATACTTTTTTGACAAACAGAGAAGCTGATAAAATATTTAGTTTATATGCTAAAGCATCACTTCTCATTAGACAAAATTCATCTTTGCCTCTTGTCAGACGGATTTTAATGTCCACCCCATTAAGCATTAGTTTTTCTTGAAAGAAAATATCACTGTGTATGGGTGATAAAAGTTCGACTACAGCACTTTCGTTGCTAAAGGCAGCCCTCTTTGTCAGCCCATTGTTAGCTCCTGCCGGATCGCCTACATCCATATGTCCTGCAGAATCTTTGTAAAATAACCCTGCTGAGAATACACTTTCCAGGGTATCTTTACCATAGTTTAAAAGGCATTCTATAATACATCGATAAGGGTACGTGTTTGTACTCTGTGAAATTAATCCATCACCAAGTGATACCATCAACCTGTGGAAAAATTGTGTTTCCTAGATAATTAACCAGTCCAACAGGAGTCCCATCTCTGATATTTGAACCGTCCGGATTTGTGATTTTAACACGCATGTAAAGTAGTGTGTTATTCAAATCTACATAATCTTCACCATTCCCCGCTATGAAAAATTCCAAGGGGGCGCTGTCCGATATTGCCGATAGAGGAGGTATTTCAATGTATGTGTTTTTATCAATAGCTGCCTGAGTCATCGGTACTGTAAACAGATCCAGTTCTGATTTAATACATTCTTCGGACATGGTATGTAGCAGAGCCATGGTTTAGAATATAGTTTTAACAGATCTCTTAACCGATCCAAATGTGACGTGCTTCACAGCTCTCTTTCGTCTTTGTTGTCTAACTGCGGGTTTCTTAGGGGGTTTCCTGGTTTTCTTTACCGCTTGACCACTCCTCCCCATCCTCCTCACTCCGGGTGGCTTAGACCTCCGTTTACGTAACATAACCATTAAACCCGACCCATCTTGAGATTTATTGTTATTAAAGGAATGTGTCATGGCATTGGTGACAACGTCGCTGACTATGTTTTTAGCAGCATTTTTAAGGTGTGGTTTGGCTATGCTGAAACCTCTAACAACGGAAGAGCCATTCTAAACAAACCCCTGAAAAGGCCTCCGAGCCCTGCCCCCATACATAACACCTCCCCCCGCATACCCCGGCATTCCTCCGCCTGCTTGATTTTTATAATAGTTTACATAATAAGTAGGATCCATTTGGTACGGGTTATAATACACCATTTTTAAAGGATCGGTTGTTTCACAGGTCTGAAGTGTAGTTTAACGACAACTTTACCGTAAGCAATGGCACTCCCCTGTTTCTGTCGTCTGAGTTCAATACAAATCTCTCCAATACAATTTTTATTCACTGACACGTAGTGCGCTCTGTCATATGTCACACTGACCATTTCACGCCCCGATCCGGTTATATGTACACATCTCAAAAGCGGAACATGTGCATCCCCCACAGTTTGATATTCGATAACATCTGTGTACACGTATATGTTGTAAAATCCTCCATTTATGTCGGCTTGGTGTGGTGCGTACACTGGTGTAAAATTGTTTTCACTATGCTCCTTTATAGCTTCCAATGGTTTCTCCGGTATTACACCCAAAATAATGGCTAGTTTACCATAGAATGTTAAGGCTGCTCCTAGTGGCGCTGTCATGTACACTGTTTTTCACATGATCGTAACCGAGACGTACATGATTAGGTAGCAAAGCATTTATCTCCCTAATTATAGGCACGACTTTGTCATAATATCCACTTTTCAGATTTATGTTCTCAATTTTCTTTTTTATCGATAACATCTCTCAAGAGGAATTTCGCATCATCATCAGTAATAGTGTACCAAGATCTAGGGTATTCAATTTCAGCCAGACCCACCTCCCACTTGCCTTTTAAGTTTATAGGTCTGGCTAATCTTGTTCTGTAATTCGAAATTTGGTTTTCGGGGTAAAGAGCTAATGAAGCATTGCATGGCAATGTGACATAAAACCCTGCTTCATCCATGACCGTTTACTGCAGAAATGAACTCGGATGTCAAATGTATATTTTTATATGCTTTAAGAGGTGTGTAGATCTACAACACCTTTTTCATTAACCCAACTGTCAAACTTGAGGCCATCCCACCCACCATACGAGCACCATGGTTTTTTTTACCATGCTTCTTGTCTAATATCTCTTCTACTTTAAAAGCATTGTCCTTGTCCACAATAATTTTTTGTACCTCCTCTTCATAAAATGATCCGTCAATAACTTCACCATCATAATCAGATAGTTTGTAGACTGGTGGTTGACGTGGTATACATTTGGTTATAGTGAAGAACTCATCTGTGTAGTTTTGTTCATACCCCTTGGTAAAAGGACCCCTCATATTTGATATTCTAACCACGTCGCCGATTTTGTATTTAAATGCAGGTGTCTTCTTTACACATTACCATACAAATTGTCATAGACAACATTTTCTTTGTTGACATCTACAGGCCTCATTTTAATACTTCTGTGCTAACTACTGATGTATCCTTGAATAATGTCTTGTAAAACGTCGATGTAGCGTTTAGAGTTTATAGCTGTTAAATACCGCCCCATCTGTCCTTTTAATGTTCTATTAAAACATTCAATAACACTTGCCTTCAATTCACTCCCTGTGCTGAAATGGTAAATGTTGTGCTTTTTAGTTAGTTGTTGGAAATGCTTGTTAAAAAATTCCTTCCCCTTGTCAGTCTGAATTTTCTGAGGGATTCTACCCTCTTGTAGTATTGAATTAAATGCATTGGTCACAGCCATTCCAGTCTTGTTCTTTATACAACGCACCCATGCATATTTGCTAAACACGTCTATACATGTAAGCAGAAATTTTGTATTGTCATTTTCCATAGAATATATTGACATATCTACCAGGTCCATTTGAAACTGTGTGTCAACACCATAAACAGCGACCCTATTCCTTTTATAATTATGGCGTAGTGGTTTGTGGAGTGTATAAGCATCTTGACTGGCTACCCAGTCTGAAACTTCTTTATCACTTAGCAAATCACCACTTTCCTCTAATACGCCACGTTTTAATCTATTTATACCCCCCTAAAGAGCCGGGGTTTGATGGAGTGTAGCACACCTTATGCAATTGCTCGGTCATGTTACCAGATCAGACACCACGTAAATAATGAAACAGTGATTCTATAAAAATGCCCTTTTATTTTAAATCAGGGGTAATCACACAGTACAATGCATGCTTATACAGTTAAATTAGAAACACCAACATCAAGCAATAGAGATATTGTAGGAAATTAACACATGTATCAATATTTTTGTCAATCAGGTAATTAACCAGAATATTAACATTTTCAAAAGACATATCTAGCACTCTGATCGTTTCTTGACAATAACATCACACACGTATCAGTTACATATGTACATAAGCATATTATATCTGCAATTTTACAGCCATTATCACGTTCAAACACTGAATTTAGAATGTTTTTAAGAAACACACAGGGCGAATCATTCTGGCATGCATAGTGTTGTATCATTTCAGTCCAGTCTTTAGATAGACCTCCGACTACATCCATGTGCTTCTTTAGACAAATCACCCGTTTGTTAATATAGGGCTCATTTACAAGCTTGTTTTGTCCAGAACTATCATCATTAATGATCTTATACAGCATATTGACTATTTCACATTGAAGACGACGTCTCAGAATAAATTTAAGCAGTCCAGCAACACCACAGCAGTTACCCATGTTAGCGTCAAAATAAGGAACCAGTCGGACTGTCTTTCCGCCCGTCCACTGCGTCATTGACAGCCTGTTCACCGCTATCATTCACCAGCTTCTCACGGATTTCACGCAGTCTCTGTAGAATGTGCGGCTCCTCTCTTAGCTCACACAACACGCTTTCAACAATTCCATGGATTCTCTGAGTCGGCGTCAATCCAAATGGATTCAAAGCATGGCAGATGACTTGATTTAACATCGGTTTAAACACTTTACAGGAAATTTCTTCAAAATGTGTGAAAAGGAAATACTTGTCAGGATCATACAAACATGTGTGCTGGACCTGACTGGGGTGAGCCACTTCACAACCGTAGCACAACTCTTTTAACTTCACGTCGAGGAGATGCTCCAAAATGACCACTATGCTTTTATAAAATTGAACCCCTTTACGCCAACAACTCCAGTGTCGTCATCCCCCTTAAGAGTCGCTGCATCTGGAAGCGTGCATCCTGGTCCGTGAGATGAAATGAACGTTAGATTGTGGTAGGCAAGCTCCATGCAAAACTTGTCGAGCCAATGGCCTATGACAGGATTCCCTACAGCAACATCGCTCCTTTCTGAAGTAGCCGTGTCATCGGGTGCTGCAAAGGCCCCAGTAAGTTCTGCAGTAAAGTCTTGAGACATGATGGTTTGAGCATTGGTTTGAAATGAGAATGGTCACCAGCATATTTTAAAAGGCTATAGAATGTGGGCGGTGTTACACAATCACTCCTACGAACTCTCCCACACTTTTCGGCCTGACCTCAATTATATTGTATCGGTCATATGCATTATTCCATTTAAACAGTTTGTCTATATTTGAAAAAAGCGCGGGGCTATCAGAACAGCTGACCAAACACGTCATACCACAGCCTGTACAACTGCCGGAGGGGCGGGGAGGAGTGGGGGGAAAGGTCAAAGGTGCACCAATTATGTCCTCAATCATACCCCATCAAGCATTTTTGACACAAAGTATGAGGGGTGGGGTGGAAAGATCAAAGGTGAACCACTTTAGTAAATTATAGGCCATCAATCATTTTTGACACAACATATGTAATATTTACTACTGGTGTTTAAGGGAACCGCATTGAAAACAGACTACCAAACATTCACACATTTGTTCCCACCACAACCTCATGTACAATATTATTTAATGTAAAAATCAATCAAATATAGTAACAAATATGCTCAAAGGATTTATTCCAATATGGTGCTTGATGGCTCTAGAACTGACATTCTCGACTGAACCACTCTAAAGCAGCAAAGTTTTGCACCAGTCAGATTTCTTCCCTCACTTGACAATGTGACCATTTCAAAGGAGCTAGCCATCTACTGGATATGATGCAGCACCAGCAGTGAGACTTGCGCCCTCTTACCTTGGGTGACCATGTCTTTTTCTAGCACATGTCCTTTTTTTGGGCCTTATAGTGTCCTGTCAAAAATTCTAAATGACCTAATATGTGTTTGGCCTCATTTTCATTTTGACACGTTCACTACAGTTGTCAGGTCATTTAGCAGCCATATTCGCAACCCCTCCGGGCAGCTACTTTCTATTCTTATAAAAAGGTCACAACACCCCCTGCTTAAGCACAGTTGAGGGCTCACAACATTAAAAATAAATAAAAAAATAACAGGGACAGTGGAGGGAGAAAAGCAAGTGAACACAACAACTGCCTATATGATCCAGTCAGCTTTATTTCATTATTCATTATTTATGCAGTTAACAGCATCAGATCTCAAAATACACAAATTATTCAGTGTTTTATAAGCTCGCAATACATTACAAGGTAAAATTATATGTGCTACACCAATGTGTCTTTACAAATAATAATGAATGATAATATGATGACATATATTGCCAAACTGCAATATAAAAGCAGCATAATGTAGTATTTTAGGATCACTAAAACAGCTGGAAGTGGCTTATGCCGCAAGAGGTCCACATCCAAGATGGATAATGAATTGTCTGCCAATTATTAGAGAAAGCTTCAAAAGTTCAGAGGAAATAGGGACAAAGTTGAAATTCTATTAAATTTCAGCAGGGCGTCGACAGACCTCGCTTCCATGGGAGAACTCTAACAAGCTGCACAGCTGTCCCGGTTCAGTGCCATATATCTTACGTTTGGTTCGTCAAATTTTACGTGCTTCTGTGGTAACATTCCAACTTTATTTTTGTCAAGTCTCATTTGGGTTTGTTTTGTATACATCAGTGTCAAGTCCCTGCCAGATAGAGCGCAAAAGGTTTAGCCTTATTCCAGCCAGTGTTCAGAATTCAGACAGAGCTATATAAAATGTCAGAATCTAACAAGTTCATCCATCAGATCATCATTTACCGACAGCAGCTTTTGAATGATTTTTAACGGAGTTCAGAGCGCAGCTTTTGTGTTGCAAAGATCTGGTGGTAGACAGTGTTTGTATCTTTAGATGACACAGCTCATTTCTCCATCTCTTTGAGTAAACAAAATCCCACATGAAACACATGAGACAAGTGCATGTATTAGGGCCGCATGATATGGAGGAAAAATGCGATATCCAATAAGATGTTGGATAATGCAATAATCGATATGTGATATGATATTCCTATGATGACGACATCAGTGCGCACAGAACATCATAACCCCCACCGCCCAAATAAAAATAAATTTCTTTCTATCCCATTTCTTTCGATCACAAAAACACTTTACTTTTGTTCTGAATTGTATTTAGACTCTGTATAATATTTAGTTTTACCATTAGCTATGTAGCAGATATTAAAATTCATATTTTAATATTTGTATTTTATTTTTAAAAAGCATATGAATGTGTTAATTTCACCATATTATGGGATATCATAAAGTAGTCTGTTATGAATTATAAAATTTTTACACTGTAATTCATGTTTGTATTCATTTCATAATTAGCTCATTCATTCATTGTGGGACTTTTATTTTGAAAATTGTTGTCAAGATGTGCTTGCCATAGAAATTTGCATTGGTTTAAAGTTCCTGTCAGTCAACGATGCAGCTGCACTGAGAGGAATGATTTCACGGGACAATCTATGTATTCAAAGTGGCCATTAAACAAGCCAAGTTTGAGTTTCAACCCGCTGTTTGGTCTAATTATCTGCACAAATGTTGTTTCAATACTCTATAATTATGTGTGTGACAGACTGAGATAGCTGCCATTTAAATGGAGCAGGGCACAGCGTTATGACACAAAAAAGAAACATATGTGAACATCAGAAGTTATATTAGAAGCTAGAGTACGACTTAATGAAATCAAATGTGTCTACTGTCAGCTCATATGCACACTGAGCACACACAAACGTGACAATCGCACGCCATAAAGGTTACTTTTCAACCTATTAAACTCATGGTGTTATCGCAAGCCCTTGGAAAACACAGTGATATGTACATTTGCGATATTCCAATAAATTCTATATATTGTGCAGCCCTAGCATGTACAGTGTAGTGTGGATTTCTCATTATATGAAGTGACTAACAACTAGTTGTCCAGTCACACAACAAAGGTTTGCAGAAAATGCAGTGGAGAAAATTTGCGGCTGCCAGTTCGGTTATAGAACGTGGTTGTCACTCTCAGTGTGTGAACATAAGGTTAATAAGGCCCAAGGTTAGCAACCCTAAAAACGGTCATCCATTTTGCAGTTCCGTTTGAAGACATTAGTGGCACGGAAATTACAAAAACAGTATGTAAATAAACAAATTCTGTTTGTGATAATTATTGTTGCAGTCTGCTTTTTTGTTACATATACTATTTAAACAAACACTGCTTATGCTAGTATTCCATTCTGAATATAACCTTGTGATAATGGTTTACAGGGTGTTGTGAGTTTTTACCTCCATGGTGGGGCAGTCAGCTTTGCTGCGGATGAGGGTGGTTGGGATGTCAGTGTCTGCATACTCATCCTCAAGATCCACCACATACGCCATACGTCCTGGTAGGAACAGCTCGTTTCGCTCCATCTGACGACCTTTGAACAGGATGCGGTAAATGTTCCTTCCTAAGAGCAGAATAATCCTGCTAAAAACTCAAAAAGTCTAGCAAAGTCACAGTAGTTCAGCTATTTTCACAATAGTGTTTAACAACAGGTAATGGTACAACATTACTTCTAAAGCTACATGACTGTTAGATTGTACTGGGCATGCAGAAATAAATGCGAGAAAATCAAAGCAGTAACCAAAAATCCTCTTATCATTGGAGGTCCAAAACAATAAGTGAATTGGCTTCTTTGGGCAGTTAATGTAAATTTTCAATAATAATTCACTTACATGTAGCATTGGGAAGTCCAATTAATTTGAGCGAATCAGTTAATCAATTCTTGGCTAATTCGCCACAGGTTCTCGCTGTAATTTCATATGGGTTTTTATAACAGGGTTTGTCCATTTAAGAAAAAGACAAAAAAAAAAAAAATAAGTTCTGTGGTAAACATTACTTGAAGATGCATTTTGTTCTACAACATCAATTACACACAGTCATACCTCAAACATTCATTTTAAAGCCGCTGTGTTAAAAAAAAAATAATTATGCTAACAAAGTTGCTAAAAAGGACTACAACTACCACGAGCATGTGAGTGAATGTGACTGACAAACAAAACACTATTGTGGTCCTTATTTATCCATCTATCTATATATCGCTAACAAGTTGCTATATATATATATATATATATATATATATATATATATATATATATATATATATATATATGGTGGCTTCAAAATTCACATCCGGGGAATGAATGTGTAATTTATGTTGTAAAACAAAAAGACCAAATGATCTTCAAGTAATGTCTACCACAGACCTCATTTTACTCATAAATCCAACACTGACATTATAAGAACCCATAGGAAAACCCCAAGAAATCCTGTTGCTCAAACCTGCTCATTCTCTTCGGGGTTTTTGGACTACAACCTGAACAGCTATATTGCAGTTTTATCAGCATTTAACACACACTCACACACTCTGTTATGTTACTACCTTATTCCAAAATGGACTAAATTCATTATTTTCCTCAAAATTCTACAAACAATACCCCATAACGACAACGTGAAAGAAGTTTGTTTGAAATCTTTGTAAATTTATTACAAATAATTGAAAAAAAAAAATAAAATCACATGTACATAAGTATTCACAGACTTTGCCATGACACACAAAATTGAGCTCAGGTGCATCCTGTTTCCACTGATCATCCTTGAGATGTTTCTGCAACTTGATTGGAGTCCACCTGTGGTAAATTTAGTTGATTGGACATGATTTGGAAAAGCCCACACCTGTCTATACTAGGCTGATGGTCACTCTGACCGAGCTCCAGCATTTCTCTGTGGATAGAGGAGAACCTTCCAGAAGAACAACCATCTCTGCAGCACTCCACCAATCAGGCCTGTATAGTAGAGTGGCCAGATGGTAGCCCACCTAGTGGACAGCCCACCTGGTGTTTGCCAAAAGGCACCTGAAGGACTCTGACCACAAGAAACAAAAGATTGATCTCTTTGGCCTGAATGGCAAGCATCATGTCTGGAGGAAACCAGGTACCGCTAATCACCTGGCCAATATCATCCCTACAGTGAAGCATGGTGGTGGCAGCATCATGCTGTTGGTTTGTTTTTTAGCAGAAACTGGGAGACTACTCCGGATCGAGGGAAAGATGAATGCAGCAATGTACAGAGACACCTTGATCTTCCAACAGGACAACGACCCTAAGCACACAGCCAAGATAACAAAGGAGTGGCTATGGGACAACTCTGTGAATGTCCTTGAGTGGCCCAGCCAGAGCCCAGACTTGAACCAGATTGAACACCTCTGGAGAGATCTGAAAAAGGCTGTGCACCGACGCTCCCCATCCAACCTGATGGGGCTTGAGAGGTCCTGCAAAGAAGAATGGGAGAAACAGCCCAAAAATAGGTGTGCCAAGCTTGTAGCATCATACACAAAAAGACTTGCGGCTGTAAATGGTGCCAAAGGTGCTTCAACAAAGTATTGAGCAAAGGCTGTAAATACTTATGTACATGTGATTATTTTCGTTTTTTTATTTTTAATAAATTTGCAAAGATTTCAAACAAACTTTCATGTTGTCATTATGGGATATTGTTTGTAGAATTTTGAGGAAAATAATAGGAATAACAAAAAGTGGGAAAAGTGAAGAGCTGTGTGTGTGAGAGAGTGTGTGTATATACACTCACCTAAAGGATTATTAGGAACACCATACTAATACTGTGTTTGACCCCCTTTCACTTCAGAACTGCCTTAATTCTACGTGGCATTGATTCAACAAGGTGCTGAAAGCATTCTTTAGAAATGTTGGCCCATATTGATAGGATAGCATCTTGCAGTTGATGGAGATTTGTGGGATGCACATCCAGGGCACGAAGCTCCCGTTCCACCACATCCCAAAGATGCTCTATTGGGTTGAGATCTGGTGACTGTGGGGGCCATTTTAGTACAGTGAACACATTGTCATGTTCAAGAAACCAATTTGAAATGATTCGAGCTTTGTGACATGGTGCATTATCCTGCTGGAAGTAGCCATCAGAGGATGGGTACATGGTGGCATAAAGGGATGGACATGGTCAGAAACAATGCTCAGGTAGGCCGTGGCATTTAAATGATGCCCAATTGGCACTAAGGGGCCTAAAGTGTGCCAAGAAAACATCCCCCACACCATTACACCACCAACACCAGCCTGCACAGTGGTAACAAGGCATGATGGATCCATGTTCTCATTCTGTTTACGCCAAATTCTGACTCTACCATCTGAATGTCTCAACAGAAATTGAGACTCATCAGACCAGGCAACATTTTTCCAGTCTTCAACGGTCCAATTTTGGTGAGCTCTTGCAAATTGTAGCCTCTTTTTCCTATTTGTAGTGGAGATGAGTGATACCCGGTGGGGTCTTCTGCTGTTGTAGCTCATCCGCCTCAAGGTTGTGCGTGTTGTGGCTTCACAAATGCTTTGCTGCATACCTCGGTTGTAACGAGTGGTTATTTCAGTCAAAGTTGCTCTTCTATCAGCTTGAATCAGTCGGCCCATTCTCCTCTGACCTCTAGCATCAACAAGGCATTTTCGCCCACAGGACTGCCGCATACTGGATGTTTTTCCCTTTTCACACCATTCTTTGTAAACCCTAGAAATGGTTGTGCGTGAAAATCCCAGTAACTGAGCAGATTGTGAAATACTCAGACCGGCCCGTCTGGCATCAACAACCATGCCACGCTCAAAATTGCTTAAAATCACCTTTCTTTCCCATTCTGACATTCAGTTTGGAGTTCAGGAGATTGTCTTGACCAGGACCACACCCCTAAATGCATTGAAGCAACTGCCATGTGATTGGTTGATTAGATAATTGCATTAATGAGAAATTCAATAGGTGTTCCTAATAATCCTTTAGGTGAGTGTATATATTTATTAGATATGTGGTCTGAACTGTCTGCAGGGTTTTATGATTATAAAACCCTGTATAATAAAATTATTTGATATACTGGCAATGAACACTCTCTGTAAAGATAGATTTCATGTTTTCACTGCTAATATCAGATCAGTAATGCTGGAATTGCCCCTTAACAAAATAGCAATTATTAACATGTCAGCAAACCCAGTTAATATCCAACCATTTTATATGTCTTAATGAATTATAATAAAACTGTCTTGAATGAAGTCCTGTCAGCAAAAAAATCAGGAGCCTCCATCTTGCCCATTCTCAACAAAGTGTGCGTGTGAAGCAGAAGCAGCTGTGAGGTTTGAGTGAGTGAAGTCTTTCTGAGGGAAGGTTGAATGACACTTGTTTGGGTAACAATTGCTTATAGAGAATGCAGCAGGCAGGACATTGTCGAGACAATAACCCATAATGAATTTTCAGTTTTGACATTCGCCATTGGTTCAGAAGTTGCTATGTCAGGCTGGTACTGCTGACAGATTATACACTTCACCTTTCACTTTCCAAGCAATCAATGCCATCATTCAACATACATTCAACTGCATATCCAACATTCTATCATCTCAACACAGGGATGCCAACTTTCCTGTATTAATCGGGATTATCTAGTATTATGGTTGAAATGATCAAGTCCAGGACATGATGCCTATTGTCCAGTATTCTTAATGCTCCGAAGAGTTTTAACCCTCTGGGGTCTGAGGGTATTTTGGGCCCTGGAGATGTTTTGACATGCCTTGACATTTGTGCTTTTTCCAATTGCTTAAAAACATTAATAGCTAAAGTCTGATAACACTGTATTCAGCACAAACTGGGCTACAATAATACGTGAGCAACATGTATGTACAGGTTTGTATTTGAGAAAATAACGTTTATGCATGGTTTTTGAAAAAAATAAAATTTTAAGTCACTGAAATAAGGCCATATAACACATACTAAACATTTGTCCACAAGACTTTTGAGAACTGGATCTTGTAGCCTAATGTTTTTGCTACAAAATTATGTGAAAACCACCCTGATCACTCATTCATACAAAAAAATATAGTAGTTTAACTTTTGCAAGACAATTTTAGTGTTGAAAGGTCATATGCGAGGAGGCGTGATCTATCATGAATATGGATGTGAATTCACACCTGAGAGACAATGACCCCACCCCTGGGCCCACCAATGAGGAATGTGACAGAAAGAGAATGAATGTGAGGAGACTTAATGATCAAAATCAAGTTTTAAGTTAAAAGAAGTAATCTGACTATATATTTTCTTTACATAAAGACTTTAATTTTAGACCTACACTACCGTTTAAAAGAAGTCTCTTCTGCTCACCAAGACTGGATTTATTTGATCCGAAATAAAGAAACAATATTGATATTCTGAACTATTTTTACAATTTAAAAAGAACAGTTTTCTATTTAAATATATTGTAAAATGCAATTTGTGATCAAAGCTGAATTTTCAGTATCATTACTGCAGTCTTCAGTATCTCATGATCCTTCAGAAATCATTATAAGATGGTGATTTTCTAATATGGGCATATTTAAAGTGCATTTTACTCATTTAACCCGAACACATAATTGCAAGCACAAGCTTCGTTGATAAGGCAGCATAAAGACTAGTTAAAATATAATCTAAACATTCATATTATTTTTATATCATATTACATATATTTATATCTAACTAAAACTTGCTTATTAGGAGTCAAATTTAAAATGTCAATACTCTGAATCCTGGCTGGCAAGTTTCGAAACAGTCCCACTAGTAAAATATGTACATGTTTACATAAAATAACATGTCAACTAATGAAAACTAAATGACTTACTCGTCTAAAATTGTATCCTCGGCTGGATCAAGTCTCTCTTCAAAATACAAACGTTCATCAGTGTCCCGCTCTTCTTCTGAGGAAAATGTTAACTCTTTCTTACAGTCCTGGAAGATTCTCACTTGTGTATCGTTGCAAACATGCAGAAAAATGAAATGTGTTTACATTACATTAAACCTCACAGTCGGGGGGCGTGTACATTTGCGTTGATCGTCTCAGCACATTAGTGTATGAATGGCGTGCTCTGCTGGTGGGTGGGATCACATTAGAGAATTAGATAGACCAGTAAAAACTGTACAAACTGTACATCGCTTTATTTCATACAGATTGCATTGCAGGAGAAAATTTGTTTTAAATTTGAATTGGTTTATTAAAAAGTAGACATTAAGCTTTCCTTTAGACATATGTTTCATGTTTGTGTGATAAGTATTCGCAGTTTCAGTTCATTTTTTTGATGTGTTTCTGAAATACGCTCGTGAACACAGAGACTGCTGAAAGCTCACCCTTTTTATTTTCTTTATTTTACAAAAGCACAGGATTTTTTTTATTGTGAGTGTACACAAATAAAAGTAGACCCTTTATAGTCTCTAATGATGTCTTACACTTATCTGCATACCCAAAAATGACGGAGTATTTTAAGTTGTTTCTGCTGTAATGATGAAAATATCCAGCAGGACGCGTCGGCGCGTCCGTCGACCCCAGAGGGTTAAGGCCGGATTACACAACATCTAAAATCAGAATTTCACTCTGTACAATTTGACAACAAAACAAATGACACAACTGAACTACAATTATTTGTACATTTTTGTCTGTGCAAAACAACAAAAACACAGCAAATAAAATCAGTTGAAAGCCGCAGCAAATTCAGCCAATTTTGGGCCTCAATAATGACCGTACTAGCATATTCTCTTGACATGTTGATGCTCACAGGTTTGTAAAGACCTGTGACATGTGACCATGGTCTCTTAGAATGAACATTACTATATATACACACATTTGACATGTTTGCATCAGTAATTTCTTAACAGTAATTCTTTTTCCCCATTTTGAATTTGCATTTTAAAACACTTTCAGTTAGGGTTAGGTGTTGGTTAATGATGTCTGTTTTGTTAAACTCATTTATCTTTCAGGATACTATTTGTTAGGTTTAGGGAAAAGTTTTAGGTTAGTTATGTACGTTTTACTCATTAAAACTCCCATCTAAAATTCACCTTAAAAACCTCTTCTAGTTTCAACCTCAATTTGCTTAGTTTTGGCACCCCCAGCTGGACATTTCAATTGCAAACTGCAGCCAAATGTGTAATGAAGCATGCAATTTCAGTCTTGCAAAACATTGCAATGTTCACGTGCATTTCATGAGATCAGAATGGACGTGTCACAATCACCAATCACCCTCGCCCCAATAATAACTGCCCTTTAGTGCTCTCATAAAAATGGGGAAAATTTTTGAAGTTTTGATAATCAGTGAACTCACCCAGACGAGTCTTGAACTCAATCTTTTGCTCTGGATCTTCATCTTTCCTGTCAAACATAAAAATGTTACAGACACGCTGAACTTAGCTGAATGAAGAGACGAGGTTATAGTGAAACATACTTGATTTCTTTTTGCACTTTTTCAATCATGTCTTCCTCTTCTCTCTCTTTACTAGTGATTTCAGCTCTGACCTGAAAAAAAGAAAAAAAAAAAAAAAAAAAACAGTAAACTACATGAAGTTAAAAATGCAACCATGTCATGATTTTATTGATAGATCAATACCACACAACTTACACAATACCACAATACCACAATACTTTTTCTTGATGCCATGGGTCATGTTCTCTTCCCTTTACAGAAGCATTTTCATTCGCACATGCTGATGCGAAAACACGCATTGTTTTCAAAGATAAACAGCACACGTTTTCTCATGAAAACACAACCCTCTGTGAACAACATCAAGATTCTTATTAGCCATCTTTCCACCCAAGTTGCGAATTTAATTAATGTGAAAAACCATTTTAACACAAAAACAATGTGCAAAATATAGCTGTTTTTCCATCCAAGGGTGTTCAAAAGGATGAAATCGACTCAACTCACTTTTGTCACTATGCCATTACACAAGTGAAATGATGTGTGAAAATCTTGTATGGCTACAATGTCTGGAACATGCAAATGTAAATACAATAAGTACACTCAATAGAACAACAATGTACAGAATAACAATAAACTTGGGCTGCACAATTAATCGAAATTAAATCGAAACCGCGATATGACCTTTTGCAATTATTAAATTGCAACGGCTGCGATTTAATTAAATAGTCTGCTCCCTTAGTCTCCGCAAGACACCGGTATCACAATAATAACACAGAATACTAGATGGGGTATAATTCAAACACCTTTATTAAATGATTGTTGAACAAACAGCGTTAACATTAACACCTGTAGAGTCCAGAAACATCGCTTCACTCTCGCTGAACTTCTGTAAAGCTGCTTTGAAACGATGTGTGTTGTGAAAGGCGCTATACAAATAAAATTGACTTGACTCTCCTGTCATTTGTTTACCTCACGAGAGTGTGTCACCCTTATTACACTCCCCACGGAAACAAGTGAAAGCAGAATAAATAGTACCAACATCCAACAAAATGAAAAGGAACATGCATATAATAAGTCTATATCAAATATTTAGTTACTATAATATAATGCATTGCTAAATTAAATAATAAAATAATGAATACAAATAGTGACAAACTAACCAAAATCTTCACTTTAAATTGAATTTTAATTACACCATAGGGTTATCAGTTCAACTTCAGTTTGACATCAAGATCATTCTTTAGGACTATCGTATAGCCTATACAGTAAAGAACAGCTTGTATAAGCCTACTAGTTTTTAAGGCCTAGAATAAAGAGTAACATTTATATTTTGTGTATACTGAATTATTCAATCAACCAACATTATATTTGACAGCAAAAACTAGGCAACAACTATGGTTTTACCAACAGGGAAATTTAGTTAACAGTGACATTGAGCAGAAAGCTTACATATAACCAGTTTTGACAGAGCTGCTGATAAAAGTTAAATGATCAGCATCGATTGATGAGAAGAAAAGAAAATTGGAGATTGGTATCGGATGTTAAAATCCTGATTGGAGCATCTCTAATATTCAAGTTGACTGTTTCAAAAACTAATGTTGATGAATAGTGGGCTGAGATCCTATCACAAAATGGACAAATATAGGTAAACGGTGGATGGTAACATTTGGATATGACTTTTTCACTGTTTATATATTTGTTTGTGGTTGAACTGAAAAAAGGTCTCAGGTTGGTTCTTTTTAAGAAGCCTCAAATGTGAAATCCCCTGTAGCCTTTTTGCAGTTGAACATGTGGAAAACATTACCATCATAAATCACAGCTCAAATCGCAATATTTTTTTAAATAATCACATTATGACTTTTTGTACAGATCGTGGAGCCCTAAAATAAACCAATGTTTGGAATAACAATATACAAATTGATAATTAGCAATATTCAGAATAACAATATAACACTATACAGAATAATAAACGCATATGTTTCACAGTTTGCATGTTATATAATACACAACACAATATAGAAACTGAACAGTTGGAGGCAATTGCATAAATTAAGCACAGAATACATAGCGTGCAGTGATGTGTGGCATATACCATTGTGTTGCCATTAATTCTCAGACGTGTGAAAGGGTAAATATTAATAATGATAGATGTGACACACACACACACACACACACACACACATTGAGTCCAGTGAAATTAGTGCCAAGTGTGGTGTATTTTTATCAAGTTAAGTATACATTAATCAGGAGTAATCAATGCCAATTATTTCTAATGGTCAAGCAGGTCTTTTACTCTGTGTGTGTGTTTTGGAGGTCTGTGCATGAACAGGAATAGCCTCACATATGTGCTCTCATGACTGCTGATAGAATATATGGTGAGGCTCTTCAACAGGTGCCTCCTGTCCACTTCTTAAAATAATTAGACCAGAGTCAAAGAGTAAGATGATGGATAATGGTGACACGTTTGGAATAGCCCCACCTTGTTAAAGGACATGTATTTAAGTGAACCAAAACCCAGAGATTTTTGAGTTGCTCTGCAGGCAACTCGGCTTTATGGTCTGATAAAGTCTAATCTTCTGAAATCAAAATCCTTAAGACTGAGTGATTTTTCACAAATTGGGCAGAAACCACAACATAAGGTCCTGTGTTAAGTGTTAAGGTATATTAGCAGTTCAGCAGTCTGACGGCCTGAAGGAAAATTATGTTCTGCAGCCTGCTGGTGGAGGCTCTGATGCTGCAGTGCCATCTGCCAGATGGTAGCAGTGAAAGTAGTCCATGGCTTGGATGGCTGGACTCTCCAATGATCCTCCATATTTCCTTACACATCACCTGGTATAGATGTCATGGAGGGAGGGAAGCTCACAGTTCTGTGCTAGAATGTTTGTAGATGCTCGAACTATACTGTTCTTGTCACTGAACTTCCTGTTGCTGACGACACGCTGCACGAGTGTTTGTAGCCTGCTCTGCATTATTCTTATTTTCATACGTTCATCGTTTTATCCCTCGTCATTTTACCACGCGTTTCGGGGGTTTTTCTCCACTTTTCTACCGTTTCACCTGTGTGTATTTTACGTGTTACTGCTTGCACCAAGCCAAAGTCTGTATGTGGGTAGTACATGAGCAACACACACACTTTGGTTCTGGCTCTAAAGCCCCTGCAGCAGGGCATTTGGGTGATTTGGGTAACTGTACAGGGAGAGGTTGAAAATGTCTGTGAAAACACCTGCTAGATGGCCCGTGCATGCTCGGAGGACGTGACACGGGATGCTGTCTGGACCTGCGGCCTTGTGAATGTTCACCCATTTGAGAGATCAGGTTACATCCACTACAAAGACAGTAAGTGAATTAACCTCTGCTGTGTCGGCAGCGGGAGTTGTTCACCTAAAAGTGAGCATAGAAAAAGTTAAGCTCATCTGGAAGAGATGCGGCTGTGTTTTTTTGGGAGCATCTATTCTTTAAGTCTGTGATGTTATTGATTCCCTGCCACAAGCTTCTAGTGTCGCTGGTGTTAAACTGTGAATCCACTTTGTCCCTGTACCGATGTTTTGCTACTCTGATGGTTTTATGGAGGGAATCATGTTTTTTCTCCTCCTCATTCCCAGCATTATGTGCTGCATGGACATCACCGTTAATCCACGGTTTTCTCTTGAGGTAGATCTGTATTGCACTTCCAAATGAAACATTACGGAATCTTTTTAGACCTTGATGTCGTCAGAGGCGGACCAGAACATCCAATCCACGTGATAAAAACAGTCCTGTAGCATAGAATCCAGTCAGTCCAGCACCAGCACTGGATCGTTCTGTGGGCGGGTGCTACAGTTCCTGCAAGTAAGCGGGCAGAAGCTGAATGGAAGAGCGGTCCGATTTGTCGAATGGAGGAGGGATCAGTAACCATTCCGGAAAGGAGTGTAACAGTGGTCAGAAACCCGTTCTCCTCGTGCGTTGCATGTAACATGCTGAAAGTATCTTGGTGCTATTGTCCTTGTAAAGGGAATAATGGAGAGGCGGCTGCGAGAACTGGCTTGACAATATAAATAGTTTTAATATAAAACTGAACAAAAAGACAAAACACACACACACACACACACACGATGGTCAGCTGACCATAAATGATCTCCCTCTCGTCACACGACCTTCCACAGGTAGCCTTTATCCCTCTGAGGCTTAATTAGCCTGATAAGGGACAGGGTGCGTATAATCATGGCCCGGCCCCGCCCTCCGCCTGGTCACAGTACTTAAATTGGCTTTGTTGAAATCCCCTGCAACAATCAACACGGCCTCAGGGTGCACGGTTTCCTGTCTGCTTATGTTGTCCTAGGACTCAACATTCGGCAGTAAAATGCTGCAGAGCACGGGCCGGCTAACATGGCAGCTCTGTCTGACATGGACGCCACTCTCCTACACTTTCCTCTTTCGAGGTTGTGGTCGGACAAAGGGTTCCGATGCAGTGTTTGTAAAGCATAGGCATTGAGGAACTCAAAGTCTGGTTTGTGTTTGTCTGTCATAGGCAATGAGACAGATGACATCCAGAACGAAAAGCACAGGAATAAGTGAAAAAAACAAACAAAAAACTGCAGCGTCTTGAATCTAAATCATCACTTCCAGCGAAATTGTAGCCATTGTGAGTGTTTTATTAATAAAATACAGCCGGTTTAGAGCACGCAGACAAGACACTCTAAAGAACTTTGTCTCATGTTTGGGAACGACAGTGCATCACACACTTCTGGGAGTACTATAAATGTGTGTTCTTCCATCCGTATGACTCTACCATGCGGATCTAGAAGATCTTTTAAAAAAAAAAAGAGTCAATATACCTTCTCTTACGGACAGTTCAAGTTTGTTTTTTACTTATTTGCTCTGAAAACTCTTTGCAGGCTAATGAAGTAATGAACAAGTTATTCAGTTACATGTTCTTTTTGATGCACATCTTTTATTCCTAACAAATTCAATAAGAGTTTATTCAGGGGGCCTGGGTAGCTCAGCTAGTAAAGACACCGACTACCACCCCTGGAGTCGCAAGTTAGAATCCAGGGCGTGCTGAGTGAATCCAGCCAGGTCTCCTAAGCAACCAAATTGTCCCGGTTGCTAGGGAGGGTAGTCACATGGGGTAACCTCTTAGTGGTCACTATAATGTGGTTCACTCTCGGTGGGGCACGTGGCGAGTTGTGTGTGGATGCCTCAGAGAATAGCAAACACGTGCTAAGTCTCTGCAGTAATGCAAAGAAGCCCAAGTGATAAGATTTGTCTTCCGCCACCCAGATTGAGGCGAGTCACTACGCCACCACGATGACTTGGAACGCATTGGGAATTGGGCATGCCAAATTGGGGAGAAAAAAAAATAATATATTCACCTCAAGTGAGCATATCATTTTTTGAATGCACATTTTGGAGATTTATTCGCACCTTGTGTTTACATCTAGAGGTTTTTATGGGATTTTCATAAAAAACATTGATGGAAGCATAGCATAGTAACTTCAATTTAAAATACTCAGAAGTAAACCACTATTAATGCCCATTTAAATATGACATGACAGGATATTCGTTACAATTTCTAGTTGTGTTCTGTATAAATGAACACACTTTATAATTATTTTGATGTTAGTGAACTGTTCAAACATAAGGAAAAAACCTTATTAATGAATTCAATTTGGGGTGAGGGGCATAATTAAATGCATTATTTGTTTTTGCACTAAATGAACACAAACTTGACTCTTACAAATGTATTAGATAGCATCATGGTGTCTTACCTTCTGCAGCAGGGCAAAATCCAAACCCTTCACCAAGTGAGTGTGCTCCATATCACCACCCAAGAACTTGGACTCCTGGATCAGCTGACGCCTCTTCTCCGCCGCGGATTTGTCCCTACACCAAAAAACACAGCCACGGATTTCAATCATAATTTTATTTATTTGTATTGCCATAGCAGCATCACTGGCTATATTCATGGCAAGATCAAGGTAGTTTCAAAAGGTAATATACACTATATAGTATATAATACAGTAATATTCACAATGAACATTACATACAACCTTTCATTTCAATATCTGATAAAAAAAAATATTTAACATTTTCCATGGCGAGACATTTTTGAACACATCCACTAAAATACTAGCAGTAATAACTAGTGGCATTAAAAGTAGGACATTACAGTAAAATGTGTTTCATAGACAGTGGTGTCTGGCAAAAATCAAATGTTGGTGGCACTTCACCTTAAAAAAAAAAACACATAAGTTTGGAAGTTTTGAAAGCTCTTGTGTGTCCTGCAGATTGTCAAACATATGCACGGCAAGGAAACTCACGCTTCTGCGGTGGGCCCCACAGCTCTGTAGTTGGCAGTGGTGCTGATGAGCTCAGTCTCCTCATAGTCTTTATTAACGCCATCACGCCTCTCTCGAGCACGATCACGATATTTTTCTGCCAATTCGCGCTCTCTCTCCATCTCTTGCTGCCGCAGTTTAGCGTAGTAACTTCACAGAGAAGTACAAACCCCAAAAAAAATATGGTCTTTAACATTCTCTATTATATTTGTTGTCATTTAACATCTTATGACTGACATTTGGAATTTTATACAAGCTTGTTACATTGTTAACTTCTTACTGGAAACTAACAGGAAGGCCAGCAAGCAAATGTTTTAGTACAAACAGATACTTTTGGGCAGAAAACATATGGGACAAACTAATACTTCACCAGTAAAGTTTAAAAATATTTAATACAATGACAATTCCATTTGCCTTTCGATAGAATTGGGTAGGGTGAAGTCCCCAGTGAAAAATCAGATTCACTGAAAAACTTTACTGAAATCATGCTCTGTTTTGTCTTTAAAGAATTATTTAATATTTAGTACATTCAATATTTTTTCAATTGAAAAAGTCTGAAACAAAAAATTATAAAACTAGTGTTCAAAAATAAGGCAAAAAATATTGTAATGCATAAGTGACATCAGACTCAAAATCAATAATTATAACAATAATATCATAATAAAATCTTCCTAATGCATCTCACTACATATACACACAGATGTCAAGTTTCTCACTGAATAAAAAAAAAAAAAAAATTATAATGGACAACTGACAAGTCTGGGGAAACAGCTAAATTATTTTCAGAGTTTGGGAACATTACTTTTAAAACTAGTGCATAATTTATTTTTGCATTGAAAGGTGTTGTTTTCACACTTTTACTTAGCTGACAGTGCGCTCGCTCTCTCACACACATTTTTAGGACAAAAATCTGCAATTCTGTCCAAATTTTGCACATTGCAGAAATCAAAGTGCCTTAGTCATTTAACAGTGAATAAAGCATCACTTTGTCTGTTCCTCAACTAACCTTTTCTTTTTCCGTCTTCGCGCTGCAGGATCCTCATCCTCATTATATTCCCGAGGCATCCTAAAAAATGTATCACATGAAAACTAATTTAATGAGACAGGTCAAACGTAAGCTGCACACATACACACCACATCTCAATGAGAAACTCGAACAACACTTGAAGCTGATCTGAATAAAGTGCTGCCAAATGTAAATGAGCGCACTCATGATGCCGTGATTTGGAGGGTGGCGCTGAGGACGGTGTGGCTCTAGGGGTCATCAGAAGCTTCCTGAAGTCATCATTGGTCAGCTTGGATCTGAGTATCAAAAACATTTAAGACAAAACTGATTAAGAGGGTAAAACCATTGACAAAACAGCTTAGTCATTCCAGAACAAAAAAAAAAAAAAAACACACGAAACAAGTTCTCCACATCATCCTGTATGTACATTTACAAAGTGGTAACATCACTGACATTACAATGAGTGACTTAATGCAAATTATTAGATAACATTGAGTTTAACTTGTATTAAAATTTTTGCTAAAGATTCTGCTTAGCAACAAAATACTGTATTCTTTGCAAATAGATTATACTTTTCACACATTGGGCACGATTGGACACACTTGACTGAATTTATGTTTTATGAACTTGAAAGATTTTCGATCAAAAGGCTTCTAACTTCGATTCCTCACTTTAGTTTATAGACAAATATAAATGCTGCCTCCGGAACACTGCCTTACTGTGTTGCTAAAGAGAATGCCTGTAGTGTGAAAAGCTGTAATCTAGATAAGGGACAAACGTAAAATATGAGTTTTTATTTTTTTTAGCATTATTTTATTCAAAGCATAATGTCCAGACTTCCGTTCATGTTATTTATTGGTTTTAATTGCTGTACTATTATTTTAAGATGTGGAAAAACAGAACTCATTAGGAATAAGTGGACAACATTTTGTCTGGTAGTGTATATTTTCATTTTAGAAAATGTGTGGTCCTTGTAAATATATATATAAAAAAAATATTTAACTGTAACATGGAATACAATAAAAAGCAAGTTATGATTCAACACAAGTTGAGCTCAATCGACAGAATTTGTTGCGTAATGTTAATCATTACCACAAAAAATTATTATCTTATTTTATTCAGCAATTTGTATGTGGACAGAAGTGAATTAATACCAATTCTAATAAGAAGTGAAGGTGAAGATAACTTACTGCAGTGCTGACCGATGGTCCTCCACCTCATGGCCGTCTGGAGCCAGAGGATTCGAGTACACATCAGCTGAAAAGAGACAATATATCTGAGCCATAAATCTCCAATATATCCTGATGTTCTCCTCTGTGCCACATACTGCATAAAGGGATGGTTCACTCAAAATTACAAATATTTCATCATTCATCAACTTTCTGCCATGGGACACAAAAGATGATATTAGGCAGGAGTCATGTGATGCCATGCGAGGTTCAGATGTGTGAATAGCAAGCTCTGCACACTTTGCTAGTTTTGATACTTTTAATTATATAAACCGGTGAGATTTGATACACTCAGACACATAACTGTTCTAGGAAGACATGTCAAATCATTAAAAATCCTCAGACTCTGGAGACATTAAAAGACACATGCTCAAGCTGATGCCCCCTACGGAGGAATTAATTTGGCCAGAGATGTGAAAGATTCAGCATGAATTGCTGAACATTTCAGCAATGCTTACGAAGGTCAATGCTGAAATACCATCAATCGATCACTGACATGGAGACTAAATTTACTGAGATGTTTACAAGAGTTGGGGATGTCAAGAATCATATCGATTATCTGGAGTCATCGGGGAGTCATCGGAGAGTGAATTAGCTACTTATCTGCTAGCGACCAAAGCAGACTTGGAGCATGTCTGGGAAAAGTTGGTGGATATGGAAAATCGCAGTCGGCAGAACAACATCAGGGTTTTTCCTGGCTCAAAATGAGGCAGAGGTGGTACCATCCTGATCATGTGCACACATACACTTGTACCATATGTCTTCCCCTGGCTAAAGCAAACACTTACAAGACACACATTTTTGGAGTACCTGCCCAAGTTCTGCTGGCTCTATGGAGATTATTTTATAGTGGTTTCATTTCACAGCAGTGGCAAACAATGTCGAATGTTACCCTGACAGTCAGAGGTGGCACGAA
This sequence comes from Moxostoma hubbsi, assembly GCA_032164185.1. NCBI lineage: Eukaryota > Metazoa > Chordata > Actinopteri > Cypriniformes > Catostomidae > Moxostoma > Moxostoma hubbsi. The sequence goes on from JAVLUX010000001.1 coordinate 12,259,505, forward strand.
ATTTGACAAAGGCGCCGTGCCGCCTAATAATTCTACATGCAGGAAAAACCCTGAATATCAAAATTTATGAAATTCCTTAGCAAGCAGAGGTTCAAAATATGGTGGAATTCCTGGATAGGTTCTTTCCGAGTCCGCTCGACATAACAGGCCATAAGCTGGAAATTGAGCGGGATCACAGAGTTCCGGCACGGAGATCCACTAAAGGAGATCAATTCTGGCAAAATTTCTGAGATAATCCGATAAAGATCTTGTGTTACATGAGGCGAGGAGTAAAGGAAGGCTTTCTTGGAAGAACCACAACATTTTCTTGTTCCTAGACTTTGAAAATTCGAGAAGAGAGAAACATGATCGATAGGGCTGCACCCAATGATTATTTTACTGATTAATCTAACGATTCTTTTTCCGATTAGTCAATTAATCTAACGACTAATTTGCCGATTTTTCTAAAGATTTTTTATTATTATTATTAGTTGATTAATAGAATTAACCAAAAATAAATTTAAAAAAACTTCTCATTAATATTTCAATATTTTATTAAATGATCTTCTCTTAAACAAACAAATGTACAAGAAACAAATTGTGCACTGCAGGGCATTATTCTGCAACCTGTCTTAAATGGTAATCTCTGTTTTACAGTCCAACATTAATTTTATTTTGGAGTGATTTTATGTTGGACTGCTAAACTCGAGGTTGCACAATGTTTTGATATTTCTCCTGAAAGTGACTTGAATTTTACATTTGTTTCATTTATTTTGTTGTTGGTTTGCTAAATGTAGATTAATTTTATTTTGGAGTGATTTTAAGAAAGAACTTGTTCGAGTAAATGGAAAGTGCAGGAATAACTAAAACTATTGGAATCTGAATTAAATCTCAGAGGGGCAAGGAATATATTTGAAACGATTTACAGACTGTAACAGTCACACAGTTTACGGCATTTTCTCACTCATACATGGCTGTTAAAATAAACAGAAAATATAAAAACGGCCAAATAACCAAATTAGATGACGCATGGTGTAAAGTTACGCTAGCAGCGGTGCAGAAATTACATTTAACATGGAGGCGATGAGGAAACATTTAGAAAATCTATTTTAAGTGACTACTACTAACAGAAACGCATGTTGTAATACTAATACATGTCATGCTTGGGTGGGGACAAAAAGTAAACAGGACTTACGGTGCTGCCGTCTTGACAAGCACTCTGGGAAGCTTTCGCTTCAAGTGTTCGTTCATGCCGGTTGTACTGCTGTGATAAGCCATTTCCAATATGTATATCTTACACAGCACCACATTTTTAGGTCTCTGGCTAAAATACTCCAACGCTTTAGATGACAGTGGGTGAGTTTTTTTTATCTGCAGCTTGTTCTTTGGGGAATCCATGCTTAAACCAGGTGCTGCCATTTTAATTATTTCATTGCTACGCATGTTATGCAAATCTACATATTTATGTAATAGATGACGTCAATTACGTTGATGAATCATCCCAGCCCTAGTGATCGATTCAAGTAATGCAAGAAACTCTTACAATCAACGGAAGGTCGCTTTTGCACTGATGGTCCTGGACAAAATGAGAATAGATGCAGGATAGCCGCAAAGTATTTACATGTCCTCAACAAGCATTGTCCATCAGAAAGTCGAAGGAGTAAGTCATTGTTTGATACTCACATTGCAGCTGAGTGGGCCTGACTCACTGAAAATTCACTTGACTGTCTGGGGAAACTGGGCGCCTTTTTTTTGTTTCATTTTGTGCTGGTTCTGCCAAGCGGCTGGAGTTAGTTTTGTGTAGCAACACTCCTTCGGGACAGTGTTGTGGATGAATCAGTACATTCTTTGTGCTCATGCTTACTATTAGTTGGAGTTTGTTTTTGAGTATTTCTTGCAGGACATTAGAGCGATTAGGTTATTTGTTGCACTCATGCAAGTCAAATGGACCGGCTCACTGAACATTCGTTTGACTGCCTGAAGAAACCGAATGGTCTTTTTTCCATTTGATTTAATCAGGGGTTTTTTTTATAGATCTTAAAGGGATTCTGCAAGCAGCTGGCACCCCTCATGATTTAATATTGGGAGAAGACTTTAGTCTTTTGATGACTCAGTCCTTGATCATAGTGATGCAAAAGTGTGTAAGCCCCATAGAGCAACACTGACGCTTAACAGGATGTGTAAAAATCTTGGTCTTACAAATATTTGGAGACTTTTGAACCCATCTGGTAGGGACTATACATTCTTTTCATCAGTCTACACGATTTATTCTAGAATAGATTATTAAGTCCCTCATTTCATCTGTTGTTGATTGCTCAATTGGAAACATTTTATTCTCAGATCACACCCTGGTGAGTTTAAAGATATTGCCACATACGGAGAAAAAAAAAAAAAATCATATGGTTGACGCTTTAAATGTATGCCTTTTGCAAAATCCTGAATTCCAACAAATGTTTAAGGCTGAAATCAATGTTTATATGGAGACCAACTGGTCCTCAGTATCCTCTGTGGGCATGGCTTGGAAGGCAATTAAGGCAGTTCTTAGGGGCAAGAACATAGAGCACACTTTTGTTAAACGTTTATATGGAATCATTAAAGAATGGAAAGCTTCCACCAACCATGACACAATCCCAGATCAGTCAGATTCATAAAAAGAACAAAGATCCAAGCAAGTTTAAGATTTACCGCACAATTTCCCTGATCCAGCTCGATTTCAAACTATTGTCAATAACTCTGGCTGACGGATTAAATAACATTATGACATCTCTCAAACATATAAATCAGGTGTGGTTTATTAGGAGCCGCAGCTCTTCTAATAACATTAGGCTTTTCATCGATATCATGTGGACAGTGGCAAATGATCAGACTTTGGTCGCTGCCATCACACTTGATGCTGAAAAGCCATTTGATATGGAAGAATGGGATTATCTTTAAGATTCTGGAAATATATGGGATTGGGAATACTTTTATTGGATGGATTAAGTTACTTTATAGACACCTGGTAGCGGCGGTACAAACAAATGGATTAATTTCAGATAATTTTACTCTAGATAGGGGCACCCGGCAGGGTTGGCCTCTTTCCTCATTGGTCTGTCTTGCCCTGGAACCATTAGCAGCCACGATAAGGGAAGACGATTTTCCAGGGGAGGTGGCGGGAGGTATGGCGTACAAGCTTTTGCTTTATGCAGATTATATTTTATTATTTGTATCCTACCCCATTAGATCTATGCTTTGCCTCCACAGAATTATTAACTCCTTTTCTAAATTTGCAGGATACAGAGTCAATTAGTCTTAATACGAAGCTTTGTCTCTGACAGCATACTGCCCAGTAACAGCTTATTACATGAAATATTACAAGAAATCAATAAAAAAAAAAGGATTTTAAATACAGAAATGTCGGCCCTCTGAAAAGTATAATCATGCATATGTACTCAGTACTTGGTTTGGGCCCCTTTTGCATTAATTACTGCCTCAATGCGGCGTGGCATGGATGCTATCAGCCTGTGGCACTGCTGAGGTGTTATGGAAGACTAAGATGCTTCAATAGCGGCCTTCAGCTCTTCTGCATTGTTTGGTCTCATGTCTCTCATCTTTCTCTTGGCAATGCCCCATAGATTCTCTATGGGGTTCAGGTCAGGCGAGTTTGCTGGCCAATCAAGCACAGTAATACCATGGTCATTGAACCAGGTTTTGGTACTTTTGGCAGTGTGGGCAGGTGCCAAGTCCTGCTGGAAAATGAAGTCAGCATCTCCATAAAGCTTGTCTGCTGAAGGAAGCATGAAGTGCTCTAAAATGTCCCGGTAGACGGCTGCGTTGACTCTGGACTTAATAAAGCACAGTGGACCAACACCAGCCGATGACATGGCTCCCCAAACCAACACAGACTGTGGAAACTTCACACTGGACTTCAAGCATCTTGGATTGTGTGCCTCTCCATTCTTCCTCCAGATTCTGGGACCTTGGTTTCCAAATGAGATGCAAAATTTGCTCTCATCAGAAAAGAGGACTTTGGACCACTGAGCAACAGACCAGTTCTTTTTTTCCTTTAGCCCAGGTAAGATGCTTCTGACGTTGTTTGTTGTTCAGGAGCGGCTTGACAAGAGGAATACGACATTTGAAGCCCAGGTCCAGGACCCGTCTGTGTGTGGTGGCTCTTGATGCAGTAACTCCAGCCTCAGTCCACTCCTTGTGAAACTCCCCCACACATTTGAATGGCCTTTTCCTGACAATCCTCTCCAGGCTACGGTCATCCCTGCTGCTTGTGCACCTTTTTCTTCCACACTTTTCCCTTCCACTTAACTTTCTATTAATGTGCTTTGATACAGCACTTTGAGAACATCCAACTTCTTTTGCAATTACCTTTTGAGGCTTTCCCTCCTTGTGGAGGGTGTCAATGATGGTTTTCTGCACAACTGTCAGGTCAGCAGTCTTCCCCATGATTGTGAATTCAACTGAACCAGACTGAGAGACCATTTAAAGGCTCAGGAACCCTTTGCAGGTGTTTTGGATTAATTAGCTGATTAGAGTGTGACACTTTGAGCCTACAATACTGAACCTTTTCACAATATTCTAATTTTCTGAGATTCTGAATTTGGGGTTTTCATAAGCTGTAAGCCATAATCATAAAAATTATATCAAATAAAGGCTTGAAATATCTTACTTTGCTTGTAATGAGTCTATATAATATATTAGTTTCACCTTTTAAGTTGAATTACTGAAATTAATGAACTTTTGCACGATATTCTAATTTTTCCGAGTTTCACCTGTACATATATATACATACACATACATACATACATACATACATACATACATACATACATATACATACACACACACACACACACACACACAATTGGGAAGGTAAAAAGTCTACACATCCCTGTTAAAACAGCAGGTTATGTAAAATATTAAACAAAAGATAAATCATATAAGAACTTTTGCACCTTTAACGTAAAAATTACAACCTATGCAATGCCAGTGAAAACCAAAGTGACACATTTCAGATAAATAAAACAAAAAACTTGGAATAAATTAACTGCATATGTGTGCACATCCCTGAACTAATACTTCGCTGAAGCATCCTTTGATTTTATTACAGCACTCAGTCTGTATGGAGAAGTGTCTATTTGCTTGGCACATCTTGATTTGGGAATATTTTCCCACTCTTTAAGCAAAAATGTTCAAGATCTGTCAAATTGCTAGGGCAACTCATGTGTATGGCACTCTTCAGGTCCCCCTACAAATTTTCTATAGGATTCAGGTCTGGGCTCTGTATCTTGCTGGGCCATTCCAAAACATTAATCTGTTTTTGCTGATTTGGATGTGAGCTTTGGATCATTGACATGCTGAAAGCTCTCTTCATTTTCAGCTTTCTAGCAGACACCAAAAGGTTCTGTGCCAAAATTGACTGGTACTTGGAGCAATTAATGATTCCCTCCACCTTCACTAAAGCCCCAGTTTCAGCTGAAAGCAGCCCCAAAGAATGATGCTACCACCACCATGCTTCTCCTTGGGTATCCTTTTGCTGATGTGCTGTGTTTTTTGTTTTTTTGTTTTCAGAAAAGGCTGGTGTCTTGCCATCCTGCCCCATAGCCCAGACAGAGAAGAATACAGGTGATAGCTGTCACATGTAGGGAGCAACCAGTACTTGCCCGAAAGAGCTGCGGCTCCTTTAATGTTGCTATAGGCATCTTGACAGTCTCCCTAACCAGTTTTCTCTTTTTTCTTATCAATTGTGGAGGGATGTCCTGTTCTTGATTGTCACTGTTGTGTCATACTTTCTCTACTTGTTGATGATTGTCTTCACAGTGTTCTGTTTGTAGCCCTCACCTGAGCGATTCCTTTCAACAATGAGATCACATTGATGCTTTGTAAGCTCTTTGTGGCCCATGGCTCTTGTAGTATCATGCAACCAAGATGATGTCAGAAAAACCCTACAAGAACAGCTGAGATTTATTTGGAGTTAATCAGAGACACTTCAGGTGAAGACAAGTGTGTACTATTTCACATAAGCTTGACGATTGGTTGATTCTGAACACAGCCACTTACCCAATTATAAAATGGTGTGCACACTTATGCAGTTAGTTTATTTTAAGTTTTTATTTGTATTTTTTTCTCTGAAATGTGTCATTTTGGTTTTCAGTGGCATTTAATAGGTTGTAATTTTTACATTAAAAGGTGTAAAAAGTCTGATATGATTTATCCATTTTTTTTTTACATCACAAGAACCTGCTGTTTAACAGGGGTGTGTAGACTTTTTATATCCACTGTACCTGCAACAATCTAACCACATAGATGTTCCCTTCTCTTATTTCAAGCAATATGATCGCATGGCAAAGTCATTCATTTGTAATGGTAAGCGTCCGAGATTACATTTTAATAAGTTACATAGGCCAACGGAAAAAGGTGGGCTAGGCCTTCCACAAGATTTTGTTTTATTATTACGCATTCGGTCTCAGACATTTGGCTCATTGGTCGCTACCACCTGAGAGAGCCACTCCCTGGTTTTGTATTGAAAAGAAAATTCTTGCACCTATTTCGCCTATTTTGCTTCTTTCTTCTCTGAGAAAATAAATAATATCAGAAAGGTGATCAGCATATCCTTGAGTTGTGCTGGGGTCAGACAAATCAAACCACAACCTGAGAAAGTGGTTACTTTGTCTGACTTCAAAGAAATTGATGGCAAAATTTTGGAAGAAACCGTACGGCACCTTAAAACATCAACCTGCGCCCTTGATGCACTTCCAACATCTTTTTTCAAAAGTGTGTTCAACTGTTTAGAAGCAGATCTCCTAGAAGTGATAAACTACTCACTTCTCTCTGGGAGTTTTCCAAACTCCCTGAAAACTGCAGTTGTCAAGCCCCTCTTGAAAAAGAGCAATCTGGATAAGACAATATTAAGCAACTATAGACCGATCTCAAATCTTCCTTTCATAGGCAAGATCATTGAAAAAGTTGTCTTCAATCAACTGAACAAATTCTTGAACTCGAATGGATACTTTGACAATTTTCAATCTGGTTTCCGATCGCATCACAGCACAGAGACAGCGCTCATAAAGATAATAAACGATATTCGCTTAAATACTGATACAGGCAAATTATCAGTACTGGTACTACTCGACCTCAGGGTTGCATTTGACACTGTCGATCACACCATACTTCTGGAAAGGCTGGAAAACTGGGTGGGGCTTTCTGGGATGGTCCTAAAATGGTTCAGGTCATACTTGGAAGGGAGAGGTTATTATGTGAGTATAGGAGACCATAAGTCTGAGTGGACGCCCATGACATGCGGAGTCCCTCAAGGCTCAATTCTTGCTCCACTCCTGTTCAACCTGTATATGCTCCCAATTAGCCAAATAATGAGAAAGAACCAAATGGCTTACCACAGCTATGCAGATGACACACAGATCTACTTAGCCCTATCACCTAACGATTACAGCCCCAATGACTCCCTGTGCCAATGTATTGATGAAGTAAACAGTTGGATGTGCCAAAACTTTCTTCAGTTAAACAAAGACAAAACTGAAGTCATTGCGTTTGGAAACAAAGATGAAGCTCTCAAGGTGAATGCATACCTTGACGGTAGGGGTCAAACAACTAAAAATCAAGTCAGGAATCTTGGTGTGTCTCTAGAGTCAGACCTTAGTTTCAGTAGTCATGTCAAAGCAATAACTAAATCAGCATACTATCATCTGAAAAATATTGCAAGAATTAGATGCTTTGTTTCCAGTCAAGACCTAGAGAAACTTGTGCATGCTTTCATCACCAGCAGGGTGGATTATTGTAATGGACTCCTCACGGGCCTTCCCAAGAAGACCATAAGACAGTTGCAGCTCATACAGAACGCTGCTGCCAGAATTCTGAGCAAAACCAGAAAATATGAACATATCACACCAGTCCTCAGGTCTTTACACTGGCTCCCAGTTACATTTAGGATTGATTTTAAAGTATTATTACTGGTATATAAATCACTCAATGGGCTAGGACCTCAATATATTGCAGACATGCTCACTGAATATAAACCCAACAGATCACTCAGATCATTAGAATCACATCAGCTAGAAATACCAAGGGTTCACTCTAAGCAAGGAGAGTCTGCTTTTAGCTATTATGCCAGCCGCAGCTGGAACCAGGTTCCAGAAGAGATCAGATGTGCTCCTACAGTAGTCACATTCAAATCCAGACTCAAAACACATCTGTTTAGCTGTGCATTTACTGAATGAGCACTGTGCCACTGTGTGTCCGACTGTTTGTACTGTGTTTTATTAGATTTTTTTTTTTTATTTTTTTTTATTCTAAATTGTTTTAATTATTCTTATTTTATTATTCTTGTTTTTTTTTTTTTTTTTAATTTCTACTATGTAAAGCACTTTGAATTACCATTGTGTATGAAATGTGCTATATAAATAAACTTGCCTTGCCTTGCCATTGCAAAGCCTTTCTATCAAACTAATCGGAGAAGTTGCACCCTGTTATCTCGCATTTGCACTCGGTATGGACAAATGTGTCCAGACTGTTAAATTCTGACATTTAGTTAAATATCACCTCAAGAATATGGCTGAACCCTAAATGATGTATTAATAAGTCCCCTTTCTGCTGGTCAGAGTGGATTTTGAGGGGGTTATAACACTGACCTATATGAGAGTGAAGTGTTGAGATCTTTTGAAAATTTGGTTAAACATTTTGGGATTACCAGATATCAATACTGGGGGATGTGATTACTGCTTTAGGAAAAGGTCATTAGGCATCAGTGTATTACTCCCTGCTAAATCAGAGTCTGGGGGATGGAGCTTTAACTTCTATTAAGAGATTATGGAAGAAAGATTTAAACTTGGTATTGGAGGAGGGAGAGTGGGCAAGGATTCTAAAGGATTTTACATCGAATCTATTGGACCCCTTATATATTGTATAGTCTTGGTCTTAAAGACACACCCACCTGCTGGTGATGCCAATCAGAAGATGGAAACAGAACCCATGTTTTTTTGGTGGTGTGTTAAGATCCAAGAATTTTGGTTGAAGGTTTAGAGCAGGGCTCAACGCTCAGAATTTTTTCTGCTGTCGGTTGGGCCAGTGCTTCAGATTTTTATTGGCCCCAACACAAAAATGACAAATAGCTGTTTTTACCATCAAGGCTTTAAAAAACATGTCCAAAGATAAATATTTTTTACATATCTTATGTTTTTAATACAATGTCCCCCAGGGGCCTGGGTAGCTCTGCAAGTAAAGATGCTGACTAGAGTCACACACCTCGAGTCACGAGTTCGAATCCAGGGCATGCTGAGGGACTCCAGCCAGTCTCGTAATCAACCAAATTGGCCCGGTTGCTAGGGAGGGTAGAGTCACATGGGGTAACCTCCTCGTGGTCACTATAATGTGGTTCGCTCTCAGTGGGGCGCAAGGTAAATTGTGCGTGGATTAGTGCTGCATGATTTGGACAAGTCATATTGCGATTATTTCAAAAAATATTGCGATTTGAACTGCAAATATGATGGTAATGTTTTCCACATGTTCAACTGCAAAAAGGCTACAGGGGATTTCACATTTGAGGCTTCTTATAAAGAACCAACCTGAGACCTTTTTTCAGTTCAACCGCAAACAAATAAATATATAAACAGTGAAAAATTCTTCTTCATATCCAAATGTTACCATCCACCGTTTACCTGTATTTGTCCATTTTGTGATAGGATCTCAGCCCACTATTCATCAACATTAGTTTTTGAAACAGTCAATTTGAATATTAGGGATGCTCCAATCAGGATTTTAACATCCGACACCGATCTCCAATTTCCTTTTAATCTCATCAATCGATCCTGATCATTTAACTTTTATCAGCAGCTCTGTCAAAACTGGTTATATGTAAGCTTTCTGCTCAATGTCACTGTTAACTAATTTTTCCCTGTTGGTAAAACCATAGTTGTTGCCTAGTTTTTGCTGTCAAATATAATGTTGGTTGATTGAATAATTCAGTATACACAAAATATAAATGATACGCTTTATTCTAGGCCTTAAACTAGTAGGCTTATACAAACTATTCTTTATTGTATATAAGATAGTCCTAAAGAATGATCTTAATGTCAACTGATAACCCTATGGTGTAATTCAAATTAAATGAAGATTTTGGTTAGTTTGTCACCATTTAATTTAATTAATTGTATTCATTATTTTATTATATTTAATTTAGCAATGCATTATATTAACTAAATATTTGATATGGACTTATATGCATGTTCCTTCCTTTTCATTTTGTTGGATGTTGGTACTATTAGTTCCGCTTTCACTTGTTTCCGCGGGAAGTGTAATAAGGGTGACACGCTCTCTCTCATGAGGTAAACAAATGACAGGAGAATGAGGAGATGTTTCTGGACTCTACAGGTGTTAATGCTCTTTGCTCAACAATCATTTAATAAAGATTTTTGAATTATACCCCATCTTGTATTCTGTGTTGTTATTATTTGATAATAACAAAAAAAAAAATCGGAGACTGAAATGCTGCTACCGCAGACAATAATACAAACGATTCAAGCAGGACGCACCAGTTTAGTGTAAATAACGCGTTTAGCGCACGCAAGCAAAAGGAACCGAACTCTGAGCACTTCTGTTACTCTAAGCATGAGAAGGAGTTGTGGAGCACAGAACCGCTCTGAAAACACTGTAACAAACAATGCGCTAATTTAATATAGACTGGATATAGAGCCAGAGCTCCTTAAAGGAAACATCCCAGCGTTACATCTTAAATACAGTTATATTTAATGCTTTATTAAAGTTCAAATAATACAGAAGCAGCTCATGTAAATAACTATAAACTCAGAAACTGGCATTTCTCTGTGTGGTCGGTGCCTCTTCTAGGAGTTGCGCGAATGTCCCTATCTAAGGGGGAAAGATTGAAACTGCACCCGGCTGGGAGAGACTCTGCCTCGGGATGCTCATCCCTCGAGCGCAGACGCTTAAGTCACGAGCCATCGCATTCTAATCTAGCTGCATTATTTAATCATAATATATGTCACTGTGCATTTCTTATCGTGAAGAAAATTGGCAATATGCAGCTTTATTAATATGAGAGCACTTTGCGCATTAGTTTGGAAATTGTTTTTTTATTAATTCTATTGTATGCTTATTTGTTTAGTTTTTCTTTAGTACTTGGTAAAAACTTAAAAGTAAAAGTTGAAGCAAATCTTATATAAGTGTTCAAAAATACTTTAAGCATACAGTGAGGAAAATAAGTATTTGAACACCCTGCTATTTTGCAAGTTCTCCCACTTGGAAATCATGGAGGGGTCTGAAATTGTCATCGTAGGTGCATGTCCACTGTGAGAGACATAATCTAAAAAAAAAAATCCAGAAATCACAATATATGATTTTTTAACTATTTATTTGTATGATACAGCTGCAAATAAGTATTTGAACACCTGTCTATCAGCTAGAATTCTGACCCTCAAAGACCTGTTAGTCTGCCTTTAAAATGTCCACCTCCATTCCATTTATTATCCTAAATTAGATGCACCTGTTTGAGGTCGTTAGCTGCATAAAGACACCTGTCCACCCCATACAATCAGTAAGAATCCAACTACTTACATGGCCAAGACCAAAGAGCTGTCCAAAGACACTAGAGACAAAATTGTACACCTCCACAAGGCTGGAAAAGCTACGGGGAAATTGCCAAGCAGCTTGGTGAAAAAAGGTCCACTGTTGGAGCAATCATTAGAACATGGAAGCTAAACATGACTGTCAATCTCCCTCGGACTGGGGCTCCATGCAAGATCTCACCTTGTGGGGTCTCAATGATCCTAAGAAAGGTGAGAAATCAGCCCAGAACTACACGGGAGGAGCTGGTCAATGACCTGAAAAGAGCTGGGACCACCGTTTCCAAGGTTACTGTTGGTAATACACTAAGACGTCATGGTTTGAAATCATGCGTGGCACGGAAGGTTCCCCTGCTTAAACCAGCACATGTCAAGGCCCGTCTTAAGTTTGCCAATGACCATTTGGATGATCCAGAGGAGTCATGGGAGAAAGTCATGTGGTCAGATGAGACCAAAATAGAACTTTTTGGTCATAATTCCACTAACCGTGTTTGGAGGAAGAAGAATGATGAGTACCATCCCAAGAACACCATCCCTACTGTGAAGCATGGGGGTGGTAGCATCATGCTTTGGGGGTGTTTTTCTGCACATGGGACAGGGCGACTGCACTGTATTAAGGAGAGGATGACCTGGGCTATGTATTGCGAGATTTTGGGGAACAACCTCCTTCCCTCAGTTAGAGCATTGAAGATGGGTCAAGGCTGGGTCTTCCAACATGACAATGACCCGAAGCACACAGCCAGGATAATCAAGGAGTGGCTCTGTAAGAAGCATATCAAGGTTCTGGCGTGGCCTAGCCAGTCTCCAGACCTAAACCCAATAGAGAATCTTTGGAGGGAGCTCAAACTCCGTGTTTCTCAGCGACAGCCCAGAAACCTGACTGATCTAGAGAAGATCTGTGTGGAGGAGTGGGCCAAAATCCCTCCTGCAGTGTGTGCAAACCTGGTGAAAAACTACAGGAAATGTTTGACCTCTGTAATTGCAAACAAAGGCTACTGTACCAAATATTAACATTGATTTTCTCAGGTGTTCAAATACTTATTTGCAGCTGTATCATACAAATAAATAGTTAAAAAATCATACATTGTGATTTCTGGATTTTTTTTTTTTAGATTATGTCTCTCACAGTGGACATGCACCTACGATGACAATTTCAGACCCCTCCATGATTTCCAAGTGGGAGAACTTGCAAAATAGCAGGGTGTTCAAATACTTATTTTCCTCACTGTATATTGTACAGTTTTGTTATAATTCAAAAATAATATATTTAACTTGAAGTGTTGCTCAATGGTATATTTTTGTTCTTAGTTCTGCTGCTAATGTTTTGTTAACTTTGTTAATAAAAGAGTGTTGTTCAGTAACCTGTTTTTGTGTTTTGCTTTGGTACCGAAAATGGTATCGAGTACCGTGAATTTTCACTGGTATTGGTACCGACTACTGAAATTTTGTTACCGTGATAACACTAATTGCTATACACATAGCAAAATGGACTGCTATTACTATTAAGTAAAAGTGTCCGGTTTCTATTCGTGAACAAAAGCTGCTCAGCTTTCTGGCAACTCAAGAACATGAGATGCTGCACTGAATAGTCTCTCTCTCTGTGCTGGTGCTTGAGCAGATAAATACCTGCGTGAAATCCACGCAAGCAATGGAAAGCGATCTTCGTTCATGCCCCAGTAGTTAACAGGATTGTCAAGTTTGCAAATTTCGGTGCATCCCTGGTAATATTTTAATATATATATATATATATATATATATATATCTCTGCAAGATATGATTCATGCCTCATGTAATCCCATATATGCGCTTTTCAGATATAAATTCAAAAATAAATCATATTAACCTCAGCCATCCTGCCATTTACACATGGGTTTTTAAGCCAAGAGTTCTGGGGAGGAGATGATGGGTTTTCAAAACCCATTTAGTCATGCAACTTTTGCCCATGTGTAGTGTTTTCACAAGAAGGATCAAAGATTATTCACAGAGTTAAAGATTTGATTATTGGCTGAGAGAACAGATTTGACACCAAATTGGTTTGTGATGTGTAATATACAGTAGGTACTGTAGATATTAGGCCTAATACACATAGCTAATTCAAAGATATAACATGAAATCTGACAACCCAAACAAGACCAACACTGACTGATACACAAAGAACAAAAACACCTGTATGGTCCAGAAATGAGACATGTAACAGGTGTTTAATGAGGATGATATGAAGTAAACTTATCTTATTCATCTTCACCCAGCAGCTGAACAGCTCTGATTAATAATAGCCACTATCATGTCGAATTAATTTAGTACGTTTTGAAACATTACCTAATTAAATGTGTACTAACATTTTGGATATAGAGCAGCTTTTTTTCCCCAGACACGCGAATAACTGGTGTAAAGTTTATTACGTCTGATTCGGAGCTTCATCTCTAAAGGCAAATTAATGAGAAAATGTGTTTGTTTTTTTTACAGTGGGAATAAAACTAGCGCTCTGTCCCTTTACAAGAGCACATGCATGTTAAACAGACTACGCTTCACAGAGAGAGTTGATGAGACATATGCATGGAGAGACATGGATTTTCTGTCCTATAAAAAGAAACTGTTGATTTCTTTTGTTCCAATGTGTGGATTACTAATTTTCACCACCATGTAATGGGATGGGATTTCTCTCACTGTTAACACAAAATGTTTGGGGATACATGAAATTTTGCAAAACACGTTAAATCCCACTACGAAATTCATTAAATGGGTTTTTTTCCTGCAATTTTCTACACATTGGTAATAGCTGCTACTAAGACACTTGGAAAAAGAGCGTCGACAGTGCTAGGAGAGTGCGCCCGGTGTCTGCACGATCTTTGGCGTGTCCAGTATATTATGCATTTGCACGTCTTTGCGAGATTTATATACTTGTGCTCGCTCCTCGGTTAGAAGACTCCGTTCGATCCCTGTAATTTTTGAGCTCTCTTGCTTGCACTAATGTTATAAATGCAGCAATGGCCCGATCGGCAAGTGACAGTTCTAGCAACTGGCCCGAATCTTTCTCACACTGGTCCCGGACCATAGGGTAGTCCTTATTGTCGAGCTCTGTCAGAGTTCTATATGTGATGTTTTAAGCACTTCAATTTTATTTTGCCCCAGACTCTGTGTTTTGGGCGATCATAAATTTGGGGGAATAAACGCCTAAAAAAATTGGGTTCTGACCAGTATTATGATTTGCAGGCAGATTATTTTAAGGGGATGGAAGTTGGATGTGTTGCCCTCATTTCCAGAGTGGTGTGCGGAGATGGTGAGGGTGGCGGCAATCGAGAAGATATCAAGCAGAAGGATGGGGGTTCAGGATTTGTTAGATAGGAAATGGGGTAGTTATTTAGTGCTTTTGGGGGACTCTTGGGGAGGGGCCGTAGAGAGAGAAGTTTAGTTTTAATTATACATGATTATTATATTTTCTTTTTTTGTTTGCGTTTATTCTTATTTGTGACAACAGGGTGTATGTTGGGGTTTAGGGTGGGGTTGGTGATTGGGGAGGGGTAATAGTGGGGGTTAAATGTTAATTCAATGTAGACATGGTGATTTATTTTTTTTTTTTTTGTTATATGTATACGAATCAATAAAAAATGTTAATTGAAAAATATTATTTTAGGCAGAATACTGGAACGCTTTCTTTGTTGTTCTCTCTTAGAAGTGCCCTGCGAAGTCATCTTTTAAGAGAATTTACATTATGCCATCCAAACGATTATTTCGGCACATACATATTTCCCGACTTTGCACATTTGTAAACCAAGAGTTTGAATGCAGAAGATCAGAATTGAAATGCGTGTTCATGCTTTTCAGTCTGAGTTATGTCAGGGACCTGCACAAAAAACTGTTCTTGAGTACTTTATATCTTATATTTGTCGAACAAAATGCAGTTTAGATAGAATCATTTCTCGTTACAGGCGGGTCGCTTCGCTCGCGACAAAAAGCGCATATTTTAACATATTAAGAGAATTTTTCACTTGTACATTGAACACAAGAGTTAATAAACAGTATTCAGTACTTACAGTCGCGCTCATGCATGATGGAATCTAACAAATCGCTCTTAAATACAACTGACTGACGCACGCTCTTTTTCACCAGGGGTTCAATATGGAGTGAGAGTACGTCTGCAAACGTCACATCCGCTCAATTTCAAACATTACCGCCACCTGTCGATATGGGTGAGAATATATATATATATATATATGTGTGTGTGTGTATTTCGCTTCTCAACGAGTCTTGCTTCCAGAAGAAACAGATTTTACATTACATATCAAGTGGCCCTAAAATAGTACCAAGCATTTTGTTTGCCTTTTTTATTGTGAAAACATACATAAAGCTTATAATATTTTAAGTCAATAATCCAACCCAGGTTTTGCCCAAGGATTTTTTTTCCACCACTAAATAACATAACATATAATTTATATTCCATGCCACAGAAATATGATCATATTAGCCCAATTTTATCATTGGCTACCTGTTAAATTTATTATTAATTTAAAAAATTCTGTTAACTACGTACAAAGCTTTGAATGGTAAAGCTCCGCAGTACTTAAGTGACCTTCTATCACGTTCATTACGATTGCAAAATTCTGGCCTGTTTATAGTTCCTAAAATATCAAAATCCACAAAAGGAGGTAGGCTCTTAAACTATGGAATAGTCTCCCTAACACTGTTTGAGATGCAGACACACTCACTCAGTTAAGTCTAGACTAAAGACAATTTACCCAGGCATACACCTAATTTATCCTCCAAATCACAATTAGGCTACTTTAGTTAGGTCTGCCGGAACCAGAAACTGTGATCATAATCTTTAACTCTGCAATAATTTGAATGGCATCTATGCTAATATTATTTTATTTGTTTCCCTGTCTCAACCTTGGGACTCCTTTCCTGCGGTCACCAGAACTGGCTGGGTCCAGCTCCATTCCTGCTTCGTGTCATTTTGTGATGATGACTAAAAGCAGTCGGTGCCAGCCAAACATCACTTCAGTCTATTACGATGGACTTCTGAGGATGAACTGATGCCAACTCCAACCATCAAACATGGTATACTTTATGCCATTGCCTGAACCTTGGATTTAGGATAGACCTCACCACAATTACTGGCCAGGTTGAACTGCAATGCACTTAACTGATCTCTGCCTGCATCACTGCAGTCTACTCCCTGGACAACTCCCTTGAAATGGAATACATAGATGATCAATTAATTGCCAACAAAACCTCTCTTCTGCAGTTAATCCATGATGGACTTCAAAAGACATTAGTCATTAATCTTACGGTTCCTACAAAATCTTTGTTTAAACACTGTCCCTTAACACTTTAGTTTAATAATTTAAACCATGACTTGCACTATACAGAAGTAATATTAGCATTATATTCATGATGTTAGCCAGTGGGGAACTGGCCCCCACAGTGAGCCTGGTTTCTTCCAAGGTTATTTTTCTCCATTAACCAACATCTTATTTCATTTTGTGTTCCTTGCCACAGTCACCTTTGGCTTGCTCACTGGGGTTATAAATACAAGAATTAATTAATTACTAATTTTTAAATACAATTCACAATCGTATTTTATCAAACTACACAATGTAAAACTAATACATTATAGATATTTCAGTTTTATCTTGTCAATGCCTGATCTTCTGTAAAGCTGATTTGAAACGATGTGTGTTGTGAAAGGTGCTATACAAATAAAACTGACTTGACTTAAAGACAAATACATTATAGCATAATTTGCAATAAAGCCATTTTAATTTGCTACACTTTTCACAATACACATCATTTGAAAGCAGCTTTACTGAAAACTATGCTGTAATGTCTTAAATTTCATTGAAAAACATTGGAAGAACGTCATGGAAAATCATGCCATAAAATGATTTGTCTTTAGGCCGCAAGAGAGCAAGCCAAAGGCGATTGATATTAAAATAAATTGTTACACAGTGGTAAATACTTGTCTGTCCCAACTTTTTGTGGTGGTGTCGCAAACATGTGATTTGAAACGAGTGTATAAAAAAATTATAATAATTAAATTCACAAAGTAAAACATCAAATAATGTCTATTGCTTTCAAGCACAGCGTGAAGAGGATGTACAAATTGCACCTTTTTGTCTTAATTAGCATTTTCCATACTGTCCCAACTTTTTCAGAATTGGGGTTGTAAATAATGCCTGTAATAACATTGACAGTGAATAAAATGCAAACCTCATTTACAAAAATGTTGAAACTGTGTAAAATGTAAAAAGCACATGCTTTTTTACTTGCATTAAATGAAATTACAAAAAAAGCACAAAGACAATGAATGATAATGAATGTTTGAACTAATCAATATCATGGTTAAAATACACAGTTTGATCCCTGCAACAAATTCTAGAAAATTGGGAAAGGAGCTTGTCTACTACAGTTACATCCCCTTTTCTTTTAACATTACTCAGCAATTGGTAAGGAACTGAGGACACAAATGATAGTTTTTCCCATTTGGAATTCTTCTTATTCTTGCTTGATATGTATGGTGAGCTGGGTGGGGCAGAGCGGTGTCTGGGAAAAATAAGTGGTGAAGGAGTTCCACCTATGTGGCATCAGACTCGCATTCCAGTGAGGGGTGGCGGGAGTATTTAAGGAGAGGAGATAGCGGCAGATGAGAGAGAGAGAGAGAGATGCATAAAGCCTGTTTGTGTGTCTTTTTATGTTCAGATGTAGCTGGCTGAAAAGGGGTGCGTGTTTTTGTTTTGTTACACACTGAAAAGTGTTTATTAAATGTCTACGTGCTGGTCAGGCTGGTCCCAGCTTCCTCCTTTGCAATCGTTGAATTGTTCCATAAGGCTTCAGCTGATCAACAGAAAAAAAAAAAAAGAGATCGCCACACTTACTGCTCCAAAAGTTGTTTAATAAACAACCATGTGGTCAGGGCCAGAATCATTTTTGGGGCCCTATACAAACACAAAAATTGTGCTACCATTTCAGAAAAATAATTAAAAGGTATTTCTTAGAGGATATGACACGAGCATTGAATTCTTCTTTCTACAAACACACAGAGAGACACAGAAGCAGTGTATGTGAGTGAGTGGAGTGGATTTCCCTTTCTCGCTCAGAGCATTCTGAAATCGATCAAACTCCACTCTGGGTTTTTCATATGCGCACCATGCTCTTAAATATATATGCATACATAAATGAAATAATACCATATGTGACAGAGACAGATGTATGACTTCTATGCACAATCCTGGTGCACACAGCTCTGATGACTGTGACAGGGAATTGTAAGAAATGGATAGAAGCATGAAAATATCAAGATTGAAATAGCTTGAAATTTTATTTCAACAAGAGATCAGATTCTCCACATATTTCATGAGATATACTGAATTCAGAGGACATAATGTCTGCCAGGAATTTGGGGTTTGATTTCAACACCTATTTTAATTACACATTACAAAGGGAAAATCTTTTTTAGAATAACATCTGAAGTCTGCTATGGAATTGTTTCCTCTTTATAGTTTCTTGATGCATGTAAAACAATGAGCTGTAAAGTCACCCGATCTGGGTGGTATTGTGCAAATTCTAACTAAGCATGTAAAAAGGTCTCCGTCCTCATGATCCTGGATAAGGGCAGTTGTTTATTTAATTATGACCCAAATCACCAGTTTGAAGCAGCTCTGGGTTCAGGTTCCGAGCTTCAGCAATGAGACGCTTGACTCCCACCATCCACTGACTGACTTCAGCGATATGGTCAACCATCAGGCCTCTATGGATCTCATCAGCTGTTTCCCAATTTTTGCATTTTAGCTCTGAAAAGAAATCATAATAGTTAGGATAAAAGTTTGTATTACAGTCTAAATGCCTTTCTTGTACAAGATAGTTTCAAAACATTAGTGTTTTTTTTTTCTTCTACTCCATTTGTTCTGTGAATCTTGATGTAGGTTAAATCATTACACCAGCAGGTGGCAACCAGTTCTCTTTTCATATTTAACAAGATTGAATTGATCACAAAATAGATTTGTTCAAAAACACCAGTGTTCATGATTTCCTCCAGCTGTTTCCATTTTGTGTGCTATATCAATACGGTGTCAGTGCGCATACTATACAAGGCTGAGACTAACTACCTAATCGATGTTTCCCTTGTTTTTGTCTGCAAATTGAAACTAAGCCTTTAATGACTTACAAGCACATCAACTAAAAACCAATATTAGTCAACCACTAATCTGAAAAGGCAAGAGCAGGAACGTGTCCTTCTCAATGTCTAGGATGGTACTAATCCAGAGTTACTTATCGTTTTATAGTTTTGAATGTCTCCACAAAGGTATACTACATTAAAAATAAATTTTTCCATGTTATTAACTGGCAAAGTCAGTAAGGACACCAAGAACGTAATGTCTGGATGTTAGCCAAGGTTCTAAAAATGTTTAAAAAAAAATAATTTTTACAAAATGACTACTAACTGGTTACATTGTCAGAATATACTGTGTTTTCTGGGTTAGTGTGTGTAAAGTTTGGGGATTTGTCCTTTACTCGAGTGTAATTTAAACAGAACACATACTTATATTTACTGTAATCAAATTCCCAAAGGGAAAAAAAAAAGTAGTTTTTACACCTTACAATTTTATTTAGATTTGAAAAGTACTCATTACATTATTTCAGATCATTTTCTTTCATCTTAATTGACAGAAGACGCGATTTTACAGCATCCAACAGACCAGAGTGAAAAGTACTCATTTATGAACCGGAAAGTTTACATGCGATTTGTGGGAATAAAAGTCGTTGTTGTAGCACATCTACTGTTCATTTCACTAGGAAACTGACACAATCTGTACAACAATCCATGTAAAAACATTTAGCAAATATCAGAATCAGAATTGACTTTATTGCCAAGTTTTCACAAAAAAGGAATATGCCTTGGAGTTTGATGCATACAATAACAATAAACAATAAACCTAGTAAGATAAAGAATAAACTATATTTAAGATATATAGAGAGAGAAAAAGTAAACTGACTGGTTTTAATAAAGGAGCTGTACAGTTGTGCAAAATATGTGCAGTTGTGCAGGGATGTGCAAAATATGTACCACAGAATGTGCAAATGTTCACTGTTCACAGTTTTAGTATAATAAAAAGTGCAATAGACCAGATAAATGTTCTTTACAATAACGCAAGACAGATGTGGAAACTATGTTAATGTAACGTGTTGTGTCTATGCAGGTGGGATAAGACACAATATCAGGGGGGTCATAGGTCTCGTTTATGAGGCCTGCTGCAGACGGGAAGAAAATGTTCCTGTGGCGTAAGGCTTTGGTCCTGATGGACCATAGACTCCTGCAGGAGGGGAGTGTCTCAGAGAGACTGCGTCCTGGGTGGGAGGGGTCAGCCACAATCTTTTCTGCCTGCCACAGAGTCTTGGAGGCATACAGGTCCTGGAGATATAGCAGATTGCAGCCAATCACATTCTAGCAGAAAAATGACATGCTGCAGTCTGCTTTTGTCCTTGGCATTGGCAGCAGTGTGCCAGATGGTTATGGAGGTGAGGATGGACTCAATGATGGAGGTGTAGAAGTGACCCATCATTGTCTTCGGCATTGCTGCTGCAGGAAGTACGTCCTCTGTTTTTTTTTTTTATTAGAGAGCTGATGTTCAGCTCCCAATGGAGGTCCTGGGAGATGATGGTTCCCAGGAAGCGGAAGGACTCCAGAGTCAACTGGAGAGTCACACAAGATTTTGGACAACTAGTGTAACATCCTGTCCTATTTGTAGGAACCTTTATATGTATTTAGTAACCCTCAGTCACTTGAATTCTCAAAATTAAATATAGAAATTCAACCTGCTATTTTGAAGTTTCATGTGTAGCCCTAAACTAACCACAAGCGATTTTCACAGTTAGGCTTACATTGAAAAACCTTGTATATGATATATTTATTAGGGCTATCAATCAGTAATTTTATTTTATTTAATGAATTACATGCTATGCCGATTCATTAATTTAATTAAACGCAATTCATTGCATATATAAATATTAGCTTGGAAAGCCCCTCAAATAACAACAATTCATCATATAATGATTAAATAATTATAAATTAGGGATGCCTGATACCATTTTTTGAGAACGAGTACAAGTATTGATACTTCAATATATATATATATATATATATATATATATATATATATATATATATATATATATACACACACACACACACATATATACACACACACACACACACATATACACACACACAGTGGATATAAAAAGTATACATACCCCTGTTAAAATGCCAGGTTTTTGTGATGTAAAAGAAAGAGAAAGATAATGTCAGAACTTTTTTCATTTTTAATGTGACCTATAATGTGAACAATTCAATTGAAAAACAAACTGAAATCTTTGTGGTGGAAAAATCTAAAAACATTACAATAAACTGGTTGCATAAGTGTGCACACCATCTTATAACTGGGGATGTGGCTGTGTTCAGAATTAACCAATCACATTCAAACTTATGTTAAATAGAAGTCACCTACCATCATTTACACACCTGCCATCATTTAAAGTGACTGATTAATCACAAATAAAGTTTTCTTAGTTGCATCTCAGAGCAAATGTCATGGTCCGCAGAGAGCTTCCAAAGCATCAGAGGGATCTCATTGTCGAAAGCTATCAGTCAGGTGAAGGGTACAAAATAATTTCCAAAGCATTAGATATACCATGGAACACAGTGAAGACAGTCATCATCAAGTGGAGAAAATATGGCACAGAGACATTACCAAGAACTGGACGTCCCTCCAAAATTGATGAAAAGACAAGAAAACTGGTCTGGGAGGCTTCCAAGAGGCCTAGAGCAAGACTAAAGGAACTGCAGGAATTTCTGGCAAGTACTGGTTGTGTGCTACATGTGACAACAATCTCCCATTTTCTTCATATGAATGGGCTATGGGGTAGGGTGGCAAGATGGAAAGCTTTTCTTACAAAGAAAAACATCCAAGCCTGGCTGAAGTTTGCAAAAACAAACAAAGTCTCCCAAAAGCATGTGGGAAAATGGTCTGATGAAACCAAGGTTGAACTTTTTGGCCATAATTCCAAAAGGTATGTTTGGAGCAAAAACACTGCACATCACCCAAAGAACACCATACACACAGTGAAGCATGGTGGTGGCAGCATCATGCTTTGGGGCCATTTTTCTTCAGCTGGAACCGGGGTCTTAGTCAGGGTGGAGGGAATTATGAACAGTTCCATATACCAGGTAAAACCTTCAGGTGTCCGTTAGAAAGCTGAAGATGAAGAGGAAGTTCACCTTTCAGCACGACAACGACCCAAAGCACACATCCAAATCCACAAAAGCATGGCTTCACCAGAAGGAGATTAACGTTTTAGAATGGCCCAGCCAGAGTGCAGACCTGAATCCAGTTGAACATCTGTGGGGTGGTCTAAAGAAGGCTGTGCACAGGAGATGTCCTCGCAATCTGACAGATTTTGAGCGCTTTTGCAAAGAAGAGTGGGCAAATATTGCCATGTCAAGATGTGCCATGCTAATAAACTTCTACCAAAAAATACTGAGTGCTGTAATAAAATCAAAAGGTGCTTCAACAAAGTATTAGTTTAAGGGTGTGCACACATATGCAAGCAGGTTATTGTGAGTTTTTTTTTTCTTCTTTACCCCCCTCAAAGATTTCAGTTTTTTTTTCAATTGAATTGTTCACGTTATAGGTCACATTAAAGGTGGAAAAATTCTTACATGTTTTATCTTAGTCTCATTCTTTTACATCACAAGAACCTGGCATTTTAACAGGGGTGTGTAGACTTTTTATATCCACTGTGTGTGTGTGTGTGTGTATATATATATATATATATATATATATATATATATATATATACACACACACTCACCTAAAGGATTATTAGGAACACCTGTTCAATTTCTCATTAATGCAATTATCTAATCAACCAATCACATGGCAGTTGCATTTAGGGGTGTGGTCCTGGTCAAGACAATCTCCTGAACTCCAAACTGAATGTCAGAATGGGAAAGAAAGGTGATTTAAGCAATTTTGAGCATGGCATGGTTGTTGGTGCCAGACGGGCCGGTCTGAGTATTTCACAATCTGCTCAGTTACTGGGATTTTCACGCACAACCATTTCTAGGGTTTACAAAGAATGGTGTGAAAAGGGAAAAACATCCAGTATCCGGCAGTCCTGTGGGCGAAAATGCCTTGTTGATGCTAGAGGTCAGAGGAGAATGGGCCGACTGATTCAAGCTGATAGAAGAGCAACTTTGACTGAAATAACCACTCGTTACAACCGAGGTATACAGCAAAGCATTTGTGAAGCCACAACACGCACAACCTTGAAGCGGATGGGCTACAACAGCAGAAGACCCCACCGGGTACCACTCATCTCCACTACAAATAGGAAAAAGAGGCTACAATTTGCAAGAGCTCACCAAAATTGGACAGTTGAAGACTGGAAAAATGTTGCCTGGTCTGATGAGTCTCGATTTCTGTTGAGACATTCAGATGGTAGAGTCAGAATTTGGCGTAAACAGAATGAAAACATGGATCCATCATGCCTTCATCATGGATCCATTGTTTCTGACCATGTCCATCCCTTTATGGCCACCATGTTCCCATCCTCTGATGGCTACTTCCAGCAGGATAATGCACCATGTCACAAAGCTCGAATCATTTCAAATTGGTTTCTTGAACATGACAATGAGTTCACTGTACTAAAATGGCCCCCACAGTCACCAGATCTCAACCCAATAGAGCATCTTTGGGATGTGGTGGAACGGGAGCTTCGTGCCCTGGATGTGCATCCCACAAATCTCCATCAACTGCAAGATGCTATCCTATCAATATGGGCCAACATTTCTAAAGAATGTTTTCAGCACCTTGTTGAATCAGCCACGTAGAATTAAGGCAGTTCTGAAGTGAAAGGGGGTCAAACACAGTATTAGTATGGTGTTCCTAATAATCCTTTAGGTGAGTGTATATATATATATATATATATATATATATATATACATAATTTTTTTAATGTTTAAAGATAACTACGCATCATTATTTAATTATTATATATTGCATTATTTTTACATGAGGGTTTTTGTCAGCAAATATTTTTACATGCGATTAATTCATCAAGACACCATGTAATTAATTTGATAAAAAATTTATCGATTGACTGCCCTACTTACAACATAATATTGTATTATTTATAATCAAATGAAGAGCTTGTATACAGAACCTCACATCACAATCCAAAATACAACATTGAAGTTATATTTTGTCAAAAAATATAAAGTATAAAGGTATAAAGTGCTGCATAACAGAGGATCACAGATGTTAGATACTGCTTTAAGAATAACGCAATTACTACCGATTAATTATTATTAGTGGTGCTTGCAAAGCAACACTATTGTAATCTCACATATTTATTAGTGGTGCTTGCAAAGCAACACTATTGTAATCTCACATACTTATTAGTGGTGCTTGCAAAGCAACACTATTGTAATCTCACATACTTATTATTATTAGTGGTGCTTGCAAAGCAACACTATTGTAATCTCACATACTTATTAGTGGTGCTTGCAAAGCAACACTATTGTAATCTCACATACTTATTAGTGGTGCTTGCAAAGCAACACTATTGTAATCTCACATACTTATTATTATTAGTGGTGCTTGAAAAGCAACACTATTGTAATCTCACATACTTATTAGTGGTGCTTGCAAAGAAACACTATTGTAATCTCACATACTTATTAGTGGTGCTTGCAAAGCAACACTATTGTAATCTCACATACTTATTATTAGTGGTGCTTGCAAAGCAACACTATTGTAATCTCACATACTTATTAGTGGTGCTTGCAAAGCAACACTATTGTAATCTCACATACTTATTAGTGGTGCTTGCAAAGCAACACTATTGTAATCTCACATACTTATTAGGTTGGCTTGAGAAAGCCAACTTACTGAAATCCTATTTAAACTTAATATTATTATTATTCTTCTGAGACTAAATTTCTAAATCTAACTCCTCCTAGAGCTTTTAAGCTACATGCACCAAACTCGGCACAGACCTTCAGACTAATCCCGAATAGTGTGCTATATCTTTTCTAACTGATCGGACTTACGGTTTTCCTAAAAATGACGATCAAAACTCGGAAAAACTCCCATTGACTTAACATTGCGGAATGTTCAGAAATTTAAATCCCAACTGACGTTTTCACACACACACAGACAAAAAAGGGCCTGTCAGCCCTGCGTCTCTCCCTCTCTCTCTCCCT
The DNA here is from genome assembly GCA_032164185.1 of Moxostoma hubbsi. NCBI lineage: Eukaryota > Metazoa > Chordata > Actinopteri > Cypriniformes > Catostomidae > Moxostoma > Moxostoma hubbsi. The sequence continues at coordinate 12,285,329 of JAVLUX010000001.1, forward strand.
CAGAGGATTTCTTTTATCAAGTAGCCAATAAGTAATGACCTAAAATCTTCATAGCCACAGTATAGTAGCTTCCAGGTTGACTTGATTCACTCAGTATGGAAAGGAGGCTTGATAAGTATCACCCTGATAACTGCATAGCAACCAGACAGGATTACCCTAGCAACCAAGTAACAAATCACATATCTTTGCACCAGAAAATCGTACAGACTTCCTGTTTCACTTATTTCACTCAGGATGGAAAGGAGGCTTGATATGTATCACTCTGGTAACTGCCTAGCAACCAGATGTGGTTACCCTAACAACCAAGTAACAAATCACATATCTTTGAACCAGAACATGGTAGAGACTTAGGGGTTGACATATTTCACACAGGATTGCAAGGAGCCTTATGAGTATCACCTTGGTAACTGCCTAGCAACCAGACAGGGTTACCCTAGCAACCAACTATCAAATCACATATCTCAGCACCAGAAAATCGTAGAGACTTCCTGTTTCACTTATTTCACTCAGAATGGAAAGTAGCCTTGATATGCATCACACTGGTAACTGCCTAGCAACCAGATTGGGTTACCCTAGCAACCAAGTAACAAATCATATATTTCTGCTCCAGAAAATCGTAGAGACATCTGGGTTGACTTAATTCACTCAGGATGGAAAGGAGGCTTGATAAGTATCACCCTGGTAACTGCATAGCAACCAGACAGGGTTACCCTAGCAACCAAATAACAAATCACGTATCTCTGCACCATTAAATCATACAGACTTGCGGGTTGACTTTATTCACTCAAGATGGAAAGGAGGCTTGATAAGTATCACCCTGGTAACTGCATAGCAACCAGACAGGGTTACCCTAGCAACCAAGTAACAAATCACATATCTCTGCACCAGAAAATCATACTGACGTCCTGTTTCACTTATTTCACTCAGGATGGAAAGTAGCCTTGATATGTATCACTCTGGTAACTGCCTAGCAACCAGATGTGATTACCCTAGCAACCAAGTAACAAATCACATATCTCTGCAACAGAAAATCATAGAGACTTCCGGGTTGACTTTATTCACTCAGGATGGAAAGTAGCCTTGATATGTATCACTCTGGTAACTGCCTAGCAACCAGATATGGTTACCCTAGCAACCAAGTAACAAATCATATATATTTGAACCAGAACATCGTAGAGACTTCCTGTTTCACATATTTCACTCAGGATTGCAAGGAGCCTTATGAGTATCACTTTGGTAACTAACTAGCAACCAGACGGGGTTACCCTAGCAACCAAGTAACAAATCACATATCTTTGAACCAGAACATCATAGAGACTTAGGGGTTGACATATTTCACACAGGATTGCAAGGAGCCTTATGAGTATCACTTTGGTAACTGCCTAGCAACCAGATGTGTTTACCCTAGCAACCAAGTAACAAATCACATATCTCTGCACCAGAAAATCGTAGAGACTTCCTGTTTCACTTATTTCACTCAGGATGGAAAGTAGCCTTGATATGTATCACTCTGGTAACTGCCTAGCAACCAGACGGGGTTACCCTAGCAACCAAGTAACAAATCACATATCTCTGCACCAGAAAATCGTAGAGACTACCTGTTTCACTTATTTCACTCAGGATGGAAAGTAGCCTTGATATGTATCACTCTGGTAACTGCATAGCAACCAGACAGGGTTACCTTAGCAACCAAGTAACAAATCACATATCTTTGAACCAGAACATCGTAGAGACTTAGGGGTTGACTTATTTCACACAGGATTGCAAGGAGCCTTATGAGTATCACTTTGGTAACTGCCTAGCAACCAGATGTGTTTACCCTAGCAACCAAGTAACAAATCACATATCTCTGCACCAGAAAATCATAGAGACTTCCTGTTTCACTTATTTCACTCAGGATGGAAAGTAGCCTTGATATGTATCACCTTAGTAACTGCCTAGCAACCAGATGGGGTTACCCTAGCAACCAACTAACAAATCACATATCTCTGCACCAGAAAATCGTAGAGAATTCCGGGTTGACATAATTTATTCAGGATGGAAAGGAGGCTTGATAAGTATCACTCTGGTAACTGCCTAGCAATGACAAGGGCTTACCCTAGCAACCAAGTAACAAATCACATAACTCTGCACCAGAAAATCGTAGAGACTTCCTGTTTCACTTATTTTACTCAAGATGGAAAGTAGACTTGATATATATCACTCTGGTAACTGCCTATCAACCAGATATGGTTACCCTAGCAACCAAGTAACAAATCACATATCTCTGCACCAGAAAATCGTATACACTTCCTGTTTGAATTATTTCACTCAGAATGGAAAGTAGCCTTGATATGTATCACTCTGGTAACTGCCTATCAACCAGATATGGTTACCCTAGCAACCAAGTAACAAATCACATATCTATGCAAAAGAAAATCGTAGAGACTTCCAGGTTGACTTTATTCACTCAGAATGAAAAGGAGGCTTGATAAGGATCACCCTGGAAACTGCCTAGCAACCAGATTGGGTTACCCTAGCAACCAAGTAAAAAATAATATATCTATCTATCTGTCTATCTATCTATCTTTCTGAGGGTCAATATCTATCTGTCTATCTATCTATCTATCTATCTGAGGGTCAATATCTATCTATCTATCTGTGGGTCATACTCTATCTATCTATCTATCTATCTATCTATCTATCTATCTATCTATCTATCTATCTGTGGGTCATACTCTATCTATTTATCTATCTATCTATCTATCTATCTATCTATCTAAGGGTCAATGACTATCTATCTATCTATCTATCTATCTATCTATCTATCTATCTATCTATCTGTCTATCTATCTATCTATCTATCTATCTATCTATCTATCTATCTATGGGTCATACTCTATCTATCTATCTATCTATCTTTCTGAGGGTCAATATCTATCTATCTATCTATCTATCTATCTATCTGAGGGTCAATAACTATCTATCTATCTATCTATCTGTGGGTCATACTCTATCTATCTATCTATCTATCTATCTATCTATCTATCTATCTATCTAAGGGTCAATGACTATCTATCTATCTATCTATCTATCTATCTGAGGATCAATATCTATCTATCTATCTATCTATCTATCTATCTATCTATCTATCTATCTGAGGGTCAATATCTATCTATCTATCTATCTATCTATCTATCTGTGGGTCATACTCTATCTATCTATCTGTCTATCTATCTATCTGAGGGTCAATATCTATCTATCTATCTATCTATCTATCTATCTATCTGAGGGTCAATATCTATCTATCTATCTATCTATCTATCTATCTATCTATCTATCTATCTGATGGTCAATATCTATCTATCTATCTATCTGTGGGTCATACTCTATCTGTCTATCTGTCTATCTATCTATCTGATGGTCAATATCTATCTATCTATCTATCTATCTATCTATCTATCTATTTGATAGACTGAATGGTTTTATAATCTCTAAACTTTGAACTTTGAAAACTACTACTTATAATTACATCAAACTAAAAACCTTAAATCTTCAAACTTTTACAACTACTTCAAACTTTATGCTAGGCTTTCTCAAGCCAACCTAAAGTTTGTACTCAAACTTTTTAATCTAGTTTTTCTTCTTCTTCTTCTTCTTCTTCTTCTTCCGTACAAAACTTCGGCACCTAACTCGTCCCGCACCTTTTGGCGTAGACCCATGAATGAGGTGTCATATCGAGCGGCTCATTGAGGAGAGGTGTGCTATGACTTTTATAAGCGATCGAGTGTACGATGTTCGCACAGCGGATGAAAAAGCGGCCAAAAAAGTCCCATTGACTTTACATTGCGGAATGTTCAGAAATTTAAATCCCAACTGACGTTTTCACACACACAGACAAAAAAGGGCCTGTCAGCCCTGCGTCTCTCTCTCTCTCTCTGTCTCCCTCAGAGGATTTCTTTTATTGAGCATGCAATAAGTAATTACCTAAAATTTTGTACATACATGTGAGTGGACACATTTAATGTGATTTAATGTGGCCTAGCAAGCAGTTGTGCAGCATGACATGAGTTTGGGGGTAAGATTTAACCGAGGGGTAAAACGGGCACAAATATGCCCCATAGGCATACTATTGCCCATGAAAGCAATTGTTTTTTCCTTAAAGTGAAAATACACAGTATTTTGTTGGATCATATCTCCCAATCAAAATGTTGTAGAAAAGTGGGGGCAGGCTCATTTCACTCAGGCTACCAATCAGTCAGCTTTAACTATCAGCTTGGAAATGAAGTAGCCACACCCTAGCAACCATTTACAACACCCTAGCAACAGCCCCCATACACTTCCATTCAAAATGCCTCAGATGGATATCTTAAGAACACAATATTATAGAAACTTGGGAATTGACTCTTGAGTCAGGATAGTAAGCAGCCAATAAGAATCACTCTGTTCATTGGCTAGCCATGCCCTAGCAACAATTTAGAGCAACCTAGCAACCATATTTATTGATTTCAATTACAGTAAGATATCTTCAGATCAGAATGTCCTAGAGACATGATAGTTGCTTTGTTTTAATTGGGTGAGTAATCAGTCTTCAGCTTTTATCATGTGAACTACTTAGCCACGCCCTAGCAACCATTTAAAGCCCCCTAGCAACGAAGAACCATTGACATCCATTCAAAATCACTAAGATGTGTATCTTAGGATCAGAATGACGTAGAGACTTCCGGGTTGACTTATTTCACTCAGGATGGAAAGTAGACTTCATAAATATCACCCTGGTAACTGCCTAGCAACCAAATGGGGTTACCCTAGCAACCAAGAAACAAATCACATATCTCTTTACAAGAAAATCACAGAGACTTCCGGGTTGACTTATTTCACTCAGGATGGCAAGGAGCATTGTTGGTTGTCACCTTGGCAACTGCCTAGCAACCAGATGGGGTTACCCTAGCAACCAAGAAACAAATCACATATCTCTGCACAAGAAAATCACAGAGACTTCCGGGTTGACTTATTTCACTCAGGATGGCAAGGAGCATTGTTGGCTTGCCCCTTGGTAACTGCCTAGCAACCAGATAGGGTTTCCCTAGCAACCAAGTAACAAATCACATATCTCTGTACTAGAAAATCGTACAGACTTCCGGGTTGACTTATTTCACTCAGGATGGCAATGAGCATTGTTGGCTGTCACCTTGGTGACTGCCTAGCAACCAGATGGGGTTACCCTAGCAACCAAGTAACAAATCACATATCTCTGCACTACAAAATCGAAGAGACTTCCGGTTTGAATTTTTTCACTCGGGATGGCAAGTAGAATTGTTGCCTGTCAAATTGGTATCTGCCTAGCAACCAGATGGGGTTACCCTAGCAACCAAGTAACAAATCCCAAATCTCTGCACCAGAACACCCTACTGTCATGTTGCTGGCCTCTTTCAACTTTGGGCAGTAGGTGGGACATTGAGGTACGAAATTTTGCCACGGCAAGCACCACTCACATTTTCTTCAGGAAATGTACATTCTAGTTAGTGGTGCTTGCAAAGCAACACTATTGTAATCTCACATACTTATTTTTCTTCTTCTTCTTCTTCTTCTTCTTCTTCCGTACAAAACTTCGGCACCTAACTCGTCCCGCACCTTTTGGCGTAGACCCATGAATGAGGTGTCAAATCGTGCGGCTCATTGAGGAGAGGTGTGCTATGACTTTTATAAGCGATCGGGGGTACGGTGTTTGCCCCAGGGGCAAAAAATTGGGCAAAAAATCCCATTGACTTAACATTGCGCCGAACTTTGACGAGTCATAGCTCAGAGCGAGGATTTCACAGAGACGTGTGATTAACCACATTTGAAGAGGCTGACAGGCTCTGTGAGAACATACCTCACAATGGGGTAAAAGTTGCACCCCTGGGGGGCATGAGCTGCCCAAAGTTGCCCCAATGTTAAGTCTATGGTAGATTTTGTATTGAACATAACTCTGGATCACAGTGTCTTAGAGACAAGGGGGCGGGCTCATTTTACTCAGATGACCAGTCAGTCTCTCAGGATCATTGTGAAGCTATCAAGCCACGCCCTAGCAACCATTTAGAGCACCTTAGCAACAACTCCCATAGACTTCCATTGAAAGAGATCAAAGGGATATCTCCGGACTGAATTATCATAGAAACACGAGGGTGGTCTCGTTTGACTTGGGGCAGTAAAACAGCCAATCATGAATCCCCTCAACACTTCCTAGCCCCTCCCTAGCAACCATTTTCGAGCACCTTAGCAACCAAAATCCAAAGAGAGATATCTTCCATTCTGAATGTCACAGAGGCATGGGAGTTGGTTTGTATCATTCATACTGACAAGCAGCCATGGGATATTCATCATTGGCAGCTGCCAAGCCACTCCCTAGCAACAATTTGGAGCACCCTAGCAACCACATTTATTGATTTCAATTGAAGTAAGATATCTTCAGATCAGAATGTCCTAGAGACATGATAGTTGCTTTGTTTTAATTGGGTGAGTAATCAGTCTTCATCTTTCATCATGTGAACTACTTAGCCACGCCCTAGCAACCATTTAAAGCACCCTAGCAACAAAACACCATTGACATCCATTCAATATCACTAAGATGTGTATCTTAGGATCAGAATGTCGTAGAGACTTCCGGGTTGACTTATTTCACTCAGGATGGAAAGTAGACTTGATAAATATCACCCTGGTAACTGCCTAGCAACCAAATGGGGTTACCCTAGCAACCAATAAACAAATCACATATCTCTGCACAAGAAAATCACAGAGACTTCCGGGTTGACTTATTTCACTCAGGATGGCACGGAGCATTGTTTGCTGTCACCTTGGTAACTGCCTAGCAACCAGATGGGGTTACCCTAGCAACCAAGAAATAAATCACATATCTCTGCACAAGAAAATCACAGAGACTTCCGGGTTGACTTATTTCACTCAGGATGGCAAGGAGCATTGTTGCCTGTCACCTTGGTAACTGCCTAGCAACCAGATGGGGTTACCCTAGCAACCAAGAAACAAATCACACATCTCTGCACAAGAAAATCACAGAGACTACCGGGTTGACTTATTTCACACAGGATGGCAAGGAGCATTGTTGGCTGTCACCTTGGTAACTGCCTAGCAACCAGATGGGGTTACCCTAGCAACCAATTAACAAATCACGTATCTCTGAACCAGAAAATCGGAGAGATTCCAGGTTGACTTATTTCAGTCAGGATGGCAAGGAGCATTCTTGGCTGTCACCTTGGTAACTGCCTAGCAACCAGATGGGGTTACCCTAGCAACCAAGAAACAAATCACATATCTCTGTACTAGAAAATCACAGAGACTTCCGGGTTGACTTATTTCAGTCAGGATGGCAAGGAGCATTGTTGCCTGTCACCTTGGTAACTGCCTAGTAACCAGATGGGGTTACCCTAGCAACCAAGAAACAAATCACATATCTCTGTACTACAAAATCGTAGAGACTTCCGGATTGACTTATTTTACTCAGGATGGTAAGTAGCATTGGTGGCTGTCACCTTAGTAACTGCATATCAACCAGATGGGTTTCCCTAGCAACCATGGAACAACACCAATATCTCTGCACCAGAACATCCTACTGTCATGGGGGTGGCCTCTTTCAACTTTGGGCAGTAGGTGGGACATTGTGGTAAGAAATTTTGCCACGGCAAGCACCACTCACATTTTCTTCAGGAAATGTACATTCTAGTTCTTCTTCTTCTTCTTCTTCTTCTTCTTCCGTACAAAACTTCGGCACCTAACTCGTCCCGCACCTTTTGGCATAGACCCATGAATGAGGTGTCAAATCGAGCGGCTCATTGAGGAGAGGTGTGCTATGACTTTTATAAGCGATCGGGTGTACGATGTTCGAACAGCGGATGAAAAAGCGGCCAAAAAAGTCCCATTGACTTTACATTGCGGAATGTTCAGAAATTTAAATCCCAACTGACATTTCCACACACACAGACAAAAAAGGGCCTGTCAGCCCTGCGTCTCTCTCTCTCTCTCTCCCTCAGAGGATTTCTTTTATCAAGCAGCCAATAAAAATCTTCATAGCCACACCCTGAAACATGCTAAAAATGTGCTAGCATCATGCTAACATATGCTGGCATCACCTAGCGAAGTGCTAAAACATGCTATAAACGTGTTAGCAACATGCTAACACATGCTGGCATCGCCTAGCGAAGTGCTAAAACATGCTAAAAACGTGCTCGCAACACGGTAACACATGTTGGCATCGCCTAGCGAAGTGCTAAAACATGCTAAAAACGTGATAACAACATGCTAACACATGCTAGTATTGTCTAGCGAAGTGTTAAAACATGCTAAAAACGTGCTAGCATCATGCTAACACATGCTGGCATCGCCTAGCGAAGTGCTAAAACATGTTAAAACGTGCTAGCATTATGCTAAAGCACGTTAGCATTGCTTAAGGGATTGCTAAAACATGTTAAAAACGTGCTAGCATCATGCTAACACATGTTAGCATCACCTAGCAAAATGTTAAAACCTGCAAAAAACGTGCTAGTATCATGCTAACACATGCTAGCTTCACCTAGCGAAGTGCTAAAACATGTTAAAACGTGCTAGCATTATGCTAATGCATGTTAGCATTGCTTAGGGGATTGCTAAAACATGTTAAAAATCGTGCTAGCATCATGCTAACACATGTTAGCATCGCCAAACGAAGTGCTAAAACATGCAAAAAACGTGCTAGTATCATGCTAACACATGCTAGCTTCACCTAGCGAAGTGCTAAAACATGTTAAAACGTGCTACCATCATGAAAAACACGTGTTAGCAACATTCTGTGACCTTTATTTTAGTGCTTAGACACAAGTTAGAAAATGCTATTTGACGAGTTTTGCCACGGCAAGCACCACTCACATTTTCTTCAGGAAATGTACATTCTAGTTATAATTATTATTATTCCACACATAGTTTGGCGCGCTACTCCTCCCGCAGCTTTTGTCACAGACCCCTGAGTGAGGCATCAAATCGTGCGGCTCATTGAGGAGAGGTGTGCTATATCTTTTCTAAGCGATCGGGTGTACGATGTTCGAATAGCGGACGAAAAAGCGGCCAAAAAAGTCCCATTGACTTTACATTGCGGAATGTTCAGAAATTTAAATCCCAACTGACATTTTCACACACACAGACAAAAAAGGGCCTGTCAGCCCTGCGTCTCTCTCTCTCTCTCCCTCAGAGGATTTATTTTATCAAGCAGCCAATAAAAATCTTCATAGCCACACCCTAAAACATGCTAAAAATGTGCTAGCATCATGCTAACATATGCTGGCATCACCTAGCGAAGTGCTAAAACATGCTATAAACGTGTTAGCAACATGCTAACACATGCTGGCATTGCCTAGCGAAGTGCTAAAACATGCTAAAAACATGCTAGCAACATCCTAACACATGTTGGCATCGCCTAGCGAAGTGCTAAAACATGCTAAAAACGTGCTAACAACATGCTAACACATGCTAGTATTGCCTAGCGAAGTGTTATAACATGCTAAAAACGTGCTAACATCATGCTAACACATGCTGGCATCGCCTAGCGAAGTACTAAAACATGTTAAAACGTGCTAGCATTATGCTAATGCATGTTAGCATTGCTTAGGGGATTGCTAAAACATGTTAAAAACGTGCTAGCATCATGCTAACACATGTTAGCATCGCCTAGCAAAGTGCTAAAACATGCTAAAAACGTGCTAGTATCATGTTAACACATGCTAGCTTCACCTAGCGAAGTGCTAAAACATGTTAAAACGTGCTAGCATTATGCTAATGCATGTTAGCATTGCTTAGGGGATTGCTAAAACATGTTAAAAATCGTGCTAGCATAATGCTAACACATGTTAGCATCGCCAAACGAAGTGCAAAAACATGCTAAAAACGTGCTAGTATCATGCTAACACATGCTAGATTTACCTAGCGAAGTGCTAAAACATGTTAAAACATGCTTGCATTATGATAATGCATGTTAGCATTGCTTAGGGGATTGCTAAAACATGTTAAAAACGTGCTAGCATCATGCTAACACATGTTAGCATTACCAAACGAAGTGCTAAAACATGCTAAAAACGTGCTAGTATCATGCTAACACATGCTAGCTTCACCTAGCGAAGTGCTAAAACATTCTAAAAACATGCTAGCGTCATGAAAAACACGTGTTAGCAACATTCTGTGACCTTTATTTTAGTGCTTAGAAACAAGTTAGAAAATGCTATTTGACGAGTTTTGCCACGGCAAGCACCACTCACATTTTCTTCAGGAAATGTACATTCTAGTTAGTGGTGCTTGCAAAGCAACACTATTGTAATCTCACATACTTATTAGTGGTGCTTGCAAAGCAACACTATTGTAATCTCACATACTTATTTTTCTTCTTCTTCTTCTTCTTCTTCTTCTTCCGTACAAAATTTCGGCGCCTAACTCGTCCCGCACCTTTTGGCGTAGAGCCATGAATGAGGTGTCAAATCGCGCGGCTCATTGAGGAAAGGTGTGCTATGACTTTTATAAGCGATCGGGGGTACGGTGTTTGCCCCAGGGGCAAAAAATTGGGCAAAAAATCCCATTGACTTAACATTGAGCCGAAATTTGACGAGTCGTAGCTCAGAGCGAGGATTTTGCAAAGACGTGTGATTTACCACATTTGAAGAGGCTGACAGGCTCTGTGAGAACATACCTCACAATGGGGTAAAAGTTGCACCCCTGGGGGGCAGGAGCTGCCCAAAGTTGCCCCAATGTAAGTCAATGGAATTTTTTTCAAAATTTTTTGGTCGCAGAGCCACAAATGAGGCGTCAAATCGTGCGGATTATTTGTGAATGGTGTGCTATGACTTTTATAAGCGATCGGGGGTACGGTGTTTGCCCCAGGGGCAAAAAATTGGGCAAAAAATCCCATTGACTTAACATTGCGCCGAACTTTGACGAGTCATAGCTCAGAGCGAGGATTTCGCAGAGACGTGTGATTTACCACATTTGAAGAGGCTGACAGGCTCTGTGAGAACATACCTCACAATGGGGTAAAAGTTGCACCCCTGGGGGGCAGGAGCTGCCCAAAGTTGCCCCAATGTTAAGTCTATTGTTGATTTTGTATTGAACATAATTCTGGATCACAGTGTCTTAGAGACAAGGGGGCGGGCTCATTTTACTCAGACGACCAATCAGTCTCTCAGGATCATTGTGAAGCTATCAAGCCATGCCCTAGCAACCATTTAGAGCACCTTAGCAACAACTCCCATAGACTTCCATTGAAAGAGATCAAAGGGATATCTCCGGACTGAATTATCATAGAAACACGAGGGTGGTCTCGTTTGACTTGGGGCAGTAAAAAAGCCAATCAGGAATCCCCTGAACACTTCCTAGCCCCTCCCTAGCAACCATTTTCGAGCACCTTAGCAACCAAAATCCAAAGAGAGATATCTTCCATTCTGAATGTCACAGAGGCATGGGAGTTGGTTTATATCATTCATACTGACAAGCAGCCTTTGGAGATTCATCATTGGCAGCTGCCAAGCCACTCCCTAGCAACAATTTAGAGCACCCTAGCAACCACATTTATTGATTTCAATTACAGTAAGATATCTTCAGATCAGAATGTCCTAGAGACATGATAGTTGCTTTGTTTTAATTGGGTGAGTAATCAGTCTTCATCTTTCATCATGTGAACTACTTAGCCACGCCCTAGCAACCATTTAAAGCACCCTAGCAACAAAACACCATTGACATCCATTCAAAATAACTAAGATGTGTATCTTAGGATCAGAATGTCGTAGAGACTTCCGGTTTGACTTTTTTCACTCAGGATGGAAAGTAGACTTGATAAATATCACCCTGGTAACTGCCTAGCAACCAAGAAACAAATCACATATCTCTGCACAAGAAAATCACAGAGACTTCCGGGTTGACTTATTTCACTCAGGATGGAAAGGAGCATTGTTGGCTGTCACCTTGGTAACTGCCTAGCAACCAGATGGGGTTACCCTAGCAACCAAGAAACAAATCACATATCTCTGCACAAGAAAATCACAGAGACTTCCGGGTTGACTTATTTCACTCAGGATGGCAAGGAGCATTGTTGGCTGTCACCTTGGTAACTGCGTAGCAACCAGATGGGGTTACCCTAGCAACCAAGAAACAAATCACATATCTCTGCACAAGAAAATCACAGAGACTTCCGGGTTGACTTATTTCACTCAGGATGGCAAGGAGCATTGTTGCCTGTCACCTTGGTAACTGCCTAGCAACCAGATGGGGTTACCCTAGCAACCAAGAAACAAATCACATATCTCTGCACAAGAAAATCACAGACTTCCGGGTTGACTTATTTCATTTAGGATGGCAAGGAGCATTGTTGGCTTGCCCCTTGGTAACTGCCTAGCAACCAGATGGGGTTACCCTAGCAACCAAGTAACAAATCACATATCTCTGTACTAGAAAATCGTAGAGACTTCCGGGTTGACTTATTTTACTCAGGATGGCAAGTAGCGTTGGTGGCTGTCACCTTAGTAACTGCATATCAACCAGATGGGTTTCCCTAGCAACCATGGAACAACACCTATATCTCTGCACCAGAACATCCTACTGTCATGGGGGTGGCCTCTTTCAACTTTGGGCAGTAGGTGGGACATTGTGGTAAGAAATTTTGCCACGGCAAGCACCACTCACATTTTCTTCAGGAAATGTACATTCTAGTTTTTCTTCTTCTTCTTCTTCTTCTTCTTCTTCTTCCGTACAAAACTTCGGCACCTAACTCGTCCCGCACCTTTTGGCGTAGACCCATGAATGAGGTGTCAAATCGTGCGGCTCATTGAGGAGAGGTGTGCTATGACTTTTATAAGCGATCGGGGGTACGGTGTTTGCCCCAGGGGCAAAAAATTGGGCAAAAAATCCCATTGACTTAACATTGCGCCGAACTTTGACGAGTCATAGCTCAAAGCGAGGATTTCGCAGAGACATGTGATTTACCACATTTGAAGAGGATGACAGGCTCTGTGAGAACATACCTCACAATGGGGTAAAAGTTGCACCCCTGGAAGGCAGGAGCTGCCCAAAGTTGCCCCAATGTAAGTCAATGGAATTTTTTTCAAAATTTTTTGGTCGAAAACCCACAAATGAGGCGTCAAATCGTGCGGATTATTTGGGAATGGTGTCCTATGACTTTTATAATCGATCGGGGGTACGGTGATTGCCCCAGGGGCAAAAAATTGGGCAAAAAATCCCATTGACTTAACATTGCGCCGAACTTTGACGAGTCATAGCTCAGATCGAGGATTTCACAGAGACGTGTGATTAACCACATTTGAAGAGGCTGACAGGCTCTGTGAGAAAATACCTCACAATGGGGTAAAAGTTGCACCCCTGGGGGGCATGAGCTGCCCAAAGTTGCCCCAATGTTAAGTCTATGGTAGATTTTGTATTGAACATAACTCTGGATCACAGTGTCTTAGAGACAAGGGGACGGGCTCATTTTACTCAGATGACCAATCAGTCTCTCAGGATCATTGTGAAGCTATCAAGCCACGCCCTAGCAACCATTTAGAGCACCTTAGCAACAACTCCCATAGACTTCCATTGAAAGAGATCAAAGGGATATCTCCGGACTGAATTATCATAGAAACACGAGGGTGGTCTCGTTTGACTTGGGGCAGTAAAACAGCCAATCATGAATCCCCTCAACACTTCCTAGCCCCTCCCTAGCAACCATTTTCGAGCACCTTAGCAACCAAAATCCAAAGAGAGATATCTTCCATTCTGAATGTCACAGAGGCATGGGAGTTGGTTTGTATCATTCATACTGACAAGCAGCCATTGGATATTCATCATTGGCAGCTGCCAAGCCACTCCCTAGCAACAATTTGGAGCACCCTAGCAACCACATTTATTGATTTCAATTGAAGTAAGATATCTTCAGATCAGAATGTCCTAGAGACATGATAGTTGCTTTGTTTGAATTGGGTGAGTAATCAGTCTTCATCTTTCATCATGTGAACTACTTAGCCACGCCCTAGCAACCATTTAAAGCACCCTAGCAACAAAACACCATTGACATCCATTCAATATCACTAAGATGTGTATCTTAGGATCAGAATGTCGTAGAGACTTCCGGGTTGACTTATTTCACTCAGGATGGCATGGAGCATTGTTTGCTGTCACCTTGGTAACTGCCTAGCAACCAGATGGGGTTACCCTAGCAACCAAGAAATAAATCACATATCTCTGCACAAGAAAATCACAGAGACTTCCGGGTTGACTTATTTCACTCAGGATGGCAAGGAGCATTGTTGCCTGTCACCTTGGTAACTGCCTAGCAACCAGATGGGGTTACCCTAGCAACCAAGAAACAAATCACACATCTCTGCACAAGAAAATCACAGAGATTACCGGGTTGACTTATTTCACTCAGGATGGCAAGGAGCATTGTTGGCTGTCACCTTGGTAACTGCCTAGCAACCAGATGGGGTTACCCTAGCAACCAATTAACAAATCACGTATCTCTGAACCAGAAAATCGTAGAGATTCCAGGTTGACTTATTTCAGTCAGGATGGCAAGGAGCATTCTTGGCTGTCACCTTGGTAACTGCCTAGCAACCAGATGGGGTTACCCTAGCAACCAAGAAACAAATCACATATCTCTGTACTAGAAAATCACAGAGACTTCCGGGTTGACTTATTTCAGTCAGGATGGCAAGGAGCATTGTTGCCTGTCACCTTGGTAACTGCCTAGTAACCAGATGGGGTTACCCTAGCAACCAATAAACAAATCACATATCGCTGCACAAGAAAATCACAGAGACTTCCGGGTTGACTTATTTCACTCAGGAGAGCAAGGAGCATTGTTGGCTGTCACCTTGGTAACTGCCTAGCAACCAGATGGGGTTACCCTAGCAACCAAGAAACAAATCACATATCTCTGTACTACAAAATCGTAGAGACTTCCGGATTGACTTATTTTACTCAGGATGGTAAGTAGCATTGGTGGCTGTCACCTTAGTAACTGCATATCAACCAGATGGGTTTCCCTAGCAACCATGGAACAACACCAATATCTCTGCACCAGAACATCCTACTGTCATGGGGGTGGCCTCTTTCAACTTTGGGCAGTAGGTGGGACATTGTGGTAAGAAATTTTGCCACGGCAAGCACCACTCACATTTTCTTCAGGAAATGTACATTCTAGTTAGTGGTGCTTGCCATAGGCAAAGCATCACTATTGTTCTCTTGCATACTTATTATTAGGTTGGCTTGAGAAAGCCAACTTACTGAAATCCTATTTAAACTTATTATTAGGTTGGCTTGAGAAAGCCAACTTACTGAAATCCTATTTAAACTTATTATTATTATTATTATTATTCTGAGACTAAATTTCTAAATGTAACTCCTCCTAGAGCTTTTAAGCTACATGCACCAAACTCGGCACAGACCTTCAGACTAATCCCGAATAGTGTGCTATATCTTTTCTAACTGATCGGACTTACGGTTTTCCTAAAAATGACGATCAAAACTCGGAAAAACTCCCATTGATTAACATTGCGGAATGTTCAGAAATTTAAATCCCAACTGCCGTTTTCACACACACAGACAAAAAAGGGCCTGTCAGCCCTGCGTCTCTCCCTCTCTCTCTCCCTCAGAGGATTTCTTTTATCAAGCAGCCAATAAGTAATGACCTAAAATCTTCATAGCCACAGTATAGTAGCTTCCAGGTTGACTTGATTCACTCAGTATGGAAAGGAGGCTTGATAAGTATCACCCTGGTAACTGCCTAGCAACCAGACAGGGTTACCCTAGCAACCAAATAACAAATCACATATTTCTGCACCAGAAAATCATACAGACTTCCTGTTTCACTTATTTCACTCAGGATGGAAAGTAGCCTTGATATGTATCACTCTGGTAACTGCCTAGCAACCAGATGGGGTTACCCTAGCAACCAAGTAACAAATCACATATCTCTGCACCAGAAAATCGTAGTGACTTCCTGTTTCACTTAATTCACTCAAGATGGAAAGTAGCCTTGATATGTATCACTCTGGTAACTGCCTAGCAACCAGATGTGATTACCCTAGCAACCAAGTAACAAATCACATATCTCTGCAACAGAAAATCAGAGAGACTTCCGGGTTGACTTATTTCACTCAGGATGGAAAGTAGCCTTGATATGTATCACTCGGGTAACTGCCTAGCAACCAGATGTGATTACCCTAGCAACCAAGTAACAAATCACATATCTCTGCAACAGAAAATCAGAGAGACTTCCGGGTTGACTTATTTCACTCAGGATGGAAAGTAGCCTTGATATGTATCACTCTGGTAACTGCCTAGCAACCAGATGTGATTACCCTAGCAACCAAGTAACAAATCACATATCTCTGCAACAGAAAATCATAGAGACTTCCGGGTTGACTTTATTCACTCAGGATGGAAAGTAGCCTTGATATGTATCACTCTGGTAACTGCCTAGCAACCAGACGGGGATACCCTAGCAACCAAGTAACAAATCACATATCTCTGCACCAGAAAATCATAGAGACTACCTGTTTCACTTATTTCACTCAGGATGGAAAGTAGCCTTGATATGTATCACTCTGGTAACTGCATAGCAACCAGACAGGGTTACCTTAGCAACCAAGTAACAAATCACATATCTTTGAACCAGAACATCGTAGAGACTTAGGGGTTGACATATTTCACACAGGATTGCAAGGAGCCTTATGAGTATCACTTTGGTAACTGCCTAGCAACCAGATGTGTTTACCCTAGCAACCAAGTAACAAATCACATATCTCTGCACCAGAAAATCATAGAGACTTCCTGTTTCACTTATTTCACTCAGGATGGAAAGTAGCCTTGATATGTATCCCTCTGGTAACTGCCTAGCAACCAGATGCGGTTACCCTAGCAACCAAGTAACAAATCACATATCTTTGAACCAGAACATCGTAGAGACTTAGGGGTTGACATATTTCACACAGGATTTCAAGGAGCCTTATGAGTATCACCTTAGTAACTGCCTAGCAACCAGATGGGGTTACCCTAGCAACCAACTAACAAATCACATATCTCTGCACCAGAAAATCGTAGAGACTTCCGGGTTGACATAATTCACTCAGGATGGAAAGGAGGCTTGATAAGTATCACTCTGGTAACTGCTTAGCAACGATAAGGGCTTACTCTAGCAACCAAGTAACAAATCACATAACTCTGCACCAGAAAATCGTAGAGACTTCCTGTTTCACTTATTTTACTCAAGATGGAAAGTAGCCTTGATATATATCACTCTGGTAACTGCCTATCAACCAGATATGGTTACCCTAGCAACCAAGTAACAAATCACATATCTATGCAACAGAAAATCATAGAGACTTCCGGGTTGACTTTATTCACTCAGAATGAAAAGGAGGCTTGATAAGGATCACCCTGGAAACTGCCTAGCAACCAGATTGGGTTACCCTAGCAACCAAGTAAAAAATGATATATCTATCTGTCTATCTATCTATCTATCTATCTATTTATCTATCTATCTATCTATCTTTCTGATGATCAATATCTATCTATCTATCTATCTATCTGAGGGTCAATATCTATCTATCTATATCTCAGGGTCAATGACTATCTGTCTATCTATATATGTGACGGTCAATATCTATCTATCTATCTATCTAAGGGTCAATGACTATCTATCTATCTATCTATCTATCTATCTGAGGGTCAATATCTATCTATCTATCTATCTATCTAACTATCTGTGGGTCAATAACTATCTATCTATCTATCTATCTGTGGTTCATACTCTATCTATCTATATCTCAGGGTCAATGACTATCTATCTATCTATATATCTGACGGTCAATATCTATCTATCTATCTAATGGTCAATGACTATCAATCTATCTTTCTATCTTTATATCTTTCTATCTATCTATCTATCTATCTATCTATCTGAGGGTCAATATCTATCTATCTATCTGAGGATCAATATCTATCTATCTATCTATCTATCTATCTATCTATCTAATGGTCAATATCTATCTATCTATCTATCTATCTATCTATCTATCTATATATCTATCTGATGGTCAATAACTATCTATCTATCTATCTATCTATCTATCTATCTATCTATCTATCTATCTGATGGTCAATAACTATCTATCTATCTATCTATCTATCTGAGGGTCAATAACTATCTATCTATCTATCTATCTATCTATCTATCTATCTATCTATCTATCTGTGGTTCATACTCTATCTATCTATATCTCAGGGTCAATGACTATCTATCTATCTATTTATCTGACGGTCAATATCTATCTATCTATCTAAGGGTCAATGACTATCAATCTATCTTTCTATCTTTCTATCTATCTATCTATCTATCTGAGGGTCAATATCTATCTATCTATCTGAGGATCAATATCTATCTATCTATCTATCTATCTATCTATCTATCTATCTAATGGTCAATATCTATCTATCTATCTATCTATCTATCTGATGGTCAATAACTATCTATCTATCTATCTATCTATCTATCTATCTATCTATCTATCTGATGGTCAATAACTATCTATCTATCTATCTATCTATCTGAGGGTCAATATCTATCTATCTATCTATCTATCTATCTATCTATCTATCATCTATCTATCTATCTATCTATCTATCTGAGGGTCAATATCTATCTATCTATCTATCTATCTATCTATCTATCTGAGGGTCAATATCTATCTATCTATCTATCTATCTATCTATTTGATAGACTGAATGGTTTTATAATCTCTAAACTTTGAACTTTGAAAACTACTACTTATAATTACATCAAATTAGAAACCGTAAATCTTCAAACTTTTACAACTACTTCAAACTTTATGCTAGGCTTTCTCAAGCCAACCTAAAGTTTGTACTCAAACTTTTTAATCTAGTTAGGTTGGCTTGAGAAAGCCAACTTACTGAAATCCTATTTAAACTTATTATTATTATTATTATTATTCTGAGACTAAATTTCTAAATCTAACTCCTCCTAGAGCTTTTAAGCTACATGCACCAAACTCGGCACAGACCTTCAGACTAATCCCGAATAGTGTGCTATATCTTTTCTAACTGATCGGACTTACGGTTTTCCTAAAAATGACGATCAAATCTCGGAAAAACTCCCATTGACTTAACATTGCGGAATGTTCAGAAATTTAAATCCCAACTGACATTTTCACACACACAGACAAAAAAAGGGCCTGTCAGCCCTGCGTCTCTCCCTCTCTCTCTCCCTCAGAGGATTTATTTTATCAAGCAGCCAATAAGTAATGACCTAAAATCTTCATAGCCACAGTATAGTAGCTTCCAGGTTTACTTGATTCACTCAGTATGGAAAGGAGGCTTGACAAGTATCACCCTAGTAACCGCATAGCAACCAGACAGGGTTACCCTAGCAACCAAGTAACAAATCACATATCTTTGCACCAGAAAATCGTAGAGACTTCCTGTTTCACTTATTTCACTCAGGATGGAAAGGAGGCTTGATATGTATCACTCTGGTAACTGCCTAGCAACCAGATGTGGTTACCCTAGCAACCAAGTAACAAATCACATATCTTTGAACCAGAACATTGTAGAGACTTAGGGGTTGACATATTTCACACAGGATTGCAAGGGGCCTTATGAGTATCACCTTGGTAACTGCCTAGCAACCAGATGGGGTTACCCTAGCAACCAACTTACAAATCACATATCTCTGCACCAGAAAATCGTAGAGACTTCCTGTTTCACATATTTCACTCAGGATTGCAAGGAGCCTTGATATGTATCACCCTGGTAACTGCATAGCAACCAGACAGGGTTACCCTAGCAACCAAGTAACAAATCACATATCTTTGAACCAGAACATCGTAGAGACTTAGGGGTTGACATATTTCACTCAGATTTGCAAGGAGCCTTATGAGTATCACTTTGGTAACTGCCTAGCAACCAGATGGGGTTACCCTAGCAACCAAGTAACAAATCACATATCTCTGCACCAGAAAATCGTAGAGACTTCCTGTTTCACATATTTCACTCAGGATTGCAAGGAGCCTTGATATGTATCACTCTGGTAACTGCATAGCAACCAGACAGGGTTACCCTAGCAACCAAGTAACAAATAACATATCTTTGAACCAGAACATCGTAGAGACTTAGGGGTTGACATATTTCACACAGGATTGCAAGGAGCCTTATGAGTATCACTTTGGTAACTGCCTAGCAACCAGATGGGTTTACCCTAGCAACCAAGTAACAAATCACATATCTCTGCACCAGAAAATCGTAGAGACTTCCTGTTTCACTTATTTCACTCAGGATAGCAAGCAGTCTTGAAAAGTATCACTCTGGTAACTGCCTAGCAACGACAAGGGCTTACCCTAGCAACCAAGTAACAAATCACATAACTCTGCACCAGAAAATCGTAGAGACTTCCTGTTTCACTTATTTCGATCAGGATGAAAAGTAGCCTTGATATGTATCACTCTGGTAACTGCCTAGTAACCAGATGTGGTTACCCTAGCAACCAAGTAACTAATCACATATCTTTGAACCAGAACATGGTAGAGACTTAGGGGTTGACATATTTCACACAGGATTGCAAGGGGCCTTATGAGTATCACTTTGGTAACTGCCTAGCAACCAGATGTGGTTACCCTAGCAACCAAATAACAAATCACACATCTCTGCACCAGAAAATCATACAGACTTGCGGGTTGACTTTATTCACTCAGGATGGAAAGGAGGCTTGACAAGTTATCACCCTGGTAACTGCATAGCAACCAGACAGGGTTACCCTAGCAACCAAGTAATATGTCACATATCTTTGAACCAGAACTTCGTAGAGACTTAGGGGTTGACATATTTCACACAGGATTGCAAGGAGCCTTATGAGTATCACTTTGGTAACTGCCTAGCAACCAGATGGGGTTACCCTAGCAACCAAGTAAAAAATGATATATCTATCTGTCTGTCTATCTATCTATCTATCTATCTATCTTTCTGATGGTCAATATCTATCTATCTATCTATCTATCTATCTGAGGGTCAATATCTATCTATCTATCTATCTGCGGGTCAATAACTATCTATCTATCTATCTGTGGGTCATACTCTATCTATCTATATCTCAGGGTCAATGACTATCTGTCTATCTATATATCTGACGGTCAATATCTATCTATCTATCTATCTAAGAGTCAATGACTATCTATCTATCTATCTATCTATCTATCTATCTATCTATCTGAGGGTCAATATCTATCTATCTATCTATCTAACTATCTGCGGGTCAATAACTATCTATCTATCTATCTATCTGTGGTTCATACTCTATCTATCTATATCTCAGGGTCAATGACTATCTATCTATCTATATATCTGACGGTCAATATCTATCTATCTATCTAATGGTCAATGACTATCAATCTATCTTTCTATCTTTCTATCTATCTATCTATCTATCTGAGGGTCAATATCTATCTATCTATCTGAGGATCAATATCTATCTATCTATCTATCTATCTATCTATCTAATGGTCAATATCTATCTATCTATCTATCTATCTATCTATCTATCTATCTATCTATCTATCTATCTATCTATCTATCTATCTATCTGATGGTCAATAACTATCTATCTATCTATCTATCTATCTATCTGATGGTCAATAACTATCTATCTATCTATCTATCTATCTATCTGATGGTCAATAACTATCTATCTATCTATCAATCTATCTGAGGGTCAATATCTATCTATCTATCTATCTATCTATGGGTCATACTCTATCTATCTATCTATCTATCTATCTATCTATCTATCTATCTATCTATCTATCTATCCATCCATCTATCTGAGGGTCAATATCTATCTATCTATCTATCTATCTATCTAACTATCTGCGGGTCAATAACTATCTATCTATCTATCTGTGGGTCATACTCTATCTATCTATATCTCAGGGTCAATGACTATCTGTCTATTTATTTATCTGACGGTCAATATCTATCCATCTATCTAAGAGTCAATGACTATCTATCTATCTATCTATCTATCTGATGGTCAATATCTATCTATATATCTATCTAACTATCTGCGGGTCAATAACTATCTATCTATCTATCTATCTATCTATCTGTGGTTCATACTCTATCTATCTATATCTCAGGGTCAATGACTATCTATCTATCTATTTATCTGACGGTCAATATCTATCTATCTATCTAAGGGTCAATGACTATCAATCTATCTTTCTATCTTTCTATCTATCTATCTATCTATCTGAGGGTCAATATCTATCTATCTATCTGAGGATCAATATCTATCTATCTATCTATCTATCTATCTATCTAATGGTCAATATCTATCTATCTATCTATCTATCTATCTATCTATCTATCTATCTGAGGGTCAATATCTATCTATCTATCTATCTATCTATCTATCTATCTATCTATGGGTCATACTCTATCTATCTATCTATCTATCTATCTATCTATCTGAGGGTCAATATCTATCTATCTATCTATCTATCTGAGGGTCAATATCTATCTATCTATCTATCTAACTATCTGCGGGTCAATAACTATCTATCTATCTATCTGTGGGTCATAGTCTATCTATCTATATCTCAGGGTCAATGACTATCTGTCTATCTATATATCTGACGGTCAATATCTATCTATCTATCTAAGAGTCAATGACTATCTATCTATCTATCTATCTGATGGTCAATATCTATCTATCTATCTATCTAACTATCTGCGGGTCAATAACTATCTATCTATCTATCTATCTATCTGTGGTTCATACTCTATCTATCTATATCTCAGGGTCAATGACTATCTATCTATCTATTTATCTGACGGTCAATATCTATCTATCTATCTAAGGGTCAATGACTATCAATCTATCTTTCTATCTTTCTATCTTTCTATCTATCTATCTGAGGGTCAATATCTATCTATCTATCTGAGGATCAATATCTATCTATCTATCTATCTATCTATCTATCTATCTATCTGATGGTCAATAACTATCTATCTATCTATCTATCTATCTATCTATCTATCTATCTATCTGATGGTCAATAACTATCTATATATATATCTATCTATCTATCTATCTGAGGGTCAATATCTATCTATCTATCTATCTATCATCTATCTATCTATCTATCTATCTGAGGGTCAATATCTATCTATCTATCTATCTATCTGAGGGTCAATATCTATCTATCTATCTATCTATCTATCTATCTATCTATCTATCTATCTATTTGATAGACTGAATGGTTTTATAATCTCTAAACTTTGAACTTTGAAAACTACTACTTATAATTACATCAAATTAGAAACCGTAAATCTTCAAACTTTTACAACTACTTCAAACTTTATGCTAGGCTTTCTCAAGCCAACCTAAAGTTTGTACTCAAACTTTTTAATCTAGTTATTATTATTATTATTCTGAGACTAAATTTCTAAATGTAACTCCTCCTAGAGCTTTTAAGCTACATGCACCAAACTCGGCACAGACCTTCAGACTAATCCCGAATAGTGTGCTATATCTTTTCTAACTGATCGGACTTACGGTTTTCCTAAAAATGACGATCAAAACTCGGAAAAACTCCCATTGATTAACATTGCGGAATGTTCAGAAATTTAAATCCCAACTGACGTTTTCACACACACAGACGAAAAAGGGCCTGTCAGCCCTGCGTCTCTCCCTCTCTCTCTCCCTCAGAGGATTTCTTTTATCAAGCAGCCAATAAGTAATGACCTAAAATCTTCATAGCCACAGTATAGTAGCTTCCAGGTTGACTTGATTCACTCAGTATGGAAAGGAGGCTTGATAAGTATCACCCTGGTAACTGCATAGCAACCAGACAGGGTTACCCTAGCAACCAAATAACAAATCACATATTTCTGCACCAGAAAATCATACAGACTTCCTGTTTCACTTATTTCACTCAGGATGGAAAGTAGCCTTGATATGTATCACTCTGGTAACTGCCTAGCAACCAGATGGGGTTACCCTAGCAACCAAGTAACAAATCACATATCTCTGCACCAGAAAATCGTAGAGACTTCCTGTTACACTTATTTCACTCAGGATGGAAAGTAGCCTTGATATGTATCACTCTGGTAACTGCCTAGCAACCAGATGTGATTACCCTAGCAACCAAGTAACAAATCACATATCTCTGCAACAGAAAATCAGAGAGACTTCCGGGTTGACTTATTTCACTCAGGATGGAAAGTAGCCTTGATATGTATCACTCTGGTAACTGCCTAGCAACCAGATGTGATTACCCTAGCAACCAAGTAACAAATCACATATCTCTGCAACAGAAAATCATAGAGACTTCCGGGTTGACTTTATTCACTCAGGATGGAAAGTAGCCTTGATATGTATCACTCTGGTAACTGCCTAGCAACCAGACGGGGTTACCCTAGCAACCAAGTAACAAATCACATATATCTGCACCAGTATATCGTAGAGACTACCTGTTTCACTTATTTCACTCAGGATGGAAAGTAGCCTTGATATGTATCACTCTGGTAACTGCATAGCAACCAGACAGGGTTACCTTAGCAACCAAGTAACAAATCACATATCTTTGAACCAGAACATCGTAGAGACTTAGGGGTTGACATATTTCACACAGGATTGCAAGGAGCCTTATGAGTATCACTTTGGTAACTGCCTAGCAACCAGATGTGTTTACCCTAGCAACCAAGTAACAAGTCACATATCTCTGCACCAGAAAATCATAGAGACTTCCTGTTTCACTTATTTAACTCAGGATGGAAAGTAGCCTTGATATGTATCCCTCTGGTAACTGCCTAGCAACCAGATGCGGTTACCCTAGCAACCAAGTAACAAATCACATATCTCTGCACCAGAAAATCGTAGAGACTTCCGGGTTGACATAATTCACTCAGGATGGAAAGGAGGCTTGATAAGTATCACTCTGGTAACTGCCTAGCAACGACAAGGGCTTACCCTAGCAACCAAGTAACAAATCACATAACTCTGCACCAGAAAATCGTAGAGACTTCCTGTTTCACTTATTTTACTCAAGATGGAAAGTAGCCTTGATATATATCACTCTGGTAACTGCCTATCAACCAGATATGGTTACCCTAGCAACCAAGTAACAAATCACATATCTATGCAACAGAAAATCATAGAGACTTCCGGGTTGACTTTATTCACTCAGAATGAAAAGGAGGCTTGATAAGGATCACCCTGGAAACTGCCTAGCAACCAGATTGGGTTACCCTAGCAACCAAGTAAAAAATGATATATCTATCTATCTATCTATCTATCTATCTATCTATCTATCTATCTTTCTGATGGTCAATATCTATCTATCTATCTATCTATCTATCTGAGGGTCAATATCTATCTATCTATCTATCTATCTAACTATCTTCGGGTCAATAACTATCTATCTATCTATCTGTGGGTCATACTCTATCTATCTATATCTCAGGGTCAATGACTATCTGTCTATCTATATATCTGACGGTCAATATCTATCTATCTAAGGGTCAATGACAATCTATCTATCTATCTAGCTATCTGCGGGTCAATAACTATCTATCTATCTATCTGTGGTTCATACTCTATCTATCTATATCTCAGGGTCAATGACTATCTATCTATCTATATATCTGACGGTCAATATCTATCTATCTATCTTTCTATCTTTCTATCTATCTATCTGAGGGTCAATATCTATCTATCTATCTGAGGATCAATATCTATCTATCTATCTATCTATCTATCTAATGGTCAATATCTGTCTATCTATCTATCTATCTATCTATCTGATGGTCAATAACTATCTATCTATCTATCTATCTATCTATCTATCTATCTATCTATCTGATGGTCAATAACTATCTATCTATCTATCTATCTATGGGTCATACTCTATCTATCTATCTATCTATCTATCTATCTGAGGGTCAATATCTATCTATCTATCTATCTGAGGGTCAATATCTATCTATCTATCTATCTATCTATCTATCTATCTAATCTATTTGATAGACTGAATGGATTTATAATCTCTAAACTTTGAACTTTGAAAACTACTACTTATAATTACATCAAACTAGAAACCGTAAATCTTCAAACTTTTACAACTACTTCAAACTTTATGCTAGGCTTTCTCAAGCCAACCTAAAGTTTGTACTCAAACTTTTTAATCTAGTTATTATTATAATTATTATTATTTTTCCACACATAGTTTGGCGCGCTACTCCTCCCGCAGCTTTTGTCACAGACCTCTGAGTGAGGCATCAAATCGTGCGGCTCATTGAGGAGAGGTGTGCTATATCTTTTCTAAGCGATCGGGGGTACGGTGTTTGCCCCAGGGGCAAAAAATTGGGCAAAAAAATCCCATTGACTTAACATTGAGCCAAACTTTGACGAGTTATAGCTCAGAGCGAGGATTTCACAGAGACGTGTGATTTACCACATTTGAAGAGGCTGACAGGCTCTGTGAGAACATACCTCACAATGGGGTAAAAGTTTTACCCCTGGGGGGCAGGAGCTGCCCAAAGTTGCCCCAATGTAAGTCAATGGAATTTTTTGAAAAATTTTTTGCTCGCAGACCCACAAATGAGGCGTCAAATCGTGCAGATTATTTGGGAATGGTGTGCTATGGCTACTATAAGTGATCGGGGGTACGGTATTTGCCCCAGGGGCAAAAAATTGGGCAAAAAATCCCATTGACTTAACATTGAGCCGAACTTTGACGAGTTATAGCTCAGAGCGAGGATTTCACAGAGACGTGTGATTTACCACATTTGAAGAGGCTGACAGGCTCTGTGAGAACATACCTCACAATGGGGTAAAAGTTTTACCCCTGGGGGGCAGGAGCTGCCCAAATTTGCCCCAATGTTAAGTCTATGGTAGATTTTGTATTGAACATAACTCTGGATCACAGTGTCTTAGAGACAAGGGGGCGGGCTCATTTTACTCAGACGACCAATCAGTCTCTCAGGATCATTGTGAAGCTATCAAGCCACGCCCTAGCAACCATTTACAGTACCTTAGCAACAAGTCCCATAGACTTCCATTGAAAGAGATCAAAGGGATTTCTCTGGACTGAATTATCATAGAAACACGAGGGTGGTCTCGTTTGACTTGGGGCAGTAAAACAGCCAATCATGAATCCCCTCAACACTTCCTAGCCCCTCCCTAGCAACCATTTTCGAGCACCTTAGCAACCAAAATCCAAAGACAGATATCTTCCATTCTGAATGTCACAGAGGCATGGGAGTTGGTTTATATCATTCATACTGACAAGCAGCCTTTGGAGATTCATCATTGGCAGCTGCCAAGCCACTCCCTAGCAACAATTTAGGGCACCCTAGCAACAACATTTATTGATTTCAATTACAGTAAGATATCTTCACATCAGAATGTCCTAGAGACATGATAGTTGCTTTGTTTTCATTGGGTGAGTAATCAGTCTTCAGCTTTCATCAGGTGAACTACTTAGCCATGCCCTAGCAACCAATAAAAGCACCCTAGCAACAAAGAACCATTGACATCCATTCAAAATCACTAAGATGTCTATCTTAGGATCAGAATGACGTAGAGACTTCAGGGTTGACTTATTTTACTTAGGATGGAAAGTAGACTTGATAAATATC
The DNA here is from genome assembly GCA_032164185.1 of Moxostoma hubbsi. Taxonomy (NCBI): domain Eukaryota; kingdom Metazoa; phylum Chordata; class Actinopteri; order Cypriniformes; family Catostomidae; genus Moxostoma; species Moxostoma hubbsi. The sequence continues at coordinate 12,313,016 of JAVLUX010000001.1, forward strand.
ACCCTGGTAACTGCCTAGCAACCAAATGGGATTACCCTAGCAACCAAGAAACAAATCACATATCTCTGCACAAGAAAATCACAGAGACTTCTGGTTTGACTTATTTCACCCAGGATGGCAAGGAGCATTGTTGCCTGTCACCTTGGTAACTGCCTAGCAACCAGATGGGGTTTCCCTAGCAACCAAGAAACAAATCACATATCTCTGCACAAGAAAATCACAGAGACTTCCGGGTTGACTTATTTCACTCAGGATGGCAAGGAGCATTGTTGGCTGTCACCTTGGTAACTGCCTAGCAACCAGATGGGGTTACCCTAGCAACCAAGAAACAAATCACCTATCTCTGCACAAGAAAATCACAGAGACTTCCGGGTTGACTTATTTCACTCAGGATGGAATGTAGTCTTGATAAATATCACCCTGGTAACTGCCTAGCAACCAGATGGGGTTATCCTAGCAACCAAGTAACAAATCACATATCTATGTACTAGAAAATCACAGAGACTTCCGGGTTGACTTATTTCACTCAGGATGGCAAGGAGCATTGTTGGCTGTCACCTTGGTAACTGCCTAGCAACCAGATGGGGTTACCCTAGCAACCAATAAACAAATCACATATCTCTGCACAAGAAAATCACAGAGACTTCCGGGTTGACTTATTTCACTCAGGATGATAAGGTGCATTGTTGCCTGTCACCTTGGTAACTGCCTAGCAACCAGATGGGGTTAACCTAGCAACCAAGAAACAAATCACATATCTCTGCACAAGAAAATCACAGAGACTTCCGGGTTGACTTATTTCACTCAGGATGATAAGGTGCATTGTTGGCTGTCACCTTGGTAACTGCCTAGCAACCAGATGGGGTTACCCTAGCAACCATGGAACAACACCAATATCTCTGCACCAGAACATACTACTGTCATGGGGGTAGCGTCTTTCAACTTTGGGCAGTAGGTGGGATATTGTGGTAAGAAATTTTGCCACGGCAAGCACCACTCACATTTTCTTCAGGAAATGTACATTCTAGTTATAATTATTATTATTACACACACATAGTTTGGCGCGCTACTCCTCCCGCAGCTTTTGTCACAGACCCCTGAGTGAGGCATCAAATCGTGCGGCTCATTGAGGAGAGGTGTGCTATATCTTTTCTAAGCGATCGGGTGTACGATGTTCGAACAGCGGACGAAAAAGCGGCCAAAAAAGTCCCATTGACTTTACATTGCGGAATGTTCAGAAATTTAAATCCCAACTGACATTTTCACACACACAGACAAAAAAGGGCCTGTCAGCCCTGCGTCTCTCTCTCTCTCTCTCCCTCAGAGGATTTCTTTTATCAAGCAGCCAATAAAAATCTTCATAGCCACACCCTAAAACATGCTAAAAATGTGCTAGCATCATGCTAACATATGCTGGCATCACCTAGCGAAGTGCTAAAACATGCTATAAACGTGTTAGCAACATGCTAACACATGCTGGCATCGCCTAGCGAAGTGCTAAAACATGTTAAAAACGTGCTTGCAACATGCTAACACATGTTAGCATCGCCTAGCGAAGTGCAAAAACATGCTAAAAACGTGCTAGTATCATGCTAACACATGCTAGCTTCACCTAGCAAAGTGCTAAAACATGTTAAAACGTGCTAGCATTATGCTAATGCATGTTAGCATTGCTTAGGGGATTGCTAAAACATGTTAAAAACGTGCTAGCATCATGCTAACACATGTTAGCATTGCCAAACGAAGTGCTAAATCATGCTAAAAATGTGCTAGTATCATGCTAACACATGCTAGCTTCACCTAGCTAAGTGCTAAAACATTCTAAAAACGTGCTACCATCATGAAAAACACGTGTTAGCAACATTCTATGACCTTTATTTTAGTGCTTAGAAAGAAGTTAGAAAATGCTAAGCAGCTTTTGTCACAGACCCATGAATGAGGCGTCAAATCGTGCGGATTATTTGGGAATGGTGTGCTATGACTTTTATAAGCGATCGGGGGTACGGTGTTTGCCCCAGGGGCAAAAAATTGGGCAAAAAATCCCATTGACTTAACATTGAGCCGAACTTTGACGTGTCATAGCTCAGAGCGAGGATTTCGCAGAGACGTGTGATTTACCACATTTGAAGAGGCTGACAGGCTCTGTGAGAACATACCTCACAATGGGGTAAAAGTTGCACCCCTGGGGGGCAGGAGCTGCCCAAATTTGCCCCAATGTTAAGTCAATGGTATATTTTGTATTGAACATAACTCTGGATCACAGTGTCTTACAGACAAGGGGGTGGCCTCATTTTACTCAGACGACCAATCAGTCTCTCAGGATCATTGTGAAGCTATCAAGCCACGCCCTAGCAACCATTTACAGCAGCTTAGCAACAAGTCCCATAGACTTCCATTGAAAGAGATCAAAGGGATATCTCCGGACTGAATTATCATAGAAACACGAGGGTGGTCTCGTTTGACTTGGGGCAGTAAAACAGCCAATCATGAATCCCCTCAACACTTCCTAGCCCCTCCCTAGCAACCATTTTCGAGCACCTTAGCAACCAAAATCCAAAGAGAGATATCTTCCATTCTGAATGTCACAGAAGCATGGGAGTTGGTTTATATCATTCATACTGACAAGCAGCCTTTGGAGATTCATCATTGGCAGCTGCCAAGCCACTCCCTAGCAACAATTTAGAGCACCCTAGCAACCACATTTATTGATTTCAATTACAGTAAGATATCTTCACATCAGAATGTCCTAGAGACATGATAGTTGCTTTGTTTTCATTGCGTGAGTAATCAGTCTTCAGCTTTCATCATGTGAACTACTTAGCCAAACCCTAGCAACCATTTAAAGCACCCTAGCAACAAAGAACCATTGAAATCCATTCAAAATCACTAAGATGTGTATCTTAGGATCAGAATGTCGTAGAGACTTCCGGGTTGACTTATTTCACTCAGGATGGAAAGTAGACTTGATAAATATCACCCTGGTAACTGCATAGCAACCAGATGGGGATACCCTAGCAACCAAGTAAAAAATAACATATCTCTGTACAAGAAAATCACAGAGACTTCCGGGTTGACTTATTTCACTCAGGATGGCAAGGAGCATTGTTGCCTGTCACCTTGGTAACTGCCTAGCAACCAGATGGGGTTACCCTAGCAACCAAGAAACAAATCACATATCTCTGCACAAGAAAATCACAGACACTTCCGGGTTGACTTATTTCACTCAGGATGGCAAGGAGTATTGTTGCCTGTCACCTTGGTAACTGCTTAGCAACCAGATGGGGTTACCCTAGCAACCAAGAAACAAATCAAATATCTCTGCACAAGAAAATCACAGACACATCCGGGTTGACTTATTTCACTCAGGATGGCAAGGAGCATTGTTGCCTGTCACCTTGGTAACTGCCTAGCAACCAGATGGGGTTACCCTAGCAACCAAGAAAAAAATCAAATATCTCTGCACAAGAAAATCACAGAGACTTCCAGGTTGACTTATTTCACTCAGGATGGCAAGGAGCATTGTTGGCTGTCACCTTGGTAACTGCCTAGCAACCAGATGGGGTTACCCTAGCAACCAATAAACAAATCACATATCTCTGAACCAGAAAATTGCAGAGATTCCCGGTTGACTTATTTCACTCAGGATGGCAAGGAGCATTGTTGGCTGTCACCTTGGTAACTGCCTAGCAACCAGATGGGGTTACCCTAGCAACCAAGTAACAAATCATATATCTCTGAACCAGAAAATTGTAGTGATTCCGTGTTGACTTATTTCATTTAGGATGGCAAGGAGCATTGTTGGCTTGCCCCTTGGTAACTGCCTAGCAACCAGATGGCGTTACCTTAACAACCAAGTAACAAATCACATATCTCTGTACTAGAAAATCGTAGAGACTTCCGGGTTGACTTATTTTACTCAGGATGGCAAGTAGTGTTGGTGGCTGTCACCTTAATAACTGCATATCAACCAGATGGGTTTCCCTAGCAACCATGGAACAACACCAATATCTCTGAACCAGAACATCCTACTGTCATGGGGGTGGCCTCTTTCAAATTTGGGCAGTAGGTGGGACATTGTGGTAAGAAATTTTGCCACGGCAAGCACCACTCACATTTTCTTCAGGAAATGTACATTCTAGTTATTATTATAATAATAATTATTATTATTTTTCCACACAAAGTTTGGCGCGCTACTCCTCCTGCAGCTTTTGTCACAGACCCCTGAGTGAGGCATCAAATCGTGCGGCTCATTGAGGAGAGGTGTGCTATATCTTTTCTAAGCAATCGGGTGTACGATGTTCGAACAGCGGACGAAAAAGCGGCCAAAAAAGTCCCATTGACTTTACATTGCGGAATGTTCAGAAATTTAAATCCCAACTGACATTTTCACACACACAGACAAAAAAGGGCCTGTCAGCCCTGCGTCTCTCTCTCTCTCTCTCCCTCAGAGGATTTCTTTTATCAAGCAGCCAATAAAAATCTTCATAGCCACACCCTAAAACATGCTAAAAATGTGCTAGCATCATGCTAACATATGCTGGCATGACCTAGCGAAGTGCTAAAACATGCTATAAATGCATTAGCAACATGCTAATACATGCTGGCATTGCCTAGCGAAGTGCTAAAACATGCTAAAAACGTGCTGGCAACATGCTAACACATGTTGGCATCGCCTAGCGAAGTGCTAAAACATGCTAAAAACGTGCTAACAACATGCTAACACATGCTAGTATTGCCTAGCGAAGTGTTAAAACATGCTAAAAACGTGCTAGCATCATGCTAACACATTCTGGCATTGCCTAGCAAAGTGCTAAAACATGTTAAAACGTGATAGCATTATGCTAATACATGTTAGCATTGCTTAGGGGATTGCTAAAACATGTTAAAAACGTGCTAGCATCATGCTAACACATGTTAGCATCGCCTAGCGAAGTGCTAAAACATGATAAAAACGTGCTAGTATCATGCTAACACATGTTGGCATTGCCTAGCAAAGTGCTAAAACATGTTAAAACGTGCTAGCATTATGCTAATGCATGTTAGCATTGCTTAGGGGATTGCTAAAACATGTTAAAAACGTGCTAGCATCATGCTAACACATGTTAGCATTGCCAAACGAAGTGCTAAAACATGCTAAATACGTGTAATATCATGCTAACACATGCTAGCTTCACCTAGCTAAGTGCTAAAACATTCTAAAAATGTGCTACCATCATGAAAAACACGTGTTAGTAACATACTATGACCTTTATTTTAGTGCTTAGAAACAAGTTAGAAAAAGCTATTTGACGAGTTTTGCCACGGCAAGCACCACTCACATTTTCTTCAGGAAATGCACATTCTAGTTCTTCTTCTTCTTCCGTACAAAATTTCGGCGCCTAACTCGTCCCGCACCTTTTAGCGTAGACCCATGAATGAGGTGTCAAATCGTGCGGCTCATTGAGGAGAGGTGTTCTATGACTTTTATAAGCGATCGGGGGTACGGTGTTTGTCCCAGGGGCAAAAAATTGGGCAAAAAATCCCATTGACTTAACATTGAGCCGAACTTTGACGAGTCATAGCTCAGAGCGAGGATTTCGCAGAGACGTGTGATTTACCACATTTGAAGAGGCTGACAGGCTCTGTGAGAACATACCTCACAATGGGGTAAAAGTTGCACCCCTGGGGCGCAGGAGCTGCCCAAAGTTGCCCCAATGTAAGTCAATGGAATTTTTTTCAAAAATCTTTGGTCGCAGACCCACAAATGAGGCGTCAAATCGTGCGGATTATTTGGGAATGGTGTGCTATGACTTTTATAAGCGATTGGGGGTACGGTGATTGCCCCAGGGGCAAAAAATTGGGCAAAAAATCCCATTGACTTAACATTGCGCCGAAATTTGACGAGTCATAGCTCAGAGAGAGGATTTCACAGAGATGTGTGATTTACCACATTTGAAGAGGCTGACAGGCTCTGTGAGAACATACCTCACAATGGGGTAAAAGTTGCACCCCTGGGGGGGATGAGCTGCCCAAAGTTGCCCCAATGTTAAGTCTATGGTGTAGGACGGCCCATGAAATGGGATTTTGTATTGAACATAACTCTGGATCACAGTGTCTTAGAGACAAGGGGGAGGGCTCATTTCACTCAGACGACCAATCAGTCTCTCAGGATCATTGTGAAGCTATCAAGCCACGCCCTAGCAACCATTTAGAGCACCTTAGCAACAACTCCCAAAGACTTCCATTGAAAGAGATCAAAGGGATATCTCCGGACTGAATTATCAAAGAAACACGAGGCTGGTCTCATTTGACTTGGGGCAGTAAAACAGCCAATCATGAATCCCCTCAACACTTCCTAGCCCCTCCCTAGCAACCATTTTCGAGCACCTTAGCAACCAAAATCCAAAGAGAGATATCTTCCATTCTGAATGTCACAGAGGCATGGGAGTTGGTTTGTATCATTCATACTGACAAGCAGCCTTTGGAGATTCATCATTGGCAGCTGCCAAGCCACTCCCTAGTAACAATTTAGAGCACCCTAGCAACCACATTTATTGATTTCAATTACAGTAAGATATCTTCAGATCAGAATGTCCTAGAGACATGATAGTTGCTTTGTTTTAATTGGGTGAGTAATCAGTCTTCATCTTTCATCATGTGAACTACTTAGCCACGCCCTAGCAACCATTTAAAGCACCCTAGCAACAAAACACCATTGACATCCATTCAAAATCACTAAGATGTGTATCTTAGGATCAGAATGTCGTAGAGACTTCCGGGTTGACTTATTTCACTCAGGATGGAAAGTAGACTTGATAAATATCACCTTGGTAACTGCCTAGCAACCAGATGGGGTTACCCTAGCAACCAAGAAACAAATCACATATCTCTGCACAAGAAAATCACAGAGACTTCCGGGTTGACTTATTTCACTCAGGATGGCAAGGAGCATTGTTGGCTGTCACCTTGGTAACTGCCTAGCAACCAGATGGGGTTACCCTAGCAACCAATTAACAAATCACATATCTCTGAACCAGAAAATCGTAGAGATTCCGGGTTGACTTATTTCATTCAGGATGGCAAGGAGCATTGTTGGCTTGCCCCTTGTTTACTGCCTAGCAACCAGATGGGGTTACCCTAGCAACCAAGTAACAAATCACATATCTATGTACTAGAAAATTGTGGAGACTTCCGGGTTGACTTATTTTACTCAGGATGGCAAGTAGCGTTGGTGGCTGTCACCTTAGTAACTGCATATCAACCAGATGGTTTTCCCTAGCAACCATGGAACAACACCTATATCTCTGCACCAGAACATCCTACTGTCATGGGGGTGGCCTCTTTCAACTTTGGGCAGTAGGTGGGACATTGTGGTAAGAAATTTTGCCACGGCAAGCACCACTCACATTTTCTTCAGGAAATGTACATTCTAGTTAGTGGTGCTTGCAAAGCAACACTATTGTAATCTCACATACTTATTATTCTTCTTCTTCCGTACAAAACTTCGGCGTGTAACTCGTCTCACACCTTTTGGCGTAGACCCATGAATGAGGTGTCAAATCGTGCGGCTCATTGAGGAGAGGTGTGCTATGACTTTTATAAGCGATCGGGGGTACGGTGTTTGCCCCAGGGGCAAAAAATTGGGCAAAAAATCCCATTGACTTAACATTGAGCCGAACTTTGACGAGTCATAGCTCAGAGCGAGGATTTCGCAGAGACGTGTGATTTACCACATTTGAAGAGGCTGACAGGCTCTGTGAGAACATACCTCACAATGGGGTAAAAGTTGCACCCCTGGGGGGCAGGAGCTGCCCAAAGGTGCCCCAATGTAAGTCAATGGAATTTTTTAAAAAAAATTTTGGTCGCAGACCCACAAATGAGGCGTCAAATCGTGCGGATTATTTGGGAATGGTGTGCTATGACTTTTATAAGCGATCGGGGGTACGGTGATTGCCCCAGGGGCAAAAAATTGGGCAAAAAATCCCATTGACTTAACATTGCACCGAACTTTGACGAGTCATAGCTCAGAGCGAGGATTTCACAGAGACGTGTGATTTACCACATTTGAAGAGGCTGACAGGCTCTGTGAGAACATACCTCACAATGGGGTAAAAGTTGCACCCCTGGGGGGCATGAGCTGCCCAAATTTGCCCCAATGTTAAGTCTATGGTAGATTTTGTATTGAACATAACTCTGGATCACAGTGTCTTAGAGACAAGGGGGAGGGCTCATTTTACTCAGACGACCAATCAGTCTCTCAGGATCATTGTGAAGCTATCAAGCCACGCCCTAGCAACCATTTAGAGCACCTTAGCAACAACTCCCAAAGACTTCCATTGAAAGAGATCAAAGGGATATCTCCGGACTGAATTATCAAAGAAACACGAGGCTGGTCTCATTTGACTTGGGGCAGTAAAACAGCCAATCATGAATCCCCTCAACACTTCCTAGCCCCTCCCTAGCAACCATTTTCGAGCACCTTAGCAACCAAAATCCAAAGAGAGATATCTTCCATTCTGAATGTCACAGAGGCATGGGAGTTGGTTTATATCATTCATACTGACAAGCAGCCTTTGGAGATTCATCATTGGCAGCTGCCAAGCCACTCCCTAGCAACAATTTAGAGCACCCTAGCAACCACATTTATTGATTTCAATTACAGTAAGATATCTTCAGATCAGAATGTCCTAGAGACATGATAGTTGCTTTGTTTTAATTGGGTGAGTAATCAGTCTTCAGCTCTCATCATGTGAACTACTTAGCCACGCCCTAGCAACCATTTAAAGCACCCTAGCAACAAAACACCATTGACATCCATTCAAAATCACTAAGATGTGTATCTTAGGATCAGAATGTCGTAGAGACTTCCGGGTTGACTTATTTCACTCAGGATGGAAAGTAGACTTGATAAATATCACCCTGGTAACTGCTAAGCAACCAAATGGGGTTACCCTAGCAACCAAGAAACAAATCACATATCTCTGCACAAGAAAATCACAGAGACTTCCGGGTTGACTTATTTCACTTAGGATGGCAAGGAGCATTGTTTGCTGTCACCTTGGTAACTGCCTAGCAACCAGATGGGGTTACCCTAGCAACCAAGAAACAAATCACATATCTCTGCACAAGAAAATCACAGAGACTTCCGGGTTGACTTATTTCACTCAGGATGGCAAGGAGCACTGTTGGCTGTCACCTTGGTAACTGCCTTGCAACCAGATGGGGTTACCCTAGCAACCAATTAACAAATCACATATCTCTGAACCAGAAAATCGTAGAGATTCCGGGTTGACTTATTTCATTCAGGATGGCAAGGAGCATTGTTGGCTTGCCCCTTGTTTACTGCCTAGCAACCAGATGGGGTTACCCTAGCAACCAAGTAACAAATCACATATCTATGTACTAGAAAATTGTGGAGACTTCCGGGTTGACTTATTTTACTCAGGATGGCAAGTAGCGTTGGTGGCTGTCACCTTAGTAACTGCATATCAACCAGATGGTTTTCCCTAGCAACCATGGAACAACACCTATATCTCTGCACCAGAACATCCTACTGTCATGGGGGTGGCCTCTTTCAACTTTGGGCAGTAGGTGGGACATTGTGGTAAGAAATTTTGCCACGGCAAGCACCACTCACATTTTCTTCAGGAAATGTACATTCTAGTTAGTGGTGCTTGCAAAGCAACACTATTGTAATCTCACATACTTATTATTCTTCTTCTTCCGTACAAAACTTCGGCGTGTAACTCGTCTCACACCTTTTGGCGTAGACCCATGAATGAGGTGTCAAATCGTGCGGCTCATTGAGGAGAGGTGTGCTATGACTTTTATAAGCGATCGGGGGTACGGTGTTTGCCCCAGGGGCAAAAAATTGGGCAAAAAATCCCATTGACTTAACATTGAGCCGAACTTTGAAGAGTCATAGCTCAGAGCGAGGATTTCGCAGAGACGTGTGATTTACCACATTTGAAGAGGCTGACAGGCTCTGTGAGAACATACCTCACAATGGGGTAAAAGTTGCACTGCTGGGGGGCAGGAGCTGCCCAAAGTTGCCCCAATGTAAGTCAATGGAATTTTTTAAAAAAAATTTTGGTCGCAGACCCACAAATGAGGCGTCAAATCGTGCGGATTATTTGGGAATGGTGTGCTATGACTTTTATAAGCGATCGGGGGTACGGTGATTGCCCCAGGGGCAAAAAATTGGGCAAAAAATCCCATTGACTTAACATTGAGCCGAACTTTGAAGAGTCATAGCTCAGAGCGAGGATTTCGCAGAGACGTGTGATTTACCACATTTGAAGAGGCTGACAGGCTCTGTGAGAACATACCTCACAATGGGGTAAAAGTTGCACCCCTGGGGGGCATGAGCTGCCCAAATTTGCCCCAATGTTAAGTCTATGGTAGATTTTGTATTGAACATAACTCTGGATCACAGTGTCTTAGAGACAAGGGGGAGGGCTCATTTTACTCAGACGACCAATCAGTCTCTCAGGATCATTGTGAAGCTATCAAGCCACGCCCTAGCAACCATTTAGAGCACCTTAGCAACAACTCCCAAAGACTTCCATTGAAAGAGATCAAAGGGTTATCTCCGGACTGAATTATCAAAGAAACACGAGGCTGGTCTCATTTGACTTGGGGCAGTAAAACAGCCAATCATGAATCCCCTCAACACTTCCTAGCCCCTCCCTAGCAACCATTTTCGAGCACCTTAGCAACCAAAATCCAAAGAGAGATATCTTCCATTCTGAATGTCACAGAGGCATGGGAGTTGGTTTGTATCATTCATACTGACAAGCAGCCTTTGGAGATTCATCATTGGCAGCTGCCAAGCCACTCCCTAGCAACAATTTAGAGCACCCTAGCAACCACATTTATTGATTTCAATTACAGTAAGATATCTTCAGATCAGAATGTCCTAGAGACATGATAGTTGCTTTGTTTTAATTGGGTGAGTAATCAGTCTTCAGCTCTCATCATGTGAACTACTTAGCCACGCCCTAGCAACCATTTAAAGCACCCTAGCAACAAAACACCATTGACATCCATTCAAAATCACTAAGATGTGTATCTTAGGATCAGAATGTCGTAGAGACTTCCGGGTTGACTTATTTCACTCAGGATGGAAAGTAGACTTCATAAATATCACCTAGGTAACTGCCTAGCAACCAAATGGGGTTACCCTAGCAACCAAGAAACAAATCACATATCTCTGCACAAGAAAATCACAGAGACTTCCGGGTTGACTTATTTCACTTAGGATGGCAAGGAGCATTGTTTGCTGTCACCTTGTTAACTGCCTAGCAACCAGATGGGGTTACCCTAGCAACCAAGAATCAAATCACATATCTCTGAACCAGAAAATTGTAGAGATTCCGGGTTGACTTATTTCATTCAGGATGGCAAGAAGCATTGTTGGCTTCCCCCTTGTTAACTGCCTAGCAACCAGATGGGGTTGCCCTAGCAACCAAGTAACAAATCACATATCTCTGAACCAGAAAATTGTAGAGATTCTGGGTTGACATTTCATTCAGGACGGCAAGGAGCATTGTTGGCTTCCCCCTTGTTAACTGCCTAGCAACCAGATGGGGTTGCCCTAGCAACCAAGTAACAAATCACATATCTCTGTACTAAAAAATCGTAGAGACTTCCGGGTTGACTTATTTTACTCAGGATGGCAAGTAGCATTGGTGGCTGTCACCTTAGTAACTGCATATCAACCAGATAGGTTTCCCTAGCAACCACGGAACAACACCAATATCTCTGCACCAGAACATCCTACTGTCATGGGGGTGGCCTCTTTCAACTTTGGGCATTAGGTGGGACATTGTGGTAAGAAATTTTGCCACGGCAAGCACCACTCACATTTTCTTCAGGAAATGTACATTCTAGTTAGTGGTGCTTGCAAAGCAACACTATTGTAATCTCACATACTTATTAGTGGTGCTTGCAAAGCAACACTATTGTAATCTCACATACTTATTAGTGGTGCTTGCAAAGCAACACTATTGTAATCTCACATACTTATTATTTTTCTTTTTCTTCTTCTTCAGTACAAAACTTCGGCGCGTAACTCGTCCCACACCTTTTGGCGTAGACCAGTGGTCGGGAACCTATGGCTCGCGAGCCACACGTGGCTCTTTGGCAAAAATCATGTGGCTCGTCAGGTGTCTTACCATTTACCTACAAATTTAAGAGACATCTTATCAGTTTCCAGCAGGAGAACGCGGGTGGAATTGCAAAGTAAAATATAATCAATTTGTCTCTAATTTGTTGTACAGCCTACAAAAGTCAGTTTACAATAATACATTTCAGGGTTTCCGTTCATTGTGCATTTGCAGCGCTAAGCGCAAGTCTCACGACACCAATCCACAGCCAAAATCACTTGCGTTTCTATGGTAACCTCTCGCGCTCAATTTCAAACAGCTAGCTAGCTAGTTTGTGGAGATGGGGAAATGAAAGAATGTGGAGCATTGAATATTCCAAAGTTATTGGACTGAAACATACGGTTTTTGTTGAAAGTTCTGGTGTTCCGCCGTATGTTATTTGCGCACAACGTATTGCCTCATTTAAAAATATCTAATGTTTAGAGACATTTCGATACCCACCATGCAGTTTTTGCAGCAAAGTACCCGGTGGGCGAGAGCCGAAGGAAGGCGTGTGCGGAGCTCCAGCGTAAACTGCAAGCTGGCCAGCAGCAGCTGCAAACATGAGAATAGGGGAATCTGGAAGCCTGAATGCTGCCAGCTTTGCTGGCTCATTGGAGATTGTAAGACAAGGAAAACCTTTTACTGATGGAGGGTATGTAAAGTCATGCTTATTAAGTGTGGCACTTGAACTGTTTGCTGATTTCCCAAACAAGGAGAAAATCATTCAGAAAATATAAGACGTGCCCCTTTCAGCCCGAACTGTGCATGACCGTACTGTCATGATGGCGCGTGAGGTAGAGAGGGTACAGATCAATCATATAACTTTGGTAGATTTCTCTTGCACTGGACGAGTCTACAGACACTTGAAATATTGCAGAGCTTGCATTGTTGAGCGCTATGTGTCTGACGACAAAATACGTGAAGAAAGTCTGGCCAAAAAAAAATATATTTGTATTTTTTTAAATAATAGTAAAATACTAGTTTTTGCAAAGGCTCTTTCGAAAAAAATTATTAACAAAAAAATGGCTCTTTCATGAAAAAAGGTTCCCGACCCCTGGCGTAGACCCATGAATGAGGTGTCAAATCGTGCGGCTCATTGAGGAGAGGTGTGCTATGACTTTTATAAGCGATCGGGGGTACGGTGTTTGCCCCAGGGGCAAAAAATTGGGCAAAAAATCCCATTGACTTAACATTGAGCCGAACTTTGACGAGTCATAGCTCAGAGCGAGGATTTCGCAGAGACGTGTGATTTACCACATTTGAAGAGGCTGACAGGCTCTGTGAGAACATACCTCACAATGGGGTAAAAGTTGCACCCCTGGGGGGCAGGAGCTGCCCAAAGTTGCCCCAATGTTAAGTCTATGGTAGATTTTGTATTGAACATAACTCTGGATCACAGTGCCTTAGAGACAAGGGGGAGGGCTCATTTTACTCAGACGACCAATCAGTCTCTCAGGATCATTGTGAAGCTATCAAGCCACGCCCTAGCAACCATTTAGAGCACCTTAGCAACAACTCACAAAGACTTCCATTGAAAGAGATCAAAGGGATATCTCCGGACTGAATTATCAAAGAAACACGAGGCTGGTCTCATTTGACTTGGGGCAGTAAAACAGCCAATCATGAATCCCCTCAACACTTCCTAGCCCCTCCCTAGCAACCATTTTCGAGCACCTTAGCAACCAAAATCCAAAGAGAGATATCTTCCATTCTGAATGTCACAGAGGCATGGGAGTTGGTTTGTATCATTCATACTGACAAGCAGCCTTTGGAGATTCATCATTGGCAGCTGCCAAGCCACTCCCTAGTAACAATTTAGAGCACCCTAGCAACCACATTTATTGATTTCAATTACAGTAATATATCTTCAGATCAGAATGTCCTAGAGACATGATAGTTGCTTTGTTTTAATTGGGTGAGTAATCAGTCTTCATCTTTCATCATGTGAACTACTTAGCCACGCCCTAGCAACCATTTAAAGCACCCTAGCAACAAAACACCATTGACATCCATTCAAAATCACTAAGATGTGTATCTTAGGATCAGAATGTCGTAGAGACTTCCGGGTTGACTTATTTCACTCAGGATGGAAAGTAGACTTGATAAATATCACCCTGGTAACTGCTAAGCAACCAAATGGGGTTACCCTAGCAACCAAGAAACAAATCACATATCTCTGCACAAGAAAATCACAGAGACTTCCGGGTTGACTTATTTCACTTAGGATGGCAAGGAGCATTGTTTGCTGTCACCTTGGTAACTGCCTAGCAACCAGATGGGGTTACCCTAGCAACCAAGAAACAAATCACATATCTCTGCACAAGAAAATCACAGAGACTTCCGGGTTGACTTATTTCACTCAGGATGGCAAGGAGCATTGTTGGCTGTCACCTTGGTAACTGCCTAGCAACCAGATGGGGTTACCCTAGCAACCAATTAACAAATCACATATCTCTGAACCAGAAAATCGTAGAGATTCCGGGTTGACTTATTTCATTCAGGATGGCAAGGAGCATTGTTGGCTTGCCCCTTGTTTACTGCCTAGCAACCAGATGGGGTTACCCTAGCAACCAAGTAACAAATCACATATCTATGTACTAGAAAATTGTGGAGACTTCCGGGTTGACTTATTTTACTCAGGATGGCAAGTAGCGTTGGTGGCTGTCACCTTAGTAACTGCATATCAACCAGATGGTTTTCCCTAGCAACCATGGAACAACACCTATATCTCTGCACCAGAACATCCTACTGTCATGGGGGTGGCCTCTTTCAACTTTGGGCAGTAGGTGGGACATTGTGGTAAGAAATTTTGCCACGGCAAGCACCACTCACATTTTCTTCAGGAAATGTACATTCTAGTTAGTGGTGCTTGCAAAGCAACACTATTGTAATCTCACATACTTATTATTCTTCTTCTTCCGTACAAAACTTCGGCGTGTAACTCGTCTCACACCTTTTGGCGTAGACCCATGAATGAGGTGTCAAATCGTGCGGCTCATTGAGGAGAGGTGTGCTATGACTTTTATAAGCGATCGGGGGTACGGTGTTTGCCCCAGGGGCAAAAAATTGGGCAAAAAATCCCATTGACTTAACATTGAGCCGAAATTTGACGAGTCATAGCTCAGAGCGAGGATTTCGCAGAGACGTGTGATTTACCACATTTGAAGAGGCTGACAGGCTCTGTGAGAACATACCTCACAATGGGGTAAAAGTTGCACTGCTGGGGGGCAGGAGCTGCCCAAAGTTGCCCCAATGTAAGTCAATGGAATTTTTTTTAAACAATTTTGGTCGCAGACCCACAAATGAGGCGTCAAATCGTGCGGATTATTTGGGAATGGTGTGCTATGACTTTTATAAGCGATCGGGGGTACGGTGATTGCCCCAGGGGCAAAAAATTGGGCAAAAAATCCCATTGACTTAACATTGCGCCGAACTTTGACGAGTCATAGCTCAGAGCGAGGATTTCACAGAGACGTGTGATTTACCACATTTGAAGAGGCTGACAGGCTCTGTGAGAACATACCTCACAATGGGGTAAAAGTTGCACCCCTGGGGGGCATGAGCTGCCCAAATTTGCCCCAATGTTAAGTCTATGGTAGATTTTGTATTGAACATAACTCTGGATCACAGTGTCTTAGAGACAAGGGGGAGGGCTCATTTTACTCAGACGACCAATCAGTCTCTCAGGATCATTGTGAAGCTATCAAGCCACGCCCTAGCAACCATTTAGAGCACCTTAGCAACAACTCCCAAAGACTTCCATTGAAAGAGATCAAAGGGATATCTCCGGACTGAATTATCAAAGAAACACGAGGCTGGTCTCATTTGACTTGGGGCAGTAAAACAGCCAATCATGAATCCCCTCAACACTTCCTAGCCCCTCCCTAGCAACCATTTTCGAGCACCTTAGCAACCAAAATCCAAAGAGAGATATCTTACATTCTGAATGTCACAGAGGCATGGGAGTTGGTTTGTATCATTCATACTGACAAGCAGCCTTTGGAGATTCATCATTGGCAGCTGCCAAGCCACTCCCTAGTAACAATTTTGAGCACACTAGCAACAACATTTACTGATTTCAATCACAGTACGATATCTTCAGATCAGAATGTCCTAGAGACATGATAGTTGCTTTGTTTTAATTGGGTGAGTAATCAGTCTTCATCTTTCATCATGTGAACTACTTAGCCACGCCCTAGCAACCATTTAAAGCACCCTAGCAACAAAACACCATTGACATCCATTCAAAATCACTAAGATGTGTATCTTAGGATCAGAATGTCGTAGAGACTTCCGGGTTAACTTATTTCACTCAGGATGGAAAGTAGACTTGATAAATATCACCCTGGTAACTGCTAAGCAACCAAATGGGGTTACCCTAGCAACCAAGAAACAAATCACATATCTCTGCACAAGAAAATCACAGAGACTTCCGGGTTGACTTATTTCACTCAGGATGGCAAGGAGCATTGTTGGCTGTCACCTTGGTAACTGCCTAGCAACCAGATGGGGTTACCCTAGCAACCAAGAAACAAATCACATATCTCTGCACAAGAAAATCACAGAGACTTCCGGGTTGAATTATTTCACTCAGGATGGCAAGGAGCATTGTTGGCTGTCACCTTGGTAACTGCCTAGCAACCAGATGGGGTTACCCTAGCAACCAATTAACAAATCACATATCTCTGAACCAGAAAATCGTAGAGATTCCGGGTTGACTTATTTCATTCAGGATGGCAAGGAGCATTGTTGGCTTGCCCCTTGTTTACTGCCTAGCAACCAGATGGGGTTACCCTAGCAACCAAGTAACAAATCACATATCTATGTACTAGAAAATTGTAGAGACTTCCAGGTTGACTTATTTTACTCAGGATGGCAAGTAGCGTTGGTGGCTGTCACCTTAGTAACTGCATATCAACCAGATGGTTTTCCCTAGCAACCATGGAACAACACCTATATCTCTGCACCAGAACATCCTACTGTCATGGGGGTGGCCTCTTTCAACTTTGGGCAGTAGGTGGGACATTGTGGTAAGAAATTTTGCCACGGCAAGCACCACTCACATTTTCTTCAGGAAATGTACATTCTAGTTAGTGGTGCTTGCCATAGGCAAAGCATCACTATTGTTCTCTTGCATACTTATTAGGTTGGCTTGAGAAAGCCAACTTACTGAAATCCTATTTAAACTTATTATTATTATTATTATTATTCTGAGACTAAATTTCTAAATGTAACTCCTCCTAGAGCTTTTAAGCTACATGCACCAAACTCGGCACAGACCTTCAGACTAATCCCGAATAGTGTGCTATATCTTTTCTAACTGATCGGACTTACGGTTTTCCTAAAAATGACGATCAAAACTCGGAAAAACTCCCATTGACTTAACATTGCGGAATGTTCAGAAATTTAAATCTCAACTGACGTTTTCACACACACAGACAAAAAAGGGCCTGTCAGCCCTGCGTCTCTCCCTCTCTCTCTCCCTCAGAGGATTTCTTTTATCAAGCAGCCAATAAGTAATGACCTAAAATCTTCATAGCCACAATATAGTAGCTTCCAGGTTGACTTGATTCACTCAGTATGGAAAGGAGGCTTGATAAGTATCACCCTGGTAACTGCCTATCAACCAGATGGGGTTACCCTAGCAACCAAATAACAAATCACATATCTCTGCACCAGAAATTCATAGAGACTTCCTGTTTCACTTATTTCACTCAGGATGGAAAGTAGCCTTGATATGTATCACTCTGGTAACTGCCTAGCAACCAGATGTGATTACCCTAGCAACCAAGTAACAAATCACATATCTCTGCAACAGAAAATCAGAGAGACTTCCGGGTTGACTTATTTCACTCAGGATGGAAAGTAGCCTTGATATGTATCACTCTGGTAACTGCCTAGCAACCAGATGTGGTTACCCTAGCAACCAAGTAACAAATCACATATCTTTGAACCAGAACATCGTAGAGACTTAGGGGTTGACATATTTCACACAGGATTGCAAGGAGCCTTATGAGTATCACCTTGGTAACTGCCTAGCAACCAGATGGGGTTACCCTAGCAACCAACTAACAAATCATATATTTCTGCACCAGAAAATCGTAGAGACATCTGGGTTGACTTAATTCACTCAGGATGGAAAGGAGGCTTGATAAGTATCACCCTGGTAACTGCATAGCAACCAGACAGGGTTACCCTAGCAACCAAATAACAAATCACATATCTCAGCACCAGAAAATCATACAGACTTGCGGGTTGACTTTATTCACTCAGGATGGAAAGGAGGCTTGACAAGTTATCACCCTGGTAACTGCATAGCAACCAGACAGGGTTACCCTAGCAACCAAGTAATAAATCACATATCTTTGAACCAGAACTTCGTAGAGACTTAGGGGTTGACATATTTCACACCGGATTGCAAGGAGCTTTATGAGTATCACTTTGGTAACTGCCTAGCAACCAGATGGGGTTACCCTAGCAACCAAGTAACAAATCACATATATCTGCACTAGAAAATCGTAGAGACTTCCTGTTTCACTTATTTCACTCAGGATGGAAAGTAGCCTTGATATGTATCACTCTGGTAACTGCCTAGCAACCAGACGGGGTTACCCTAGCAACCAAGTAACAAATCACATATATCTGCACTAGAAAATCGTAGAGACTTCCTGTTTCACTTATTTCACTCAGGATGGAAAGTAGCCTTGATATGTATCACTCTGGTAACTGCCTAGCAACCAGATGTGATTACCCTAGCAACCAAGTAACAAATCACATATCTCTGCAACAGAAAATCTGAGAGACTTCCGGGTTGACTTATTTCACTCAGGATGGAAAGTAGCCTTGATATGTATCACTCTGGTAACTGCCTAGCAACCAGATGTGATTACCCTAGCAACCAAGTAACAAATCACATATCTCTGCAACAGAAAATCATAGAGACTTCCGGGTTGACTTGATTCACTCAGGATGGAAAGTAGCCTTGATATGTATCACTCTGGTAACTGCCTAGCAACCAGATGCGGTTACCCTAGCAACCAAGTAACAAATCACATATCTTTGAACCAGAACATCGTAGAGACTTAGGGTTTGACATATTTCACACAGGATTGCAAGGAGCCTTATGAGTATCACCTTAGTAACTGCCTAGCAACCAGATGGGGTTACCCTAGCAACCAACTAACAAATCACATATCTCTGCACCAGAAAATCGTAGAGACTTCCGGGTTGACATAATTCACTCAGGATGGAAAGGAGGCTTGATAAGTATCACTCTGGTAACTGCCTAGCAACGACAAGGGCTTACCCTAGCAACCAAGTAACAAATCACATATCTATGCAACAGAAAATCATAGAGACTTCCGGGTTGACTTTATTCACTCAGAATGAAAAGGAGGCTTGATAAGGATCACCCTGGAAACTGCCTAGCAACCAGATTGGGTTACCCTAGCAACCAAGTAAAAAATGATATATCTATCTGTCTATCTATCTATCTATTTATCTATCTATCTTTCTGATGGTCAATATCTATCTATCTATCTATCTATCTATCTGAGGGTCAATATCTATCTATCTATCTAACTATCTGCGTGTCAATAACTATCTATCTATCTATCTATCTGTGGGTCATACTCTATCTATCTATATCTCAGGGTCAATGACTATCTATCTCTCTATATATCTGACGGTCAATATCTATCTATCTAAGGGTCAATGACTATCTATCTATCTATCTATCTATCTATCTATCTATCTGAGGGTCAATATCTATCTATCTATCTATCTAACTATCTGCGGGTCAATAACTATCTATCTATCTATCTATCTATCTATGGTTCATACTCTATCTATCTATATCTCAGGGTCAATGACTATCTATCTATATATCTGATGGTCAATATCTATCTATCTATCTATCTAAGGGTCAATGACTATCAATCTATCTATCTATCTTTCTATCTATCTATCTATCTATCTGAGGGTCAATATCTATCTATCTATCTGAGGATCAATATCTATCTATCTAATCTATCTAACTATCTGCGGGTCAATAACTATCTATCTATCTATCTGTGGGTCATACTCTATCTATATCTCAGGGTCAATGACTATATATCTATCTATATATCTGACGGTCAATATCTATCTATCTATCTAAGGGTCAATGACTATCTATCTATCTATCTATTTATCTATCTATCTATCTATCTATCTATCTATCTATCTGAGGGTCAATATCTATCTATCTATCTATCTAACTATCTGCGGGTCAATAACTATCTATCTATCTATCTATCTGTGGTTCATACTCTATCTATCTATCTAAGGGTCAATGACTATCAATCTATCTATCTATCTTTCTATCTATCTATCTGAGGGTCAATATCTATCTATCTATCTGAGGATCAATATCTATCTATCTATCTCTCTATCTCTCTATCTGTCTATCTATCTATCTATCTCTCTATCTATCTATCTATCTATCTATCTATCTATCTATCTATCTGATGGTCAATAACTATCTATCTATCTATCTATCTATCTATCTGATGGTCAATAACTATCTATCTATCTATCTATCTATCTGATGGTCAATAACTATCTATCTATCTATCTATCTATCTGAGGGTCAATATCTATCTATCTATCTATCTATCTGCGGGTCAATAACTATCTATCTATCTATCTGTGGGTCATACTCTATCTATCTATATCTCAGGGTCAATGACTATCTATCTATCTATATATCTGACGGTCAATATCTATCTATCTATCTATCTATCTATCTATCTATGGTTCATACTCTATCTATCTATATCTCAGGGTCAATGACTATCTATCTATCTATATATCTGATGGTCAATATCTATCTATCTATCTATCTAAGGGTCAATGACTATCAATCTATCAATCTATCTATCTATCTGATGGTCAATAACTATCTATCTATCTATCTATCTATCTGATGGTCAATAACTATCTATCTATCTATCTATCTTTCTATCTATCTATCTGTGGGTCATACTCTATCTATCTATCTATCTATCTATCTGAGGGTCAATATCTATCTATCTATCTATCTATCTGTGGGTCATACTCTATCTATCTATCTATCTATCTATCTATCTATCTATCTATCTATCTATCTAATCTATTTGATAGACTGAATGGATTTATAATCTCTAAACTTTGAACTTTGAAAACTACTACTTATAATTACATCAAACTAGAAACCGTAAATCTTCAAACTTTTACAACTACTTCAAACTTTATGCTAGGCTTTCTCAAGCCAACCTAAAGTTTGTACTCAAACTTTTTAATCTAGTTAGGTTGGCTTGAGAAAGCCAACTTACTGAAATCCTATTTAAACTTATTATTATTATTATTATTATTCTGAGACTAAATTTCTAAATGTAACTCCTCCTAGAGCTTTTAAGCTACATGCACCAAACTCGGCACAGACCTTCAGACTAATCCCGAATAGTGTGCTATATCTTTTCTAACTGATCGGACTTACAGTTTTCCTAAAAATGACGATCAAAACTCGGAAAAACTCCCATTGATTAACATTGCGGAATGTTCAGAAATTTAAATCCCAACTGACGTTTTCACACACACAGACGAAAAAGGGCCTGTCAGCCCTGAGTCTCTCCATCTCTCTCTCCCTCAGAGGATTTCTTTTATCAAGCAGCCAATAAGTAATGACCTAAAATCTTCATAGCCACAGTATAGTAGCTTCCAGGTTGACTTGATTCACTCAGTATGGAAAGGAGGCTTGATAAGTATCACCCTGGTAACTGCATAGCAACCAGACAGGGATACCCTAGCAACCAAATAACAAATCACATATTTCTGCACCAGAAAATCATACAGACTTCCTGTTTCACTTATTTCACTCAGGATGGAAAGTAGCCTTGATATGTATCACTCTGGTAACTGCCTAGCAACCAGATGGGGTTACCCTAGCAACCAAGTAACAAATCACATATCTCTGCACCAGAAAATCGTAGTGACTTCCTGTTTCACTTATTTCACTCAAGATGGAAAGTAGCCTTGATATGTATCACTCTGGTAACTGCCTAGCAACCAGATGTGATTACCCTAGCAACCAAGTAACAAATCACATATCTCTGCAACAGAAAATCAGAGAGACTTCCGGGTTGACTTATTTCACTCAGGATGGAAAGTAGCCTTGATATGTATCACTCTGGTAACTGCCTAGCAACCAGATGTGATTACCCTAGCAACCAAGTAACAAATCACATATCTCTGCAACAGAAAATCAGAGAGACTTCCGGGTTGACTTATTTCACTCAGGATGGAAAGTAGCCTTGATATGTATCACTCTGGTAACTGCCTAGCAACCAGATGTGATTACCCTAGCAACCAAGTAACAAATCACATATCTCTGCACCAGAAAATCAGAGAGACTTCCGGGTTGACTTATTTCACTCAGGATGGAAAGTAGCCTTGATATGTATCACTCTGGTAACTGCCTAGCAACCAGATGTGATTACCCTAGCAACCAAGTAACAAATCACATATCTCTGCAACAGAAAATCATAGAGACTTCCGGGTTGACTTTATTCACTCAGGATGGAAAGTAGCCTTGATATGTATCACTCTGGTAACTGCCTAGCAACCAGACGGGGTTACCCTAGCAACCAAGTAACAAATCACATATCTCTGCACCAGAAAATCGTAGAGACTACCTGTTTCACTTATTTCACTCAGGATGGAAAGTAGCCTTGATATGTATCACTCTGGTAACTGCATAGCAACCAGACAGGGTTACCTTAGCAACCAAGTAACAAATCACATATCTTTGAACCAGAACATCGTAGAGACTTAGGGGTTGACATATTTCACACAGGATTGCAAGGAGCCTTATGAGTATCACTTTGGTAACTGCCAAGCAACCAGATGTGTTTACCCTAGCAACCAAGTAACAAATCACATATCTCTGCACCAGAAAATCATAGAGACTTCCTGTTTCACTTATTTCACTCAGGATGGAAAGTAGCCTTGATATGTATCACTCTGGTAACTGCATAGCAACCAGACAGGGTTACCTTAGCAACCAAGTAACAAATCACATATCTTTGAACCAGAACATCGTAGAGACTTAGGGGTTGACATATTTCACACAGGATTGCAAGGAGCCTTATGAGTATCACTTTGGTAACTGCCAAGCAACCAGATGTGTTTACCCTAGCAACCAAGTAACAAATCACATATCTCTGCACCAGAAAATCATAGAGACTTCCTGTTTCACTTATTTCACTCAGGATGGAAAGTAGCCTTGATATGTATCACTCTGGTAACTGCATAGCAACCAGACAGGGTTACCTTAGCAACCAAGTAACAAATCACATATCTTTGAACCAGAACATCGTAGAGACTTAGGGGTTGACATATTTCACACAGGATTGCAAGGAGCCTTATGAGAATCACTTTGGTAACTGCCTAGCAACCAGATGGGGTTACCCTAGCAACCAAGTAACAAATCACATATCTCTGCACCAGAAAATCGTAGAGACTTCCGGGTTGACATAATTCACTCAGGATGGAAAGGAGGCTTGATAAGTATCACTCTGGTAACTGCCTAGCAACGACAAGGGCTTACCCTAGCAACCAAGTAACAAATCACATATCTCTGCAACAGAAAATCGTAGAGACTTCCTGTTTCACTTATTTTACTCAAGATGGAAAGTAGCCTTGATATGTATCACTCTGGTAACTGCCTAGCAACCAAATGTGATTACCCTAGCAACCAAGTAACAAATCACATATATTTGAACCAGAACATCGTAGAGACTTCCTGTTTCACATATTTCACTCAGGATTGCAAGGAGCCTTATGAGTATCACTTTGGTAACTGCCTAGCAACCAGACGGGGTTACCCTAGCAACCAAGTAACAAATCACATATCTCTGCACCAGAAAATTGTAGAGAATTCCTGTTTCACTTATTTCACTCAGGATGGAAAGTAGCCTTGATATGTATCACTCTGGTAACTGCCTAGCAACCAGATGCGGTTACCCTAGCAACCAAGTAACAAATCACATATCTCTGCAACAGAAAATCGTAGAGACTTCCGGGTTGACATAATTCACTCAGGATGGAAAGGAGGCTTAATGAGTATCACCCTGGTAACTGCATAGCAACCAGATGGGGTTACCCTAGCAACCAAGTAACAAATAACATATCTCTTCACCAGAAAATCGTAGAGATTTCCTGTTTGAATTAATTCGCTCAGGATGGGAAGTAGCCTTGATATGTATCACTCTGGTAACTGCGTAGCAACCAGATATGGTTACCCTAGCAACCAAATAACAAATCACATATCTCTGCAACAGAAAATCGTGGAGACTTCCGGGTTGACTTTTTTCACTCAGCATGGAAAGGAGGCTTGATAAGTATCACCCTGGTAACTGCATAGCAACCAGATGTGGTTACCCTAGCAACCAAGTGAAAAATAATATATCTATCTCTCTATCTATCTATTTTTCTGAGGGTCAATATCTATCTATCTATCTATCTATCTGAGTGTCAATATCTATCTATCTATCTGAGGGTCAATAACTATCTATCTATCTGTCTATCTATCTGTGGGTCATACTCCTATCTATCTATCTATCTATCTATCTATCTATCGGTCAATGACTATCTATCTATCTATCTATCTATCTATCTATCTATCTATCTGAGGGTCAATATCTATCTATCTATCTATCTTAGGATCAATATCTATCTATCTATCTATCTATCTGAGGATCAATATCTATCTATCTATCTATCTGATGGTCAATATCTATCTATCTATCTAAGGGTCAATATCTATCTATCTATCTATCTGTGGGTCATACTCTATCTATCTATCTATATACCTATCTATCTATCTATCTATCTGAGGGTCAATATCTATCTATCTAACTAATCTATTTGATAGACTGAATGGTTTTATAATCTCTAAACTTTGAACTTTGAAAACTACTACTTATAATTACATCAAACTAAAAACCTTAAATCTTCAAACTTTTACAACTACTTCAAACTTTCATGCTAGGCTTTCTCAAGCCAACCTAAAGTTTGTACTCAAACTTTTTAATCTAGTTATTTTTATAATTATTATTATTTTTCCACACAAAGTTTGGCGCGCTACTCCTCCTGCAGCTTTTGTCACAGACCCCTGAGTGAGGCATCAAATCGTGCGGCTCATTGAGGAGAGGTGTGCTATATCTTTTCTAAGCGATCGGGTGTACGATGTTCGAACAGCGGACGAAAAAGCGGCCAAAAAAATCCCATTGACTTTACATTGCGGAATGTTCAGAAATTTAAATCCCAACTGACATTTTCACACACACAGACAAAAAAGGGCCTGTCAGCCCTGCGTCTCTCTCTCTCTCTCTCCCTCAGAGGATTTCTTTTATCAAGCAGCCAATAAAAATCTTCATAGCCACAACATAAAACATGTTAAAAATGTGCTAGAATCATGCTAACACATGCTGGCATCGCCTAGCGAAGTGCTAAAACATGCTAAAAACGTGCTAGCATTATGCTAATGCATGTTAGCATTGCTTAGGGGATTGCTAAAACATGTTAAAAATGTGCTAGCATCATGCTAACACATGTTAGCGTCGCCTAGCGAAGTGCTAAAACATGCTAAAAACGTGCTAGTATTATGCTAATGCATGTTAGCATTGCTTAGGGGATTGATAAAACATGTTAAAAATGTGCTAGCATCATGCTAACACATGTTAGCATCGCCTAGCGAAGTGCTAAAACATGCTAAAAACGTGCTAACAACATGCTAACACATGCTAGTAGTGCCTAGCAAAGTGTTAAAACATGCTAAAAACGTGCTAGCATCATGCTAACACATGCTGGCATTGCCTAGCAAAGTGCTAAAACATGTTAAAATGTGCTAGCATTATGCTAATGCATGTTAGCATTGCTTAGGGGATTGCTAAAACATGTTGAAAACATGCTAACATCATGTAAATACATGTTAGCATCGCCTAGCGAAGTGCTAAAACCTGCTAAAAACGTGGTAGTATCATGCTAACACATGCTAGCTTCACCTAGCAAACTGCTAAAATATGTTAAAACGTGCTAGCATTATGCTAATGCATGTTAGCATTGCTTAGGGGATTGCTAAAACATGTTAAAATGCTAGCATTATGCTAATGTATGTTAGCATTGCCAAACGAAGTGCTAAAACATGTTAAAAACGTGCTAGCAACATGTTAACACATACTAGTATCGCATAGCGAAGTACTAAAACATGCTAAAAATGTGCTAGCATCATGCTAACACATGCTGGCATCGCCTAGCGAAGTGCTAAAACATGCTAAAAACGTGCTAACAACATGCTAACACATGCTAGTATTGCCTAGCGAAGTGTTAAAACATGCTAAAAACGTGCTAGCATCATGCTAACACGTGCTGGCATTGCCTAGCAAAGTGCTAAAACATGTTAAAACGTGCTAGCATTATGCTAATGCATGTTAGCATTGCTTAGGGGATTGCTAAAACATGTTAAAAACGTGCTAGCATCATGCTAACACATGTTAGCATCGCCTAGCGAAGTGCTAAAACATGCTAAAAACGTGCTAGTATCATGCTAACACATGCTATCTTCACCTAGTGAAGTGCTAAAACATGTTAAAACGTGTTAGCATTATGCTAATGCATGTTAGCATTGCTTAGGGGATTATTAAAACATGTTAAAAACGTGCTAGCATCATGCTAACACATGTTAGCATTGCCAAACAAAGTGCTAAAACATGCTAAAACCGTGCTAGTATCATGCTAACACATGCTAGCTTCACCTAGCGAAGTGCTAAAACATTCTAAAAACGTGTTACCATCATGAAAAATACGTGTTAGCAACATTCTATGACCTTTATTTTTGTGCTTAGAAACAAGTTAGAAAATGCTATTTGACGAGTTTTGCCACGGCAAGCACCACTCATATTTTCTTCAGGAAATGTACATTCTAGTTCTTATTCTTATTTTTCCACACAAAGTTTGGCGCGCTACTCCTCCCGCAGCTTTTGTCACAGACCCCTGAGTGAGGCATCAAATCGTGCGGCTCATTGTGGAGAGGTGTGCTATATCTTTTCTAAGCGATCGAGGGTACGGTTTTTGCCCCAGGGGCAAAAAATTGGGCAAAAAATCCCATTGACTTAACATTGAGCCGAACTTTGACGAGTCATAGCTCAGAGTGAGGATTTTGCAGAGACGTGTGATTTACCACATTTGAAGAGGCTGACAGGCTCTGTGAGAACATACCTCACAATGGGGTAAAAGTTGTACCCCTGGGGGGCAGGAGCTGCCCAAAGTTGCCCCAATGTAAGTCAATGGAATTTTTTGCTAAATTTCTTGGTCGCAGACCCACAAATGAGGCGTCAAATCGTGCAGATTATTTGGAAATGGTGTGGTATGACTTTTATAAGCGATCAGGGGTACGGTGTTTGCCCCAGGGGCAAAACATTGGGCAAAAAATCCCATTGACTTAACATTGCGCCGAACTTTGACGAGTCATAGCTCAGAGTGAGGATTTTGCAGAGACGTGTGATTTACCACATTTGAAGAGGCTGACAGGCTCTGTGAGAACATACCTCACGATGGGGTAAAAGTTGCACCCCTGGGGGGCAGAAGCTGCCCAAATTTGCCCCAATGTTAAGTCTATGGTGTAGGACGGCCCATGAAATGTCATTTTGTATTGAACATAACTCTGGATCACAGTGTCTTAGAGACAAGGGGGTGGGCTTATTTTACTCAGACGACCAATCAGTCTCTCAGGATCATTGTGAAGCTATCAAGCCACGCCCTAGCAACCATTTAGAGCACCTTAGCAACAAGTCCCATAGACATCCACTGAAAGAGATCAAAGGGATATCTCCGGACTGAATTATCATAGAAACACAAGGGTGGTCTCGTTTGACTTGGGGCAGTAAAACAGCCAATCATGAATCCCCTCAACACTTCCTAGACCCTCCCTAGCAACCATTTTCGAGCACCTTAGCAACCTAAATCCAAATAGAGATATCTTCCATTCTGAATGTCACAGAAGCATGGGAGTTGGTTTATATCATTCATACTGACAAGCAGCCTTTGGAGATTCATCATTGGCAGCTGCCAAGCCACTCCCTAGTAACAATTTTGAGCACACTAGCAACAACATTTACTGATTTCAATCACAGTACGATATCTTCAGATCAGAATGTCCTAGAGACATGATAGTTGCTTTGTTTTAATTGGGTGAGTAATCAGTCTTCAGCTTTCATCATGTGAACTACTTAGCCACGCCCTAGCAACCATTTAAAGCACCCTAGCAACAAAACACCATTGACACCCATTCAAAATCACTAAGATGTGTATCTTAGGATCAGATTGTCGTAGAGACTTCCGGGTTGACTTATTTCACTCAGGATGGAAAGTAGACTTGATAAATATCACCCTGGTAACTCCCTAGCAACCAGAAGGGTTTACCATAGCAACCAAGTAACAATTCTCATATCTTTGCACTACAAAATGTTAGAGACTTCCGATTTGACATATTTCACTCAAGATGGCAAGGAGAATTGTTGGATGTTACTTTGGTAACTGCCTAGCAACCAAATGGGGTTACCCTAGCTACCAAGAAACAAATCACATATCTCTGAACCAGAAAATTGAAGAGATTCCGGGTTGACTTATTTCATTCAGGATGGAAAGGAGCATTGTTGGCTTGCCCCTTGTTAACTGCCTAGCAACCAGATGGGGTTACCCTAGCAACCAAGTAAAAAATCACATATCTCTGTACTACAAAATCGTAGAGACTTCCGGGTTGACTTATTTTACTCAGGATGGTAAGTAGCATTGGTGGCTGTCACCTTAGTAACTGCATATCAACAAGATGGGTTTCCCTAGCAACCATGGAACAACACCAATATCTCTGCACCAGAACATCCTACTGTCATGGGGGTGGCCTCTTTCAACTTTGGGCAGTAGGTGGGACATTGTGGTAAGAAATTTTGCCACGGCAAGCACCACTCACATTTTCTTCAGGAAATGTACATTCTAGTTAGGTTGGCTTGAGAAAGCCAACTTACTGAAATCCTATTTAAACTTATTATTAGGTTGGCTTGAGAAAGCCAACTTACTGAAATCCTATTTAAACTTATTATTAGGTTGGCTTGAGAAAGCCAACTTACTGAAATCCTATTTAAACTTATTATTATTATTATTAATATTATTATTATTCTGAGACTAAATTTCTAAATGTAACTCCTCCTAGAGCTTTTAAGCTACATGCACCAATCTCGGCACAGACCTTCAGACTAATCCCGAATAGTGTGCTATATCTTTTCTAACTGATCGGACTTACGGTTTTCCTAAAAATGACGATCAAAACTCGGAAAAACTCCCATTGATTAACATTGCGGAATGTTCAGAAATTTAAATCCCAACTGACGTTTTCACACACACAGACGAAAAAGGGCCTGTCAGCCCTGCGTCTCTCCTTCTCTCTCTCCCTCAGAGGATTTCTTTTATCAAGCAGCCAATAAGTAATGACCTAAAATCTTCATAGCCACAGTATAGTAGCTTCCAGGTTGACTTGATTCACTCAGTATGGAAAGGAGGCTTGATAAGTATCACCCTGGTAACTGCATAGCAACCAGACAGGGTTACCCTAGCAACCAAACAAATAATCACATATCTCTGCACCAGAAAATCATACAGACTTCCTGTTTCACTTATTTCACTCAGGATGGAAAGTAGCCTTGATATGTATCACTCTGGTAACTGCCTAGCAACCAGATGGGGTTACCCTAGCAACCAAGTAACAAATCACATATTTCTGCACCAGAAAATCGTAGTGACTTCCTGTTTCACTTATTTCACTCAAGATGGAAAGTAGCCTTGATATGTATCACTCTGGTAACTGCCTAGCAACCAGATGTGATTACCCTAGCAACCAAGTAACAAATCACATATCTCTGCAACAGAAAATCAGAGAGACTTCCGGGTTGACTTATTTCACTCAGGATGGAAAGTAGCCTTGATATGTATCACTCTGGTAACTGCCTAGCAACCAGATGTGATTACCCTAGCAACCAAGTAACAAATCACATATCTCTGCAACAGAAAATCAAAGAGACTTCCGGGTTGACTTATTTCACTCAGGATGGAAAGCAGCCTTGATATGTATCACTCTGGTAACTGCCTAGCAACCAGAAGTGATTACCCTAGCAACCAAGTAACAAATCACATATCTCTGCAACAGAAAATCATAGAGACTTCCGGGTTGACTTAATTCACTCAGGATGGAAAGTAGCCTTAATATGTATCACTCTGGTAACTGCCTAGCAACCAGACGGGGTTACCCTAACAACCAAGTAACAAATCACATATCTCTGCACCAGAAAATCGTAGAGACTACCTGTTTCACTTATTTCACTCAGGATGGAAAGTAGCCTTGATATGTATCACTCTGGTAACTGCATAGCAACCAGACAGGGTTACCTTAGCAACCAAGTAACAAATCACATATCTTTGAACCAGAACATCGTAGACACTTAGGTGTTGACATATTTCACACAGGATTGCAAGGAGCCTTATGAGTATCACTTTGGTAACTGCCTAGCAACCAGATGTGTTTACCCTAGCAACCAAGTAACAAATCACATATCTCTGCACCAGAAAATCATAGAGACTTCCTGTTTCACTTATTTCACTCAGGATGGAAAGTAGCCTTGATATGTATCCCTCTGGTAACTGCCTAGCAACCAGATGCGATTACCCTAGCAACCAAGTAACAAATCACATATCTTTGAACCAGAACATCGTAGAGACTTAGGGGTTAACATATTTCACACAGGATTGCAAGGAGCCTTGATATGTATCACTTTGGTAACTGCCTAGTAACCAGATGTGTTTACCCTAGCAACCAAGTAACAAGTCACATATCTCTGCACCAGAAAATCATAGAGACTTCCTGTTTCACTTATTTCACTCAAGATGCAAAGTAGCCTTGATATATATCACTCTGGTAACTGCCTATCAACCAGATATGGTTACCCTAGCAACCAAGTAACAAATCACATATCTATGCAACAGAAAATCATAGAGACTTCCGGGTTGACTTTATTCACTCAGAATGAAAAGGAGGCTTGATAAGGATCACCCTGGAAACTGCCTAGCAACCAGATTGGGTTACCCTAGCAACCAAGTAAAAAATGATATATCTATCTATCTATCTATCTATCTATCTTTCTGATGGTCAATATCTATCTATCTATCTATCTGAGGGTCAATATCTATCTATCTATCTATCTAACTATCTGCGGGTCAATAACTATCTATCTATCTATCTATCTGTGGGTCATACTCTATCTATCTATATCTCAGGGTCAATGACTATCTGTCTATCTATATATCTGACGGTCAATATCTATCTATCTAAGGGTCAATGACTATCTATCTATCTATCTATCTATCTATCTGAGGGTCAATATCTATCTATCTATCTATCTAGCTATCTGCGGGTCAATAACTATCTATCTATCTATCTACCTATCTGTGGTTCATACTCTATCTATCTATATCTCAGGGTCAATGACTATCTATCTATCTATATATCTGACGGTCAATATCTATCTATCTATCTAAGGGTCAATGACTATCAATCTATCTTTCTATCTTTCTATCTATCTATCTATCTGAGGGTCAATATCTATCTATCTATCTGAGGATCAATATCTATCTATCTATCTATCTATCTAATGGTCAATATCTGTCTATCTATCTATCTATCTATCTATCTATCTATCTATCTATCTGATGGTCAATAACAATCTATCTATATATCTATCTGATGGTCAATAACTATCTATCTATCAATCTATCTATCTATCTATCTATCTGAGGGTCAATATCTATCTATCTATCTGAGGGTCAATATCTATCTATCTATCTATCTATCTATCTATCTAATCTATTTGATAGACTGAATGGTTTTATAATCTCTAAACTTTGAACTTTGAAAACTACTACTTATAATTACATCAAACTAGAAACCGTAAATCTTCAAACTTTTACAACTACTTCAAACTTTATGCTAGGCTTTCTCAAGCCAACCTAAAGTTTGTACTCAAACTTTTTAATCTAGTTATTATTATTATTAGGTTGGCTTGAGAAAGCCAACTTACTGAAATCCTATTTAAACTTATTATTATTATTATTATTATTCTGAGACTAAATTTCTAAATGTAACTCCTCCTAGAGCTTTTAAGCTACATGCACCAAACTCGGCACAGACCTTCAGACTAATCCCGAATAGTGTGCTATATCTTTTCTAACTGATCGGACTTACGGTTTTCCTAAAAATGACGATCAAAACTCGGAAAAACTCCCATTGATTAACATTGCGGAATGTTCATAAATTTAAATCCCAACTGACGTTTTCACACACACAGACGAAAAAGGGCCTGTCAGCCCTGCGTCTCTCCCTCTCTCTCTCCCTCAGAGGATTTCTTTTATCAAGCAGCCAATAAGTAATGACCTAAAATCTTCATAGCCACAGTATAGTAGCTTCCAGGTTGACTTGATTCACTCAGTATGGAAAGGAGGCTTGATAAGTATCACCCTGGTAACTGTATAGCAACCAGACAGGGTTACCCTAGCAACCAAATAACAAATCACATATTTCTGCACCAGAAAATCATACAGACATCCTGTTTCACTTATTTCACTCAGGATGGAAAGTAGCCTTGATATGTATCACTCTGGTAACTGCCTAGCAACCAGATGGGGTTACCCTAGCAACCAAGTAACAAATCACATATCTCTGCACCAGAAAATCATACAGACTTCCTGTTTCACTTATTTCACTCAGGATGGAAAGTAGCCTTGATATGTATCACTCTGGTAACTGCCTAGCAACCAGATGGGGTTACCCTAGCAACCAAGTAACAAATCACATATCTCTGCACCAGAAAATCGTAGTGACTTCCTGTTTCACTTATTTCACTCAAGATGGAAAGTAGCCTTGATATGTATCACTCTGGTAACTGCCTAGCAACCAGATGGGGTTACCCTAGCAACCAAGTAACAAATCACATATCTCTGCACCAGAAAATCATACAGACTTCCTGTTTCACTTATTTCACTCAGGATGGAAAGTAGCCTTGATATGTATCACTCTGGTAACTGCCTAGCAACCAGATGGGGTTACCCTAGCAACCAAGTAACAAATCACATATCTCTGCACCAGAAAATCGTAGTGACTTCCTGTTTCACTTATTTCACTCAAGATGGAAAGTAGCCTTGATATGTATCACTCTGGTAACTGCCTAGCAACCAGATGTGATTACCCTAGCAACCAAGTAACAAATCACATATCTCTGCAACAGAAAATCAGAGAGACTTCCGGGTTGACTTATTTCACTCAGGATGGAAAGTAGCCTTGATATGTATCACTCTGGTAACTGCCTAGCAACCAGATGTGATTACCCTAGCAACCAAGTAACAAATCACATATCTCTGCAACAGAAAATCAGAGAGACTTCCGGGTTGACTTATTTCACTCAGGATGGAAAGTAGCCTTGATATGTATCACTCTGGTAACTGCCTAGCAACCAGATGTGATTACCCTAGCAACCAAGTAACAAATCACATATCTCTGCAACAGAAAATCATAGAGACTTCCGGGTTGACTTTATTCACTCAGGATGGAAAGTAGCCTTGATATGTATCACTCTGGTAACTGCCTAGCAACCAGACGGGGTTACCCTAGCAACCAAGTAACAAATCACATATCTCTGCACCAGTATATCGTAGAGACTACCTGTTTCGCTTATTTCACTCAGGATGGAAAGTAGCCTTGATATGTATCACTCTGGTAACTGCATAGCAACCAGACAGGGTTACCTTAGCAACCAAGTATCAAATCACATATCTTTGAACCAGAACATCGTAGAGACTTAGGGGTTGACATATTTCACACAGGATTGCAAGGAGCCTTATGAGTATCACCTTAGTAACTGCCTAGCAACCAGATGGGGTTACCCTAGCAACCAAGTAACAAGTCACATATCTCTGCACCAGAAAATCATAGAGACTTCCTGTTTCACTTATTTCACTCAGGATGGAAAGTAGCCTTGATATGTATCCCTCTGGTAACTGCCTAGCAACCAGATGCGGTTACCCTAGCAACCAAGTAACAAATCACATATCTTTGAACCAGAACATCGTAGAGACTTAGGGGTTGACATATTTCACACAGGATTGCAAGGAGCCTTATGAGTATCACCTTAGTAACTGCCTAGCAACCAGATGGGGTTACCCTAGCAACCAACTAACAAATCACATATCTCTGCACCAGAAAATCATAGAGACTTCCGGGTTGACATAATTCACTCAGGATGGAAAGGAGGCTTGATAAGTATCACTCTGGTAACTGCCTAGCAACGACAAGGGCTTACCCTAGCAACCAAGTAACAAATCACATAACTCTGCACCAGAAAATCGTAGAGACTTCCTGTTTCACTTATTTTACTCAAGATAGAAAGTAGCCTTGATATATATCACTCTGGTAACTGCCTATCAACCAGATATGGTTACCCTAGCAACCAAGTAACAAATCACATATCTATGCAACAGAAAATCATAGAGACTTCCGGGTTGACTTTATTCACTCAGAATGAAAAGGAGGCTTGATAAGGATCACCCTGGAAACTGCCTAGCAACCAGATTGGGTTACCCTAGCAACCAAGTAAAAAATTATATATCTATCTGTCTATCTGTCTATCTATCTATCTATCTATCTATCTATCTATCTTTCTGATGGTCAATATCTATCTAGCTATCTATCTATCTATCTGAGGGTCAATATCTATCTATCTATCTATCTATCTAACTATCTGTGGGTCAATAACTATCTATCTATCTATCTGTGGTTCATACTCTATCTATCTATATCTCAGGGTCAATGACTATCTATCTATCTATATATCTGAAGGTCAATATCTATCTATCTATCTAAGGGTCAATGACTATCAATCTGTCTTTCTATCTTTCTATCTATCTATCTATCTGAGGGTCAATATCTATCTATCTATCTGAGGATCAATATCTATCTATCTATCTATCTATCTATCTATCTATCTATCTATCTATCTATCTATCTAATGGTCAATATCTATCTATCTATCTATCTATCTATCTATCTATCTATCTGATGGTCAATAACTATCTATCTATCTATCTATCTATCTATGGGTCATACTCTATCTATCTATCTATCTATCTATCTGAGGGTCAATATCTATCTATCTATCTATCTATCTATCTATCTGAGGGTCAATATCTATCTATCTATCTATCTATCTATCTATCTATCTATCTATCTATCTATCTATCTATTCTATTTGATAGACTGAATGGTTTTATAATCTCTAAACTTTGAACTTTGAAAACTATTACTTATAATTACATCAAACTAGAAACCGTAAATCTTGAAACTTTTACAACTACTTCAAACTTTATGCTAGGCTTTCTCAAGCCAACCTAAAGTTTGTACTCAAACTTTTTAATCTAGTTATTATTATTATTCTGAGACTAAATTTCTAAATGTAACTCCTCCTAGAGCTTTTAAGCTACATGCACCAAACTCGGCACAGACCTTCAGACTAATCCCGAATAGTGTGCTATATCTTTTCTAACTGATCGGACTTACGGTTTTCCTAAAAATGACGATCAAAACTCGGAAAAACTCCCATTGATTAACATTGCGGAATGTTCAGAAATTTAAATCCCAACTGACGTTTTCACACACACAGACGAAAAAGGGCCTGTCAGCCCTGCGTCTCTCCCTCTCTCTCTCCCTCAGAGGATTTCTTTTATCAAGCAGCCAATAAGTAATGACCTAAAATCTTCATAGCCACAGTATAGTAGCTTCCAGGTTGACTTGATTCACTCAGTATGGAAAGGAGGCTTGATAAGTATCACCCTGGTAACTGCATAGCAACCAGACAGGGTTACCCTAGCAACCAAATAACAAATCACATATTTCTGCACCAGAAAATCATACAGACTTCCTGTTTCACTTATTTCACTCAGGATGGAAAGTAGCCTTGATATGTATCACTCTGGTAACTGCCTAGCAACCAGATGGGGTTACCCTAGCAACCAAGTAACAAATCACATATCTCTGCACAAGAAAATCATACAGACTTCCTGTTTCACTTATTTCACTCAGGATGGAAAGTAGCCTTGATATGTATCACTCTGGTAACTGCCTAGCAACCAGATGGGGTTACCCTAGCAACCAAGTAACAAATCACATATCTTTGCACCAGAAAATCAGAGAGACTTCCGGGTTGACTTATTTCACTCAGGATGGAAAGTAGCCTTGATATGTATCACTCTGGTAACTACCTAGCAACCAGCTGTGATTACCCTAGCAACCAAGTAACAAATCACATATCTCTGCAACAGAAAATCAGAGAGACTTCCGGGTTGACTTATTTCACTCAGGATGGAAAGTAGCCTTGATATGTATCACTCTGGTAACTGCATAGCAACCAGACAGGGTTACCTTAGCAACCAAGTAACAAATCACATATCTTTGAACCAGAACATCGTAGAGACTTAGGGGTTGACATATTTCACACAGGATTGCAAGGAGCCTTATGAGTATCACCTTGGTAACTGCCTAGCAACCAGATGGGGTTACCCTAGCAACCAACTAACAAATCACATATCTCTGCACCAGAAAATCGTAGAGACTTCCTGTTACACTTATTTCACTCAGGATGGAAAGTAGCCTTGATATGTATCACTCTGGTAACTGCCTAGCAACCAGATGGGGTTACCCTAGCAACCAAGTAACAAATCACATATCTTTGCACCAGAAAATCAGAGAGACTTCCGGGTTGACTTATTTCACTCAGGATGGAAAGTAGCCTTGATATGTATCACTCTGGTAACTACCTAGCAACCAGCTGTGATTACCCTAGCAACCAAGTAACAAATCACATATCTCTGCAACAGAAAATCGTAGAGACTACCTGTTTCACTTATTTCACTCAGGATGGAAAGTAGCCTTGATATGTATCACTCTGGTAACTGCATAGCAACCAGACAGGGTTACCTTAGCAACCAAGTAACAAATCACATATCTTTGAACCAGAACATCGTAGAGACTTAGGGGTTGACATATTTCACACAGGATTGCAAGGAGCCTTATGAGTATCACCTTGGTAACTGCCTAGCAACCAGATGGGGTTACCCTAGCAACCAACTAACAAATCACATATCTCTGCACCAGAAAATCGTAGAGACTTCCTGTTACACTTATTTCACTCAGGATGGAAAGTAGCCTTGATATGTATCACTCTGGTAACTGCCTAGCAACCAGATGTGATTACCCTAGCAACCAAGTAACAAATCACATATCTCTGCAACAGAAAATCAGAGAGACTTCCGGGTTGACTTATTTCACTCAGGATGGAAAGTAGCCTTGATATGTATCACTCTGGTAACTGCCTAGCAACCAGATGTGATTACCCTAGCAACCAAGTAACAAATCACATATCTCTGCAACAGAAAATCATAGAGACTTCCGGGTTGACTTTATTCACTCAGGATGGAAAGTAGCCTTGATATGTATCACTCTGGTAACTGCCTAGCAACCAGACGGGGTTACCCTAGCAACCAAGTAACAAATCACATATATCTGCACCAGTATATCGTAGAGACTACCTGTTTCACTTATTTCACTCAGGATGGAAAGTAGCCTTGATATGTATCACTCTGGTAACTGCATAGCAACCAGACAGGGTTACCTTAGCAACCAAGTAACAAATCACATATCTTTGAACCAGAACATCGTAGAGACTTAGGGGTTGACATATTTCACACAGGATTGCAAGGAGCCTTATGAGTATCACTTTGGTAACTGCCTAGCAACCAGATGTGTTTACCCTAGCAACCAAGTAACAAGTCACATATCTCTGCACCAGAAAATCATAGAGACTTCCTGTTTCACTTATTTAACTCAGGATGGAAAGTAGCCTTGATATGTATCCCTCTGGTAACTGCCTAGCAACCAGATGCGGTTACCCTAGCAACCAAGTAACAAATCACATATCTCTGCACCAGAAAATCGTAGAGACTTCCGGGTTGACATAATTCACTCAGGATGGAAAGGAGGCTTGATAAGTATCACTCTGGTAACTGCCTAGCAACGACAAGGGCTTACCCTAGCAACCAAGTAACAAATCACATAACTCTGCACCAGAAAATCGTAGAGACTTCCTGTTTCACTTATTTTACTCAAGATGGAAAGTAGCCTTGATATATATCACTCTGGTAACTGCCTATCAACCAGATATGGTTACCCTAGCAACCAAGTAACAAATCACATATCTATGCAACAGAAAATCATAGAGACTTCCGGGTTGACTTTATTCACTCAGAATGAAAAGGAGGCTTGATAAGGATCACCCTGGAAACTGCCTAGCAACCAGATTGGGTTACCCTAGCAACCAAGTAAAAAATGATATATCTATCTATCTATCTATCTATCTATCCATCTATCTATCTATCTTTCTGATGGTCAATATCTATCTATCTATCTATCTATCTATCTGAGGGTCAATATCTATCTATCTATCTATCTATCTAACTATCTTCGGGTCAATAACTATCTATCTATCTATCTGTGGGTCATACTCTATCTATCTATATCTCAGGGTCAATGACTATCTGTCTATCTATATATCTGACGGTCAATATCTATCTATCTAAGGGTCAATGACAATCTATCTATCTATCTAGCTATCTGCGGGTCAATAACTATCTATCTATCTATCTGTGGTTCATACTCTATCTATCTATATCTCAGGGTCAATGACTATCTATCTATCTATATATCTGACGGTCAATATCTATCTATCTATCTTTCTATCTTTCTATCTATCTATCTGAGGGTCAATATCTATCTATCTATCTGAGGATCAATATCTATCTATCTATCTATCTATCTATCTAATGGTCAATATCTGTCTATCTATCTATCTATCTATCTATCTGATGGTCAATAACTATCTATCTATCTATCTATCTATCTATCTATCTATCTATCTATCTATCTATCTATCTGATGGTCAATAACTATCTATCTATCTATCTATCTATGGGTCATACTCTATCTATCTATCTATCTATCTATCTATCTGAGGGTCAATATCTATCTATCTATCTATCTGAGGGTCAATATCTATCTATCTATCTATCTATCTATCTATCTATCTAATCTATTTGATAGACTGAATGGATTTATAATCTCTAAACTTTGAACTTTGAAAACTACTACTTATAATTACATCAAACTAGAAACCGTAAATCTTCAAACTTTTACAACTACTTCAAACTTTATGCTAGCCTTCCGGCTCAGCTCTCTTTTCGTGACAACGGTGCGATAGAGTGAGTGCAATACCACCCCCGCTGCCCCGATTCTCTGGCCAACCTCCTGCTCCATTGTCCCCTCACTCGTGAACAAGACCCCGAGGTACTTGATCTCCTTCACTTGGGGCAATACCTCCTTCCCTACCCAGAGTATGCACTCCATCGGTTTCCTGCTGAGAACCATGGCCTCAGATTTAGAGGTGCTAATCCTCATCCCAGCCGCTTCACACTCGACAGCCAAGCGATCCAGTGAGAGCTGTCATCATGGTCACGGACCGATGATGACATGAAGACCACATCATCTGCAAAAAGCAGCGATGAGATCCCCAGCTCACCGAACCGCACACCTTCCCCACCCCGACTACGTCTCGTTATCCTGTCCATGAATATCACAAACAGGATTAGTGACAAAGCTCAGCCTTGGCAGAGACCAACCCCCACATGGAACAAACTCGACTTTGTGCCGAGGACCCGGACACAGCTCTCGCTTTGGATCGCCCTAAGAAGGGACCCCCCCACCCCGTACTCCTGAAGCACCTCCCACAGTTTCTCCCGGGGGACCCGGTCATACGCCTTCTCCAGATCCACAAAACACATGTAGACTGAATGGGCATTCTCCCAGGGCCCCTCCAGAATCCTTGCGAGAGTAAAGATCTGGTCCGTCATTCCACGGCCAGGGCGGAATTGTTCCTCTTCAATCCGAGGTTCGACAATTGGCCGAACCCTCTCCAGCACCTTGGAGTAAACTTTACCAGGGAGGCTGAGAAGTGTGATACCCCTGTAGTTAGCACACACTCTCTGGTCCCCCTTTTTGAAGAGGGGAACCACCACCCCATTCTGCCACTCCTTAGGCACTCTCCCAGATTTCCACTCAATGTTGAAGAGGCGTGTCATCCATGACACCCCCTCCACATCCAAAGCTTTCAGCATTTCTGGTCGGATCTCATCAATCCCCGGGGCTTTGCCACTGCAGAGTTGTTTGACGAACTCAGTGACCTCCCCCAGGGAAATAGAATCTGATCCCCCATCATCCTCCGGCTCTGCCGTGTTGGGATTTAGGAGTTCTTCGAAGTGTTCCTTCCACCGCCCAATAACCTCCTTGGTTGAGGTCAACAGCGTCCCATCTTTGCTGTATACAGCTTGGATGGTTCCCCGTTTCCCCCTCCTAAGGTGGCGGATGGCTTTCCAGAAGCACTTTGGTGTGGACCGAAAGTCCTTCTCCATGGCTTCTCCAAACGTTTCCCACACCCACTGCTTTGCCTCCCTCACGGCTGCGGCCGCAGCCCTTCGGGCCTGTCAGTACCTTGCAACTGCCTCCGGAGACCTCCGGGACAACAAATCCCGGAAGGCCTCTTTCTTCAGTCGGACAGATTCCCTGACCACCAGTGTCCACCACGGTGTTCGAGGGTTACCACCTCTTGAGGCACCTAAAACCTTGAGGCCGCAGCTCTCCACTGCGGCTTCGGCAATGGAAGCTTTGAACATTGCCCACTCCGGTTCAATGTCCCCAACCTCCGCAGGGATGCCTGAAAAACTCCGCCGGAGGTGTGAGATCTTGCAGACAGGGACAGGGACCTCCTCCAAATATTCCCAGTTCACCCGCACTACTCGCTTGGGCTTCCCAGGTCTGTCCAGAGTCTTTCCCCACTCCCTGACTCAACTCACCGCCAGATGGTGATCGGTTGACAGCTCTGCCCCTCTCTTCACCCGAGTGTCCAAAACCTATGGCCTCAGATCTGACGAAACGATTACAAAATCGATCATCGACCTTCGGCCTAGGGTGCTCTTGTACCACGTAAAATGGTGTTTGTTATAGATAATCCATGACTAGCACAGAAGTCTAATAACAAACATTCACTCGTGTTCAGATCGGGGAGGCCGTTCCTCCCAATCACGCCTTTCCGGGTGTCCCTGTCATTTCCCACGTACGCATTGAAGTCACCCAGCATCACTATGGAGTCCCCTACTGGGGCCCTATTCAGGACTCCATTCAGGGT
Source organism: Moxostoma hubbsi (assembly GCA_032164185.1). NCBI lineage: Eukaryota > Metazoa > Chordata > Actinopteri > Cypriniformes > Catostomidae > Moxostoma > Moxostoma hubbsi. Next base: position 12,354,603 of record JAVLUX010000001.1, read on the forward strand.
CTCCAAGAAGGCTGAATACTCTGAACTGCTGTTCGGTGCATATGCACAGACAACAGTCAGAGTTTCCCCCCCCACAACCCGTAGGCGTAGGGAGGAGACCCTCTTGTCCACCGGGGTAAACTCCAACGTAGCGGCGCTCAGCCGGGGACTTGTGAGTATCTCCATACCCGCCCGTTGCCTCACACCCTGGGAAACTCCAGAGAAGAATAGAGTCCATCCCCTATCCAGGAGTATGGATCCAGAGCCAAAACTGTGCGTCGAATTAAGCCCCACCAGATCCAACTGGTAACACTCCACCTCCCTCACCAGTTCCGGCTCCTTCTCCCCCCCAGTAAGGTGACGTTCCACATCCCTAGAGCTAGCCTTTGCCACCCGGGTCTGGTCCGTCGAGACCCATGGCCTTCACTGCCACCCATATGGCAGCGCACCCGACTCCTGCGGTTTCTCCAATGGGAGGTGGGCCCAAGGGATGTAGAGGGGGGTGTCACGTTGCTTCTTCGGGCTGTGACCGACCGGGCTCCGTGACAAGCCCGGCCACCAGGCACTCGCCAACGAGCCTTCCATCTGGGCCTGGCTCCAGACGGGGACCCCGGGCTTCCTCCGGGCAGGGTAACTCCTCTTGCCGTTTTTTCCATGGAGTCTTTGTGAACCATTCTTAGTCTGGCCCCTTCTTAGTCTAATCCCATAAATCAGCTTATTTAAAAAAATGAAACAAAACAATGCAAGACAATTGCGAATACGCAAGATTTAAAATATTCGAGTTATTCTCTGCTTTTGGCGTCAAACTGCCAAGAAGCATGCACACAACATGAACACTGGGTAAGCCAGTAAAGGTAAAGATGCTTGCATGCAATGTGAAATGGGCACATGTGTTGATCGATTCATGATTTATGGCCATTTATGATCTTGTGCTGATAAAGGAAAGCCGTTTACATGACAACACACGTTGTCTGCTTATTAAGCATAATCAGTGTAAGAATGTGCATGTAAGCGCACTCATTATCAGAGTAAATACAATTGAAACGAATTTTTTTTTTGTCACCTTTTGTTCATTGCATGAGTAATGCAGAGTTCAAGACTCCTAGTTTCTGTTTCTAAATGCTTTGCATTTTCGCACTTTTGTGTTCACACTTCAAGCAAGCTGTTTGCACAAAATGAAGCCAAGTCTTCCACCAAAATTTTTATATGATGGATGCAGCCACATTCCTTTGCAGTTGTTTAAATTTGCCCAAAGCGGAAATTTGTTTACACCACATTAAAAGGATAGTTCACCCATGAAAAATTCTGTCATCATTTATTCACCCTCATTTTGTGAACTCAAACCCATATTACATTCTTTCTGGAATGAAACAGAACATGTTAGACAGAAGGTTGGGGACTGGCAGCCAAAAAGAGGAACATCAACATTGTTCAAAATTTCTCTTTTGTGTGCCTCTGAAGGAAGAATGTCATGGGGTTTGGAATGACTGAAGCGTGAATAAATAGTGACAACAAATGCATTTTTCTGGTGTACTATTCTTTTAAGATCTGCAGCTCTACTTTGCTGCTGATCATTTCTGTTGGCGTTTGCGGCTGGTCAGCTCTTTTCAGACCTGTCACCTCTCCTTGCAGACATAATTCACTCAGGATGGAAAGTAGCCTTGATATGTATCACTCTGGTAACTGCCTAGCAACCAGACGGCGTTACCCTAGCAACCAAGTAACAAATCACATATCTTTGAACCAGAACATCGTAGAGACTTAGGGGTTGACATATTTCACACAGGATTGCAAGGAGCCTTATGAGTATCACTTTGGTAACTGCCTAGCAACCAGATGTGTTTACCCTAGCAACCAAGTAACAAATCACATATCTCTGCACCAGAAAATCATACAGACTTCCTGTTTCACTTATTTCACTCAGGATGGAAAGTAGCCTTGATATGTATCACTCTGGTAACTGCCTAGCAACCAGATGTGATTACCCTAGCAACCAAGTAACAAATCACATATCTCTGCAACAGAAAATCAGAGAGACTTCCGGGTTGACTTATTTCACTCAGGATGGAAAGTAGCCTTGATATGTATCACTCTGGTAACTGCCTAGCAACCAGATGTGATTACCCTAGCAACCAAGTAACAAATCACATATCTCTGCAACAGAAAATCATAGAGACTTCAGGGTTGACTTTATTCACTCAGGATGGAAAGTAGCCTTGATATGTATCACTCTGGTAACTGCCTAGCAACCAGACGGGGTTACCCTAGCAACCAAATAACAAATCACATATCTCTGCACCAGAAAATCATAGAGACTACCTGTTTCACTTAATTCACTCAGGATGGAAAGTAGCCTTGATATGTATCACTCTGGTAACTGCCTAGCAACCAGATGCGGTTACCCTAGCAACCAAGTAACAAATCACATATCTTTGAACCAGAACATCGTAGAGACTTAGGGGTTGACATATTTCACACAGGATTGCAAGAAGCCTTATGAGTATCACTTTGGTAACTGCCTAGCAACCAGATGTGTTTACCCTAGCAACCAAGTAACAAATCACATCTCTGCACCAGAAAATCATAGAGACTTCCTGTTTCACTTATTTAACTCAGGATGGAAAGTAGCCTTGATATGTATCCCTCTGGTAACTGCCTAGCAACCAGATGTGGTTACCCTAGCAACCAAGTAACAAATCACATATCTTTGTACCAGAACATCGTAGAGACTTAGGGGTTGACATATTTCACACAAGATTGCAAGGAGCCTTATGAGTATCACCTTGGTAACTGCCTAGCAACCAGATGGGGTTACCCTAGCAACCAACTAACAAATCACATATCTCTGCACCAGAAAATCGTAGAGACTTCCGGGTTGACATAATTCACTCAGGATGGAAAGGAGGCTTGATAAGTATCACCCTGGTAACTGCATAGCAACCAGATGGGGTTACCCTAGCAACCAAGTAACAAATAATATATCTCTTCACCAGAACATCGTAGAGACTTCCTGTTTGACTTATTTCACTCAGGATAGCAAGGAGTCTTGAAAAGTATCACTCTAGTAACTGCCTAGCAACGACAAGGGCTTACCCTAGCAACCAAGTAACAAATCACATAACTCTGCACCAGAAAATCGTAAAGACTTCCTGTTTCACTTATTTTACTCAAGATGGAAAGTAGCCTTGATATATATCACTCTGGTAACTGCCTATCAACCAGATATGGTTACCCTAGCAACCAAGTAACAAATCACATATCTATGCAACAGAAAATCATAGAGACTTCCGGGTTGACTTTATTCACTCAGAATGAAAAGGAGGCTTGATAAGGATCACCCTGGAAACTGCCTAGCAACCAGATTGGGTTACCCTAGCAACCAAGTAAAAAATGATATATCTATCTATCTATCTATCTATTTATCTTTCTGAGGGTCAATATCTATCTATCTATCTATCTATCTGAGTGTCAATATCTATATCTATCTATCTAACTATCTGAGGGTCAATAACTATCTATCTATCTATCTGTGGGACATACTCTATCTATCTATATCTCAGGGTCAATGACTATCTATCTATCTATATATCTGACAGTCAATATCTATCTATCTATCTATCTAAGGGTCAATGACTATCTATCTATCTATCTATCTGAGGGTCAATATCTATCTATCTATCTATCTATCTATCTGATGGTCAATATCTATCTATCTATCTATATGTGGGTCATACTCTATCTATCTATATCTCAGGGTCAATGACTATCTATCTATCTATGTATCTGACAGTCAATATCTATCTATCTATCTATCTAAGGGTCAATGACTATCTATCTATCTATCTATCTATCTGAGGGTCAATATCTATCTATCTATCTATCTATCTATCTATCTATCTATCTATCTATCTATCTATCTGATGGTCAATATCTATCTATCTATCTATATGTGGGTCATACTCTATCTATCTATCTATCTATCTATGGGTCAATATCTATCTATCTATCTATCTATCTATCTATCTATCTATCTATCTATCTATCTATCTATCTGATGGTCAATATCTATCTATCTATCTATCTATCTATCTATCTATCTATCTTTCTGAGGGTCAATATCTATCTATCTATCGATCTATCTATCTGATGGTCAATATCTATCTATCTATCTATCTTTCTGAGGGTCAATATCTATCTATCTAATGGTCAATGACTATCTATCTATCTATCTATCTAACTATCTGCGGGTCAATAACTATCTATCTATCTATCTGTGGGTCATACTCTATCTATCTATATCTCAGGGTCAATGACTATCTGTCTATCTATATATCTGACGGTCAATATCTATCTATCTATCTAAGAGTCAATGACTATCTATCTATCTATCTATCTATCTATCTGAGGGTCAATATCTATCTATCTATCTATCTAACTATCTGCGGGTCAATAACTATCTATCTATCTATCTATCTGTGGTTCATACTCTATCTATCTATATCTCAGGGTCAATGACTATCTATCTATCTATATATCTGACGTTCAATATCTATCTATCTATCTATCTAAGGGTCAATGACTATCAATCTATCTTTCTATCTATCTATCTATCTATCTATCTGAGGGTCAATATCTATCTATCTATCTGAGGATCAATATCTATCTATCTATCTATCTATCTGATGGTCAATAACTATCTATCTATCTATCTGATGGTCAATAACTATCTATCTATCTATCTATCTATCTATCTATCTGAGGGTCAATATCTATCTATCTATCTATCTATCTATCTATGGGTCATACTCTATCTATCTATCTATCTATCTATCTGAGGGTCAATATCTATCTATCTAATCTATTTGATAGACTGAATGGTTTTATAATCTCTAAACTTTGAACTTTGAAAACTACTACTTATAATTACATCAAACTAGAAACCGTAAATCTTCAAACTTTTACAACTACTTCAAACTTTATGCTAGGCTTTCTCAAGCCAACCTAAAGTTTGTACTCAAACTTTTTAATCTAGTTAGGTTGGCTTGAGAAAGCCAACTTACTGAAATCCTATTTAAACTTATTATTATTATTATTATTATTCTGAGACTAAATTTCTAAATGTAACTCCTCCTAGAGCTTTTAAGCTACATGCACCAAACTCGGCACAGACCTTCAGACTAATCCCGAATAGTGTGCTATATCTTTTCTAACTGATCGGACTTACGGTTTTCCTAAAAATGACGATCAAAACTCGGAAAAACTCCCATTGACTTAACATTGCGGAATGTTCAGAAATTTAAATCTCAACTGACGTTTTCACACACACAGACAAAAAAGGGCCTGTCAGCCCTGCGTCTCTCCCTCTCTCTCTCCCTCAGAGGATTTCTTTTATCAAGCAGCCAATAAGTAATGACCTAAA